>CM051263.1:49927082-50359582 GCA_027921565.1 Artemia sinica
TCGTAGCCAGACATGTTTAGAGTCTAGGGTAGCTAGAGTATAGATAGCAGTTCAGTGTGTTGATGCTCCAGATGTACGAGTCAAGGTTAGATAGAGTAAGGGACACCCTTTCTCCTTTGGGACCTGTGCGTAATTTAATTTTGTGCAGTTCTCACTCACATTGATCCAAATCTGTCGAAAAAAGACCTAAAAAACGCAACCAAAATTGAAACTCTTGCATTTAATTGTCTATATTTGTTTTGTTTTTTGACACTTCTTTTTTCCAATTATTAATTATTTGTTTTTCGAAAAAGGAATAGACGAAAACTCCAAGATATAAGTGTATTTTTTAAAGCTATAGAAATCTGCAAGTCTGTCGAATAAACGGCCATAAATTTTATTCGCCACACTTCCCAAAATCATGGATCGGTACTGATATACGTGTAAATTTATGCTTTAAATGTAACAGAAAAAGCACAGTTTTTTTTGTCTTCTTTGTTTGCGAAGGGCGTATACTGCCAAGATGAATCTGTCTAATAACTAAACTTTTAGCCCTTTTTGTCCCTCGACTCATAATTCCAGGCCTCCTTGCCCTCCCCACCGGTACTCCTTGAAAATGTCAACCCAACAACACCAGCTGTTTCGTAAGGTCTTAAAACTGATGCTTAGCCCCCCCCCTGACTTTTTTCAAAATTTAATTTTATTTGAGATGTCTTGCGTGGGAATAATGTTATCGAGATGAGTCTCTTGTCCAAGAAGCTTTAGCCCAACTAAAGAAGAAGTTTCAGTAAAATTGCTTTACAAAGATATGGAGGGCAAAGTGTTAAAGTGAACCAAGCCTTTTTTTTATCATATTGTCATTTCCCATGGATGTAAAGCTCCAAGACTGTCACGAAAGTAGCATAAAACATAACTGCAGACAGAAGATACATGTTGCGGTTGTTCCCTTGGAAAACTTTGGATGAAAACCTTAGGAACAAAAAGAAATAACAGCTGATGCTAAGGTCTAAAAGCTATCATTTTCGGAAATGGTACACCCCTTCTTCATAAACCTACCCTGATTTCCTCTTCCAAGGGTCTTTCTGCCTTTCGAGAATGTCAAACCTCTGACCTTTAGTTATTTGTGTGCGAACAAGTTAGGTTATATTGTTTACTTACTGCTATTATTAAATCAGGAGTGTTGCACGACAAACTCGTGGATTATCCCAGACAAGCGCAAGCAGTCATATTGACAGGTCGTTGATGAGTAATATACAGAAGCTTTTCTCAGAGAAAGTTGACCTTACAGCTCCTGTTGACTTCACCAAAGTGTCTGTCGTTACAGCAATTGTTAAAAATTTACTCAAAGTAAGTATTGTTCAATTTAAATTATGAGTTTACTCTGTTTGAGCGAAGTTAGTTTTTCAAGTATCTCTTTACTATTAATAGTTATCTTGGTAAAAATTTAGGCCCGCGGTGTCCAACGTGGGGCCCAGGCCCTCCTCTTTGGGCACGGTAATATTTGGGTGGGCAATGGACAGGACGTGCACCCTTCGGCTGACTATAGAGCCTTAATTTAAAAAAAAAAATTCTTGTGAAAGACGTTAGATTCAAATACACTTAAAGAGCAAAAAAAAAAAAAAATGACAGTGGTGCAATGATGTTATATATTGTATAAAAGGTGTTGTATTCAGACAGTATTTCTTTATTAGATACCAAGTTAAGGGCATGTTCAGATTCCTTCAGGTGAATACACGTAGAATTCTGAATAAGAAATTTAAATATCACAGGAGGAGGTATCAGGATTTTAGAAATAACGAGGTGGGACATGGTCCAAAATAGATTGGGACCCACCGACTTAGGCACAAACAGAAAACATTTTTTTTATTAGATGAAAAAGAACATAAAAGATATAACAAGCATTCAGTTCAGAGTAAGTAGTGCATTACCACGGTTCTATAATTTCATTGTGAAAAGGGTACTTCAGTTCAACTGCTTTTATCGGTCAGGTATTTTCGTAAGCCAATCATATTATTCCTTATTTCTACAGAGACAAATTACAGCCTGACTAAACTCTGATTCGTTTAAAAACCTTTCTTTGTGAAATTAAGCTAGTAAAAAGACCGGCAAGTTCAATTCCTCCTGATTTGTTCGTCTGCTGAAAATTTAAGCCTAAAAAAACGAAAGTTTTTTAACCCCTAGGTTTTTTCCTAGTTTTTTTTCTGTTTCTCAATTGAATTAATTTTAAAAGTAAGTGTAAATGGTGTAAAGCAAACCAGTTAATGGGCAAAACTATCAAGCAACCAGTTAAGTCCGACGAGCAAATATGAAGCTCGCCGAGTTCGTGCTAGTTAGTTATTATTTGTACTCTAGCGCCACCTGTGTAAGCTGTGATACCACAGCCGTGGTCTCTGGTGGACTGTTTATGACGATCTACGGGCTCTACAAGTACCGCCCTCGTTGGTATTTATGTTGTAGGATTGCCACAGCTACGACCAATATGGCTACTACAGGTATACTATCTCTGGGGAGTAATCAATTGCAATCGGATAAAATATAACTCACGTTTTTTAACCACCGTGCCAAATCCAGCACAAGTTAGCTTTTTGGATGCCTTAGATAAACTACAAAGATGAACTAACTAAAAAATATCTGTTCACAAAAGAGGTTAACTCACCTCTTTAGCCAACCAGTGTAGACGCTAGCCAATCAGTCCAATAGAACCCTCAAACCAAATTTACAGTATCGATAAATTAAGGATCAATCGACAAGAATTCAGCTAGTCCCTGCGATGACTGACACAGAATATTGAAGCCAACATGTTGTCCCTTGCAAAACTAATACATATAAAGTGCAATTGAATCTAGGCTATTCTCTACGAGATAATATTAAATCGCAAAAACATATTGCCTTTTAGGTACATATACAGGAGAAAGGGGACATTTAAATTATAATCAGGGGCAGGGGCCCAAACAGTTATATAAACTCAAAGACAAATTCTAGATAATGCAGGTTTTTCCTTATTTTTAATGTGGTCACCATATGCACTCTCCTCTGGAAGGCTCTTTCCCTTGCAATTGCGGTTTTTTCGTGTTTCAATTAGTATTCTAACATAACCGGCCTAACCTTAGCGAAAAAAGAAGAATTTCAAATATGTTGGTAAAAAGCAAGTAAAAACCAGATAAAACATAAAGCCCTTATGAAAATCCATTAAAATATAGCTGTGTTGAATGTAATGAAGTAATAATTTTGCTATTAGTTAGTTCCTAAGGGAAATTCAATTTCAGAATAACCGATTTGTACTATGGAGCTTTGTTTTTTCATTTTATTTTATGCTAAATTTCATCTTTTAGACCAAGTTTTTTTTTTTTTACTTGCAGGCCATGCTAGAAAGTGTTCGCGTTACAACCATAGACAGGCATGGACTGCACCAGTTTCAGGTGGATTGTCATTTCCTTCACTCGTACCTTTGGCGTTTTGTAAATGACGAAAGGTTGGTCAAAAGGGTTATTTGTTAGTTATTGTTTGTAATTTTACAGCCTCGCGTAGCTTCTGGTATTTCATATGTTACAATCATCTATAAAAAGTAAAAAGCAGAAGTTGAGGAAAGAACATGAATATAAAAGATCTATTAAATAAAGTAATTACAATAAATTGCGACCTAGCCAACGGAGAGTAAAGCTTGGTGTGTCACCTTAATACATAAAAGCCGTGTTTTCAGGCTCAGTGGGTTCGAAGTTCCAACCCCGTGTTTTCCTCGAGAACCCGCTTTGTGAAAACGCTTGATGCACTTGACGAGAACAACCCGTGTTCGAAGATGGGTTGTTGACGGTTCAGCGGGTTCAAACACGGGTTGTTCTCGTCTAGTGCATCAAGCCGTGTTTTCAGGCAAAGTGGGTTCTCGAGGAAAACACGGGGTTGGAAATTTGAACCCACAGAAGCTAGACGAAAAACTAGAAACTTGAAACTAGACGAGGACAACCCGTGTTCGAACCCGCTGAGCCTGAAAACGCGGCTAAATAGATAGAGAACAATGTCATCTATAGATATTTCTATATTGTCGCCGTTAGCAGCCGAATCTATTAGTGAGTGGCATACATTTTTGTGATTTCGTTTCATTCACGCTCATCAGAGCTGGTTTTTAAAATAACTTTTGGTGGGAGGTCATAAAACAAAAGTTATTTCAAGAAATAGGTTTTTTATTTCTTTTTTATTAAAAAGGTTAACATTCATCACTATTTTTAAATTTGTTACAAAAAAAAAAACAATATAGAGGCATACAAAACAAGTCTTAGCGGAATTCATATAAGATGAGGAGGCCTAGACTCAGTAAGAAATTTATTTTATGATTTTGGTTCAAAAATGTGTTCGTTCGATGTGGTTTTTTAGTATTTTTGTTTTCTGTCTATTCGTATTATATTGTATTTCGCTATTGAACATATAGCCGAAATATCCAAATAGGTTTTACTACTCTGTTATTCACCATCTTCACAGATTTCCTCGTTATCTTCTCTTCTTTTTATGATGGAAAGACAGTGGAGTCTTCGCCATTATCTAATATACAGGCACGTACACTGAATTTTATTTCGAGAGGGCAAAGATTAGGGGAAATAGGAGAACTACGCGTAACACAAAAATTATAAAAAAAAAGATCTAACGAGAGAACAAAAATAAAAGAAAGTAGGAAAAAAGAACACCCCATAAATGAAAAATAATGCCAAGCAACGCAGAGATCTTTTTGACCAAAAAATTATCAAACGAGAAAGCAAATTAACAGAAGATAAAAGGCAGGAGACCAAAAAAAATATGTCAGAACAATTATAGCTCAGTTTAGAATTAAAGCTAAACTTATCATTCACATGGGCCCACAACCTGAGAAAGAATAACCTACAAGACACGCTTTTTCATTGAAGAATGATTTTTGTAAATTGTGATTATTTCAGTCAAAGTTCAAATTATTAATACTAGAAGCTTGAAGAACACAATCTCTCATACAAATGCAGTTGGAATTTATATCTGTCATACAACAAGTATTTACAAAACGTAATGAAATTTTGTACTATTTAGAACATATGACACATTTCTGTTTATTTTTTATTATTATTATTAAACTCTCCCTCTGGAGACATTTGGTGTGTGCCTATGCCACTTTGCCTTTTTATTAGATATATCGGTACTTGTCCAGCATCTGGGTACACACGAAAGAAAGACCGCATCGAAATCTCAAAGCCGCTATTGATAAACATGTTTGTGAGGTGTTGCTCGCTCCGTAACAAAGATTTAAACTTTAGTTTTTTGGGGTTTAGGGGGGACTAAAAGGTAGGTAGTTTGGTTAGGTTAGATTAGGTTACGTATTTAATATATGCTATGTTTAACGCCCCTACCCCCCCTCTACCGCTCCCTGCCCACCCCTAATGTGCAAATATATAGCCCAAATTTGTTTCTAAACTATTATACTTTCATCCTTTTTTGTTTTATTTCATTATCATTAACGAAACTTCACTTCTCGCGTGTGTACCCAGATTCTAGACGAGTACCGATATACCTAAAGATTTATTATAAAACAAGTGAGAACAAATTTTTTAAGAAAGATTGATCAATAAATGATAAGTTTGCTCATAAAATGGCAAATGAATTAAAAATCAACATATATGAACAACACGAGGCAATCATTTAAAAAAGAAAATGGTGTAATTTTGGGTGCAATACTGTCGTATAAGCTTCTTTACTAGGAATTAGTTATGTTGCTCATATTGCACCAGTAGAGTGTGCATTCTTGAATTAATTTAAACAAATTTTCCACAAAACCAGTTTTTCAAAGAAAAGTAAAGAGCTCCATTAAACCAAAAATGAGCAGAAATAAAGTCAAATAATCATCCAAGCGGAAAACTACCACAGATCACCATCAATAGATAAATGAAACCGAAAACGAACAGAAATTACAATAAACATAAGCAGGGCTGACGACATCCATGCCTTCTCAAGACCAGAACATAATTTGCTCTTTACTGAAAACAAAATACATTTTAAATTTTTTCACTTTTTTAACTTTAATAAATCAAAAATTATTAAGACTTTAAGGAATAAATCTCAGCATATGTAAACTATACAGACAATGCACTCCTATTTGTACTTTTTTTCTTGTTTTTCAGTAAAGAGCAAATTGTTTTCTGGTCTTAAGAAGACATGGGGTTTGTCAGCCCTACTCATGTTATTTCTGCTTGTTTTGAGTTTGTCTCGGCTATTTATTGTAATTTCTGTTCGGTTTGGGTTTAATTTATTTATTGATGGTGATTTTTGGTAGTTTTACGCTTGGTAAATTATTTGATTTCATTTCTGCTCATTTTTGGTTTAATGGAGTTCTATACTTTTCTTTGAATTACATATTTTAGGGAAAAGTTTTTTAAATTAATTTGTGTTCGTTTTTTATTGACATTGTCCTTTTCGTTGAAAAAGAAAATCATATTTTATATCTTTTCGGTTTCTCTATAAGAATCCATAGTTTGGCTTGCTACTTGTATGTTGGAAAAACTTTTCAACAATTTTTAACAACATACATCCTTTTGAAAATCTTGACAGAAATAATATTTTTAATTTAGTTTTATACCTCGTCTAGTTGACCTGAAAAATAAAACTTAATACCATTCATAAAAAATTGTATCTGCTCTTTGACAACCTGGATACACTTACTCTTGTGATGTAGTTAAATTATCAACTTAATACCCTCAGTCATTCTTGGGATATTTCTGAGATGTCTTATTGGCAAGCAGCATACAGACAGTGTCATTTGATTTATTTTTAAAGCAGCATTTAGTTTTAAATCATAATGGGCACATTACACAATTTGGGGTGGGGAGGGATATTCATAGCCAATATCCCTAAATATTTAGCTGCTTGATCATTCAACTATGCTGAACCAATTGGTTGTCTGAAACTTTTGATTGGAAATATGGAAAAGTATGGACTAAGGAGGAGAATACTGATCTCCCTAAAATCACTTTTGACTCTTAAAAGGGGCACTAGGACTTTTCATTTCCAATCGAATTAGGCCCTTTAAAAGTTCCAATGATACCACTAGCTATGATAGAGCGGTTCTGCCTATATATGCAACCTTTTGAAAACCTGCATGCATATAGTCTTGCGTTTAATTGAAACTCTCCCTAAACATTCCGCAAAAGTTTGACCTTAATATCTTTAGTGTCATTAGTTACAATAACTGTAGAAGTAGGATTAAAAGTATGCACATAGTGCCTTCTGGCTAGTCCAAAATTCGCCACAACTTACCCTGAAAGGTCTTACTTAATAATGTAAGCCGTTGTTGAGATATTGCTTTGTCACTCTTTGGACAATCTACATGCTCAAAGTTCGTTTTTGTTTAGTTCAACATCAAAAATATTCCTAAATATTCCTAAAATTCGTTTAAAGCTTCACCTTAATACCCTTAGCATGTGTAGTAGCAATATATGTAGTAGCAGTATGCACATAGCACCTTTGGTTTTCATCACCATTCCCTTCAACACACGATGAATGTTTCAACTTAATACCATCAACAATTCCTAAAGCATTGCTGATACGTCCTCTTGACAACCTGTGTGGGCATAGTGTGTTTCGATTTAGTTCAAACACAGTTCCAATATTGCCCAAAATTTAAGTCTTAATACCCTTAGCTTTTGTGGTAGCAGTAGTGGCACCGGTAATGATAGTAGTAGCAGTAGTACTAGTAGTAGCGGTAGAATTAATAGTAGTAGCGTTAGCTTTTGTAGCAGTAGTAGTAGTAGTAGCAGTAGTAATAATGATAGCAGTAACAATAGCAGTAGTATTAGTAGTAGTATGAGCAAAAGCAAAGCATTAGCATTAGGATGGAAATATTGTCTTTTGGTATGTTCAACATCCCCCCCCCCCCGACAAGCCCTGTAAGTTTCAACTTTAGACACAAAACTGTTCCTAAGATATTGCTGATGTGCCTTTTTGACAATCTGCATACAGACGGTCTTTTTGGATTTAGTTTAATAGTAACTACAGTTGCAGTATTAGTAGTACTAGTAGCAGTATCTAAAGTAATAGCACTAGTACTAGTAGCAGCAGAAGTGTTAAAATATTGCCTGTTGGTCAGTTGAACATTAGTCCCATTAATCCGGGAAGTTCCAAATTAATGCAGTTAGGCGTTGCTATGACATTGCCGATATATCCTTTTGATAACCTGTACATTAATATACCTCTTGAAATTTTCATCTTAATGCTCTTCGCCTGACAAGTATTTGCAATAGCATTAGTAGTTGGAATAATACTAATAGTAGAAGAAGAACTAGTAAATGTAGTAGGGGTAGCAGTATTAGTAGTAGCGTGCACATATTGCTTTTTTGTCAATTGATCTTACCCTTTGTGCATTCCTTGAAAGTTCTATTTTAATACCCAAATCAATTCTTGAATTACGTCCTTTTGACAATCTAAATGCACATAGTGTCTTTTGATTTGTTTCAAATTTGCCCTGAAAATTCTTTCAAATTTTCATCTTCATAGACTTCGCCTTAATAGTACTAGTATCACAGTACTTGTGGTGGTAGTAGGAGAAGTAGTACGAGTATTGGTGTTGTATTAGTAATAGTAGTTGTAACAGTAGTAGCAGCAGTATTAATAACAGTAGTAGCATGCACATTTCGGTCAGTTGAACATCCCCCTCGTGATGCCCCGGAAGTTTCACCTTGATGCGGTAAGCCGTTCCAAAAATATTGCTGATGTGCCCTTTTGACCCCCGTTTGACGCCCTTTTTATCTTAATGCTCTAACCCTTGCAAGTTGTTGCAATTGAAGTAGTAGTTGGAGCAGTTTCGTGAAAGCAGTTGTAGCAGTAGTAGTAGTATCAGTAAAAGTGGCAGTGGTAGTAGCTTTAGTAGCGGCATGCACATATTACCTTTTTGTCGTTTGATCTTCTCCTTTAAGCATTCTCTGAAAATTCCAACTTAATACCCAAATCCATTTTTGAGATACGCCCTTTTGATAAGCTTTTCCCCTTCAATATTCTGTCAGATTTTCACCTTCATACGCGTAGCCTTAAATGTCCTAGTTTCATAGTATTAGCGGTAGTAGCAGCAGCATTAGTAGCAGTAGTAGCAGGTATATGTTGCCTTTTAGTCAGTTGAACATCCCACTCATAAATGCCCCATAATTTTCCTGTTGATACGGTAAGCCGTTCCAAAAAATATTGCAAATATGCTCGTATCTGCAATCTGTATGCACATATTATGTTTTGGATTAGTTCAACTACCCCCTCAATGTTTCCTCAGGTGTTTCTTTCGATTTCCTCAGCCTTGGTAGTACTCGCTACAGAATCAGTAGTTTTAGGTGTTAGTAGTAGTAGCAGTATTATTTGTGGTAGCAGTAGTAGTAGTTGTAGTTGCAGTGCTAGCAGTAGTAACGTGGACGTATTGCCTTTTTGGTCAATTGATCATCTCGCTTATCATTTCCTGAAAGTTCCAAATTAATATACTTAATTATTCCGGGGTTACGCTCTTTTAACAACCCTTATGCACATAACATGTATTGATTTAATTCAACACTCCCCTCAGCATTCTCTGAAAGGTTCACCTGAATGCACTTCGTCTTTTTGGAAAGTAAAGGTCAAACATGCCCACCTTTTTCAACAACATATACCATATGTAAACAATGATCGAATTCTCTAACTTACAGCCCTTGCCCTGGTGGCTTTAGGGGATTTGACATCCTCAAAGACATAATTACTGAACCTTTCAACAATATTGAAAGGTTTGATTGGAAGCATTTTGGATAATGATGAGCTTGGTTAACCCTTAAATGGGAACTAGAACTTTCACTTTCCAATCAAATGAGCCTCCTCTAAAGTTTATACGATCACCCCTTCCATAAAAATCTTGGACATAACTCATAACCCTTGCCCCCAGGCTCCGGGGGTTTGTTTGAATAAAATGGCTATCTCAAAATTTCCATTGGATTTATTTTGAGAAAAGAGGACGTGGGGAAGGGGGGCTAGTTGCCCTCCGATCACCTTTAAATCTTAAAAATGGTACCAGAACTTCTGATTTCCAATCGAATGAGCACCCTCCGAAGTTTATACGACCATTCCTTCCATAAAAACCTTATGTGTTAATACTGGATAACTACTATAACTTATAGCCGTTGCCCTGGGGGCTCTGGGGGCTTGTCATCCTCATAGCCATTATTACTGGACCTTTCAACTATGTTTAATAAATGGCTATCCCAAAATTTGATTGGATGCGTTTGAGGAAATGATAGGCGGGGAGGGGGAGGGTTGTTGCCCTCTAATTATTTTTGACTCTTAAAAAGAGCACTGGAACTTTAAATTTCCAATCGAATGAACCCCTTTCGAAGTTTCTGCGACAACTTTTTATTTACGAAGTGCCTTGGTCAGAAAATCGTTCTTTACTTAGGCAGCTCCATTGCGCTGGCTATTGAATATGTCAACGTTGTAGTTGTTCTGCTTTTTTTTCTCAAGCAATGTTTTCAGTTTCAAACAAAAAGGGGTTTAAGCTACCTTCATTTGAACCGTTTTAGGTGACCAACAACATTTAGGCATTATTTTAGGGAAATAAATGTACAAATATAATAATACGTGTCAAGAAAACTGTTGTGGCTTAAAATAAATGGTAGTAACGTCAATAATATCTCAGACTATTAATAATGAGTATTAATAAAGATGAAGGGGATTTTAGAATTAGTCCAATTTATAATATTTTAATTAAGGGGCAAGTGAAATTTTCTAACTGTGGTAATTTAAATGATAGTCCTCGAACAGCTGACAACCGTGTAAGCGATAGTCAGGATAAGGTTAAGGCTGGCAGGAGTCAATGAACGGCAGCTAAATTTGCAAATGAAAAAATTCAGACAATTTATAATACATGAGTTTCGTTCACCTGTTTGCCACATCTAAATAGTTCATGGGTTTTAACCTATAAATTTAATCAGGCACGGTGAACTGGGTTTTGTGTTTGTTCAAATAAAAATGGCGTTTTATTTTTGATAGATCCCATTTGCCGATCTGATCTTATAGACAAAAACTATCTAAAGATTTTGGTGCCCTGCCTCGTCTGTTTTGTGGATATTTTGTTGGCTCTTGGTGGTTTTCCCTTGGTGCTCGTACTATTACTATCATATAAAGGTAGGCTACGATCTCAGCAGTGGCTTCAATTCCCAAAAATTTAGAAGGGGGTATTTTTTTGTATTCTAGTGTTGACTAGCCTACTGTTTTTTTTTTCTCTTGCAACATCGCCTTTTATTATATTGCCACTCAGTGGTATAACTTAGGCGGGAAGGGGGATGGTGCGTGGGACTTATGTGTCCTAGATTTTTTGCTTCCCCCCCCCTAGATTTCGAAAAATAGCTTATATGGGAGTATTTTCATTATAAAATGACAATTTCACCCCTACAGGTTCTGAAAAATACATTTTGCCCTCTCCCCCCTAAATTTTAATTAGTTGACTCCATTTTAGGTATTTTATGGCTTTTTCCGTTCTTTTAGTATAAGCTTCTGACATGTTATTTCTCGTTAATACTTAGGACAGTAAACATTTTCTAAAATAACATACAATCGAAAATTAAATTTTGTACTTACAACTCTCTAACTCAATGCAAAGTTTTGAAAGTTTGAAGTATTTTACAAAAATCGATATAATTAAAATCATTTCAGTTAAAGATTGGTCACGTAGTTAATGAGATTTAATAAAACAAGACTAAGGAAATTGTAATCGGTTTTATAAATGTAAAAGTATCCGAAGTATAATAACTAAAAATAACCATTATTAAATATAAAATCTCTAAATATATACTAAATATATTTTTCAATAAAAAATAACAATTTAATAACAAAAATGACGGATATTCCATTGTTTGAGAATGTTTGTCAGCAAAGCAGCCAGCGACCGTTGTCATTACAATATAGGGGGATTACAGTCGCGCCTAAGAACGACCTGTTGTAAAAACTGTTTCTGCTCCTGCTGTCAGTAATGAGAGCATGAAATAATTCTGTCGGGGATGCATCTCGTTCGCGTGTTCAACTGGAACGCTTTCGAACTTTCAATGTTGGAACAGAGACAATTCCCTATATTTTATTGAAGTTCAACTTCCATCCTGAGTGATGGTTCCCAAGGAAATTTAGTTGAATAGTGAATGCCAGAATAACTACTTGATGCTGATTGATAAAAATGTGGAATTCTCTTTGGGTATTATCCTTTTATTCAGAGTGATGAGTTTGCTATGTTTATGCTAGCCATTGTATGATAATGCTGCACACCGTTAGATCTGTAGTTTTCATCAGCACTTCATTGCCAAAAAAAGTCAACGGACTAAAATATCAATGAGGCACCACGGGAGGTGAATAAAAGTCTTCAGTGCTACATTGATGACTTCTTCATTCGTGATCCTGTACTCAGGCATTTAAAATAGATTCAAAACCATGCCTTATAGCGAAAGTTTTGAAGGACGGTTAATCGAGCCTTCAACTAGATGGAGAAAATTAAACGTTAGGTCGTCGAAGTCCTTAAAGCATTTGAGGTCTTACCTGAAAGTGTAAACAGTACAAGTATGTTTTCAGACAATCGGTGCTTTTTGTAATCCATCTTGCTCTGTGGTAGGCTCCTGGTCCATTAGCAACAACAGTTTAAAATGAATAATCATGAAACAACGTACTTGTCTGAAGTAGTTACATGTAGTTGTTTTTTTTTTTTTTTGGTTTGAAACTTATCAATTATATCCTCAAAAAGGCATTCATTTTTTCCTTGACTGGATTCATTGTATAAAAAAATAACACTTTTTTCGGTGCTAAGAGCATGTGCTTTTATCATTTTCCGTGTCCATGACAACCTCTTGTGGTCCTCTTAAGCCGTCTTCAATCGATGCTTCTAGCATCAGTGGCGTTAACTCATGAAAATTTACGGTAGGAACAAAATATATTTTCTAAATCTAGTGAGAGAGGGGGGGGGGGCTATTTGTCATTTAGTTTCAATTCTTCAATGAAGACACAGAAAAGGGTCTTTTTCCTATGAAAAGGCCCCAAAAGGTATTTTTGATATCTGGGAGGGGGAAGGGACTAGGCCCGTCCCCTGCCCTCTCCCATTGACGCCACTACACAGTATTTCTAGAACTATAAGCTTGTAATAGGAGCTACAGCTACAGCTCAACAGCTGCTTCTTTAAATTCTGCTCTAAAAACATATGCTTTAGCATTATTTATCTGAGTACTTGATGTTGTGTATGTACCTCAGTGCTGAAACGGTTCATCCACTACTCTTGTTTGAATTAAATCTTTTTCACAATACAGCTTTATGAAAACCACCAGCATCATCGTGCTCTTCTTAGAAATAAATCCCCGTCAATCTATCCGTAGTTTCTTTTACTCTCATCAAAACTAGCAGGTTTCCATCCCAGTGAAACATCATTGGTATGTAAGGTAAAAATTTATTTCATTTTATAGCAGGTTTTGTCTGCGAATGCCGTGTTCGGTCTTGTCTTACTGAACACTCTTTTGGAGTTACCTCACTAGGATCACGGCAAAGTGACTTTGATGCTGTAACAGCAAAAATTCACAAAGCCTATTGATAGCTAACTTTAGTTCTATCAAGTGCAGATGCCAGCCGTAGAGTAACAAATGATTTGACTGAACGACAAGAATGAGGACATGTTTGCGGATAGGGTATGTATTGGTATGATGTTGCTTCTGACAGCTGTCACTTTGATTTTTTTTTTACAAGCACTAAAAATGTCTACCTCTGCAATACCCGCCGTCTCTGCTCGCTTTTTAGTTTTATCCATCTTCTAAAAGCTTCAGCTGCTAGATTCTTTCCCCAAACTTAGAAAGTTTGGAGTTTGCTGAACCCATGCAGCCTTTTTTTTGTTTCTCTCTTTTAATTTTTAAAACAAAAACTTGCACATAAGATAGCAATCTTATATAGAAAAAAAAGTTTACAAAATTGTAAACAAAATTAACGTAGCAAAATGTCACTTAATAAAATATAATCGAACTGAATCCAATTAATAAGTAACATACTTAGCATAAATTGATGGATCAAGTGTTGCTAAGATGTTAGTATTAGAAGTAGTTTGTGGATTTATTGAAGAATATGTTAGTTGCACGATAAAAGTCTTTGATTTTGTCACTGAGCAACATCTAAGCGTCAATGAATTTGAAAGAAAAACTTGAGAGTTAATTAGTCTATTATAAAGAACAAAGTTAGGGAGTTAAACCTGTAAAAAGTGACAACTAAATTTCCCTTATGTATATCATGTGGGGGCGTACCCTTCCTGTGAAAAACACCAAAGCATGTTCCAAAGTTAAATTCGTACATTTTTCCACTTTGTATAATGTAATTAATATTTTTTACTATTCTTTATTAGGGAAAGTTTTTATTTATCATACAAATTTTATAAATGGATGTCTGACCCGATTCAATTTTTCAGCGTTGTCAGTACTATGCTTGATGATGTGATGCATTCAGCACTGAACAGATGCATAGACCCATCTATTTTGTCGCCGTCAGCAGTGGAATCTATTAGTGAAAGAGTAGCATAACTTTTTTTTTTTCATTCCGTTTCATATATGCTCATCAGAGTTCACTGTTGAAATTACTTTTGGTGGGCCGGTTATAAGATAAAAGCTATTTGAAGAAGTTGGTGTTTTCCTTCTTTCGTTTTTATTAAAAATGTTAACCTACAACGTATTTTTAATTTTTTGCTTAGAAAAAGAGTATACAGGCACCTAAATTATATGAATAATATTATAAATTATGGAGATGATTTTGAAATACTGGGAGGGAGGCACAGGCTCGAATGGGTATCCCTGCCCGTGAAGAAGTATCAGAGGAATAATATCTGCGGCGAACATTGGGTCTATTTCTAATATCTTCGAAAGTCCTTTTTGGGAGAAAAATCTTCTAAAATCATTTTCTTTCATAGCCTGGTATATACCCGAAGTTTGTTATTCTTTTCAACTTTCTTGTGACTGTTTCACGAAAACTATTAGTAACAGTTATTTTGTTTGCTACAGAGTGTGAGTGTGTAAGTCCCAAGAAGAAAATAAATTGAAAAAATTCAAAATCTATTCGTGAAGCAGCTACCTAACTAAGCTTCTTTTTCTTTTGCAAGGCGAATTCAGACCATAGTCTTTCTCACAAAGTCTCACTTTTTTCAACATTTTTAGAGGAAGCCAATAACGTTAAAAAAGTTTAAGCATCCAATTTCGTAATACTACTCCTTTTTGAGCAGTTTTATTTACAATAAACTGTTTTAGGCACAGTTTTTTTTCATTTTTTATTTATACACTTAAAATGTCATCTTAAACGTTCTAATTTGTAATACTACTCACGTTCTGTTTACCCAACGTACAAATCTGAACATTATGGGAGTTAACCATAATGGAAATAACCTGAAGGAGATAATTCCTTCAGGAATTATTCCTGAAGGAAATAACCCTCAGCCTTAGTATGTGACCCCTGCTAGTACTTTAGAGATACTGTTGTAATGCTGGGAAACAGAAGGAATCGGAAGTTTTAAATTCGCTTACGGTGGTCTACTGAGCGCTGAAATGCTCCCGTTAAATTTTTTACTAATCTCTACGCGTAATTGCATCAAAGAGTAGCATGAATGGGGGGGGGGGTGTTAATTTGATTCTTAAGGATCTTCTCTTCCCAGATAAATGGTATAATTTTGGTCTTGAGATAGACTTTTTTTGTGTTTCAGATCCTCGCTTAGAGAATCCTGATAACCGCTCCTTTATCTAAGGTGTTCGCTGTTCGCAACTCTGCCCATACTCTGCTGCTATTTATCTTTCGCTTTTTGTATAGTTTTGTGCGTAAAAATATATTTTGATGATTATGAGGTATGTTCCTTCTGCTTTAGGATTATCATCAGAATGAATATTGCTAATTTCAGGTAAATCTGAGCCCCTTGTTTTTTCTTTTTGAAACAATAAGGCCATTTTGGGATTTGCTTGAGATAAAGAATATATTTGGAATCCGTTTAGTAATCTAAGTTTTATTTTTGGATTTTCTGTTTCTATCGCCAAGGGTCGCTATTTACATACAATATTTTACTACTAACTATTTCATCTGTTAATTAAAATTATCAGTTTAAGTACCATGTAAAGGCAATTAGTAAAATATTATCACGGAATTTAGGGATCATTCTTAAATTCAAGCATATTTTTCCTTCATATATTTTACGATCTTATATTTCACTCTGATACACCGTATATTTTGTACTGCTTGTCCGTATGGCTTGGTACTGTTTCTTCGTTACCCCGCCCAATACGTCTATTACAGAACAATGCTCTTTGATCATTTCTTGGATTCGATGAAGTCAGTATGTAATAATTTGGATGCAATGCCTGTAGCTAAATTATTTGATTCTTATACACTGGTTGTTATGTATAAATATTGCAATGGGTGCCCTCCAGGCTACTTTACTGGAGTCTTTTGTGAGACTCCAGTACAAAATATATCCATTACAAAATATATCTAGAATCCATTGTCACGGTACTTGGACAAGAAGAGATATTGAGGTTCCTCGCCTAGTTGCAAATAGGACTACTTTTTTAGTTATATACAGAGGTGCTAATCCAGGGGCGGATCCAGGATTTTTTTTTTGGGGGGGGGCAAAATAGGTAGATCCCATAAAAAAATTGGGGGGGGGAAATAGGTTGATCCCATAAATTTTCTTTTTTTTGGGGGGGGGGCAAAATAGGCTGATCCGATAAACTTGCGTTAGGAGCAAGTTTAATTAACGCAAACTTGGGTTAATTAAGTAAATTACACTACTTTAGACTACGCTAGGGGGGTGCGTGCCCCCTGGATCTGCCACTGTGCTAATCTTTGGAATAAGCTTAGTCCTAGTGTTAAATAATTACATATTAATCAATTTAAGTTAGAGTTACGTACAGAGATACTCGATAAGTATACCCTCAAAACAGATTGAGTTTGAACGGGAATAAAATTGATGATATCATTTTGGAAAATATTCGTTTATTTATTTATTAGGTTGTTTGTATCTATTATCAATTTTAGGGTACCGCTGCCTCAGGATCCATGATATTGTTTAGTGTTATTGTGTGTGAACTATTTATGCTTGGTTTTCTGTTATTTGTTTTCGCAGCACGCCCTTGCAAGCGACGCTTTTAGTGCGCTACAATTGATTTGTTTGTGCTTTTAAAAATAATTACTCCTACTATTAAGGATATTTAAAATGAAGGAGGCTACCATTCTGCCCCTCAGATTTCATTGTTTACTTTCAACTTTTCCTTTACTATAACAGTCAGAAAATTATGATGCGACTTGCACTGGAAAATTTTCCAGAAATATCTAAATGTACGGCTTATTTGTTCGTTATTGTCAACCTATTCAAAATGCACCTGTTAATTACACACAGGATAGTATGCTCCAGCTGTCAAAGGATTAGTAATACGATAAGTTGAATTGATCGTCCCTATCAATTCCCATTTAATAATATTGGCCTACATATAACCTTGGGAATAAATGTTTTTTATAGGATAAGCCAACTTAAATATCGATTTAATTCATCAAGGTTCATCGACGACTAAAATCGCGAAAGTCAAAGATCGATACTAGTGCTGGTAAGATTATTTAATGGGAGATTCCATTAAACTTTTACTTTATAGATATATCTTAAACTTTTTTTTTATCAAAGGCTTATAAGAAGAATTATAATAATTTTACAAGCAAGCAGAGATATTCAATTTGGATTGTATATCTTTCTCCTGCAAAACTGAAAAGAGTTTTGCCTGCTTTTCTGCTGTGTCCCCTTTCAACGTTCTTACGCCTTTTTTTTTAAATACCGATTACTCTTTGGTCATGATTGGGTCACGTTGTACTATTTTAAATTAAGTTTCTGAAGTTTTGTCATTATTTTATCTAATTTGGGACAAAATCTAGTTTTTCCTATACAAAACATAGAGCCATATTCCAAAAATCATTTATCATTAATGATAATTAATTACTGGTTGCTCAATTTCTTCTCAACATTCCAAAGCGCCGTAATAAATTTTATTGCCATTCAATGTCCATCTTTTTCGAAGTTATATTTACTGAGCAGCCCCATGCTTAGCTCAGATTTAAGTCGATTAATATTGAATTCTTTAACACAAGGATTAAGTCTCTTCCAATGCTTAACCCCCTATTTATAGCAGTAAAAGTAGTTTTAAACGAAATTTTGATTATTTTCTTTCCAAAATTGGAATTTACAGTATGATTTTGTCGAAAGATAGATAAATTATTTCACTTGACCTCCCAAAAACCTAAATAAGTAGGATCGAATAAGTGACAAAGAGGCTTGTAAAATACAACAGACTTCCGGTGGAACTTACTGTGACTCTAGGACGACGTTTTTTTAGTAATAAGAATATATTTTAAAAAATACCAACAAAATCAGTTGGTAGCACACCAAAAGCGTTGCTTGCAAGGATGTGCTACTAACAAGCAAAAAATATTTCGTGTAAGGAGTCGGAGGGTAAAACCATGCACCAAGAAATAAAAACATGATTAAAATACAATGAACGAAATTACATAATGTCATAATCTAGAAGCAACAATAACCCTAAAAGAATAAAGAAAAAATTCCAAATCATCATAATAAATTTTATTGCCATTCAATTCCCATCTTTTCCGAAGTTATACTTACCGAGCAGCCCCATGCTTAGCTCAGATTTAAATCGAGTAATATTTAATTATTTAACACTAGGGTTAAGGCTATTCCAATACCTAGCCCCCCTATACATATAACAGTAAAAGCAGTTCTACTTGAAACTAGGCGAGAAGCCTCAGTATATTCTCTTGTCTGAGTAGCATGATAATGAAAGTTAAACCCCTCGCGAAATACTCCTGTAAAGAGTCTGGAAGGCCCCATTACGATACTTGTACACAAAAGCTAGTGTATAAAAATACAGCAACCCAGCTGCAGGCATTGTATTAAAATTTACTTTGTACTGACATGATTGAATTCCCTATTCTACAAAATAATCAAACAGCATAATTCCCTGGCGTTTGGTAGAAATGGCCTAAGTCAACTTTTCCTAATTTTACAAGAGAGGAAAATAAAAGCGCAAAATGAAAATTCTTTCTCACAAATCAGAATTTAAGAAATTTGAAACTCTAAAGAGTGATTCCTAGTTGTGGTTCCTGATTGGAATTCGCTGGAGATGTCCAGATTGCTGAATTGTTCGTTACTTAGAGGATAAGGGGACTTACGCTCTTTTTTACGCCCTTTTATGAAAAAATTATGGGTCGGTCAGGATTAAAGATAAGCCAATTTTGGATAGACCAACCAATAGATCTTTTCGAGCTCTTTCAAACCATATGCTTTACTGATTTTCGGAAAAAAACGGACTTAGGTCCTATTTGCAAAACACTGCGGAATTATAGGACACGAGTTGGGTGAGGTATCGAAGGGAAAGTACCAAGCGATATTGACGAACAATACAAAACACACGGGTGTATCAGCGACAAAATTTAGTAGCCTTAAGATATTTCAAATAATGTTTAAAACTATTTAAATTCTTAAAAAGTCTAAGTGATTAAAGAAACTGAGTGAGTGGAAAGAAAAAAAAGAAGAAAAAATGGTAACAGCAAAATATGAAAATAAATCAAATGATATTTTGGGCACTTCTCTGATTTCACCAGGTCACGAACAAGCCCAATTTGATTTCATAAATAAAATACATAAAAGAAAGAAACATACATAAAAGAAAGACATGTGCATTAAAGGTAACAAACATGTTTATCATATACAAGCTGCCATGTATCCATCCATTTTTGGGGGGAGGGGAGAAGATAGAAAGACACGCTTGAAACAGGTGACTTACATAAAAATATAACCCATTTAACAAAAAAAAAAGTGATGATAATAATAAAATAAGATGTATTTGTGAAAAAAGAGCGGACCAATGAATAAATAGCCATAATACCTACAATGGCTCCAGGGCCTTTAAAAGAGGGGTAAGGTTTTTATTTAAACACTAACACCCCCCACCCCACATCCCAAAAAAAACAATGAAAGAGAGAGAGAAAGAGTGGGAAAAGAGAGAGAGAGAGAGATGTCATGAATGCCATCAATTTTGGTAAATTAGGCCATGATTAATACTGGTCACACAGCGAATCTAGAACGTTCCTATCGATCTAACCATAAAAACTTAAATTAAAAGAAAAAAAGATTAGCCCTACACAAAGGCTGAAAATTTGTTTGTAGTTTTATTTTTAACATCAAAGGAGTGCTGATTTGGGCAACTTATTTCAAATGATACGGAATGCAACTAGAAGATGGAGTTCCAAATCCAACCTTGCGAATGGAGTGGAAGGAATTAGAGTAGGATTTACATTACGTAGAATGATAACTATTATGATCACCTACAAAGCATTTGAAATACCGAGGAGCTTGGGGAGATGACCATGGAGCTGAAAAAGGGTAACACATGCACTTTGAGGAATCTAAGTTTAGGAAGTACAATATAAATTCTAAATTTAGTAATAGTAAATCTTCCAAGCAACAGGCTTCATGAATGAGTTTATTATTCTAATATAAACCTTCGAAAGGGGTTCCAGGAAAGAGAGACAAGTATTAGACTGTGGGAAACCCGTAGGGCTGGACTAAAAGCAAGATTTTCAAGAAACAAGATTTTAAAAGTGAACCCAGGGAAAGTATGTTTGAGCTAACTGAAATACTGAGGCTTTTGCACACTTTCATTTTAATTAGATCATTATGATGTTTAAAGGACAGTGTTTCATTAAGAAAAACAACTAAGAATTTAACGTTACGATCTTTAGTTCTGCTAATAAAAGGTTATTTAACAAATGATTTTCTGATTTCTGTCTAAGGAACACGTGAGAATTTTCAAAAATTTAACTTGGAAAAATTTAGGACACAATCATTAGCCTCAAACCCCAAAGTAGGCTACTCTAGCGAATCTGTAATATTTGAGGAGGTACAGCTTCATTTCTCTCAGAAGAATTAAGGGTACTACCATCAGCGAAAGAAACAAGAGAATCTGAAGATGGTAAACTGGAGTCACTATTATTGGCGTAGGAAGGTCTAGAATGACACAGTTTTCAGCAACTCACAGGCTTTTTTACTACATAAAGAAGATCATTTGCATAAACTAAAAACGGCACTCGGTCAACAACTGAATCCTGTGGGATCCTCAAGATTCACTTCAGAGGATGAGTGCAAAAGGGGGTCAATAGAAATTATTCTCCCATTAAAATAAGACTTAAACCAAGAAAATACTTTCCTCCTTATGCCGAAAAAAGAAAACGCTGTTAGCTTTTGGTGTATTCACCAATCAAGCTCGTGTTCGTACAGAGAATTGAATTTTGTTTATATTAAATAAAAAAAAAACAAGGTATTTTAACTGAAAGTAAGGAGCAAAGTTAAAGCTTAAAACGAACAGAAAATATACTATATACGAGGAATACTACCCCTTCCTCAACCCTTGCTCTTTATACTAAAGTCTTAAAGTTCTTAAAAACACTTCTCATTCAAATTTATAGGCTCTTGTGTTTGAGCAGTATTTCTTAAAGAATTGTGACAAAGAGGAAATCCACCTCATACACAGACTCATTTCTGTTCGTTTTCAATTTTAACTTTTATGGTCGAAAAAACTTGATTTTCTATTTAATTTCTGACCGTTTTTCAAATCATGTCCGTAGATTTCCCAACAACAAATTCTATATATGAAATTGGGCAAATTGCGTGACTTACAGTCCTTTTCCCAGGGGATATGTGGGATCTGGTCATCCCCAAAGGCATACTTATTGGACATGTCAACTATGTTGAATCAAATGCTTATCTTAAAATTTTGATCCGATGTCTTTGTGAAAAAAAGGGGGTGGGAGGGGGCAAGACCGTACTCAGGATTTTTTTTCGGGGGGGGGGGGAGGGGGTTACTCATTTTTTGGGGGGGGAGGGGGTACTCGAAAAACCTCAAAAAACGCATACGAAATTTGTTTATGTCCATTTTGTTACGTTTTTACGAGTCGAAAAAATATTTCGGGGGGGGAGTCAAACCCCCCTAACCCCCCTCCCCCTGGATGTGGCCTTGGTAGGGGGGCGATTTGCCCTCCAATCTTTTTGGTCACTATAAAAGGGCACTAGAACTTTTTTCACTCGATTGAGACATCCCCTGATCTTCTAAGACCATTGGTTTGATACGATCCCCTATGGAAAAAAACAACAAATAAACATGCATCCGTGATCTTTCTTCTTGCAAAAATACAAAATTCTACATTTTGTTTATAAGAGGTTGAAAATTCTATTATAAGGTTCTCGGATATACTGAATCTGATGGTGTCATTTCATTAAGATCAATTGTTTTTGTTTTTTTTTTTTGGGGGGGGAGTGTTTTCCCCTTTTTTTAAAAGTCAGGCAAATTTTCTCAGGCTCGTTGCTTTTGATGGGTATTATTAAACTTAATTAATTTTATATATTTGGAATCAGCATAAAAACCCAATTCTTTTGATGTATCAATTGTTATCAAACTTCAGTTTGTTTAGTTTCGGTTACTATTGGGCCGAGTCGCTCCTTACTTACGTAACACATTGACTTTTTTAATATTTTAATGTTAGCTTCATAGGATTAATTGAAGCTAATTGTTGTTTTTTTCATTTGACAGATAAAAACTTTAGAAATGAAATTATGTCTTCCATTTCTAGGTCTGTGTGCAATTTGTTTTAGCTTTAGCCTACCCAGCACGCCATTGGACCTCCTGAAATTACACGATTTCAGTTCTCCGAAAGTGTTTGACCCTAAAATTTATTCCTGTGTACGTGCCTTGCTTTGGCCTTCTGAAGCATTATTTTTGCAAAATAGCTCTCCTAAAAATTTAGATTTTTTGTGTGTTTATCAGTATTATTTAGTGGGATACTACATTCCTTAAAAAAGAAAGTTTATTTCAGCATATAGGGGAGGGGGAAAACTCCAACACTCCCGGTGTACACCTCCTTGGGCTTGAGAATTGAAACTCCACGATTCCAGATTTTGAACTCAGAGCATTCAGTGCCAGAGTCCTAGAGCTCGACCTTGAATAGACGCTGATTTGGGAAATCACATTAAAGAAACAAGATCAGTCCAAAACTAATCCCTTTTTATTACAACTGAATATAACTGTTTGTGTGTTCTATAATACCTCATCATTTTCGCCATCATAATTGGTTAAATTACGTCAATTATTAGTTCATATGACCAGATATGAGAATTCTATATGAAAGATTTTAAAAAGTTCCTTTCTTTCACGAAAAATGACCTTTCGAATATTTACTCTGAAGTTGGTAAAGCATAAAATTTCAGTAAACAAAGCACAATTGTTGATGATAAGCCGAAGAGCCCGTTGAACAAAAGACATAAAAAAGAAAAACATAAAACGGACATAAAACATATCATATAGTGTGCTGTAAGGACTCGAGAAAAATCTCCTCCCTTCCTCCAAGCACAAAATTCCAAGTCCTCTTACCCCTTTCCCTCCGAAAAAAGCTTTCATAAATTTTCAGCTCAATCCCCCGCCCTTGAGACAAAACAGGGTACGCTTACGAAATTAAATATAAAATTCGCCACCTTTAAATGAAACTTACTGACTGTTTGCAATTTTTTTTAAACTGTATGTACTAGGCTACTCACTTGCCTTCAGTCCTCGCGCATAAAAGAAAGAAAGACATGTTCTACCTCTAATTACTGGAAACATGCCGACGCCTCAGGTAAGGTTACCGTGTTTCCAGAGACGCTTACTGCCCATAGGATATTATATTTGATTGGCCGAGCGTTAAAGACATAATCCTTTATGTAAAGTAAGATGTTGAAGGGCCACTGGTTTGTGTCTTGATGATGGCTGTTGTTTAGTTTGGGGGTGAGGGTTAGTGGTGTCTTCCTGTGAGATAAGCCAAAAGTCCATCCAGCTTCAAATGGGTACCTAGACGAATCTCAGGGAAAATACAGGAAGCGCCGGAAGATTTATCCCAAACCACACATACCACTCCCGGCCGAGTGCACATAATCAGGGAATCGGCACCTGTGCTACGTGGACCACATTGGTTTTTATGCAAAAGTTGTTTGTTTTTTCGACAGCTTGTTTACAAGTCTCTTATTTTCGCCAACTTTCTTGATAAGAAAGGATTAGTGTTAGAATACAAAATAAAAAGCTATTGTGAAATTTAACTCAAAATAAAATTTTATATGCTAGAATTAAGTAGCATATAACATTGCATCAAATTTGGTCTTGGCTGAGTAATAAACCTGCTCCACTCTATGTGTCTACTGTTTTACTGAAATTGCTTTTATAATAATTCTGCTGTTAGATTTAGTTTCCCATCCAAGTGTTTGTGTCAGTGGACCCATTGAAAGCCAATTGTCTCCCTACATTTGGGGTCTTACGGACAAGACACCAACTGATTCAACCAATTGAAAACATCACTCCCTGTGTTATGATAAAAAAAAACTTTTTGCTCGCATTTTCATTGGGTGGTTTACTTTCCATTTTGTCCTTAAAATACCAAATAGAAACACATCATAAGACAGTAAGTCAAGCGACTAATTCTTCTTGGGCAATTAATACACATTTCCTCAGTGAGTTCAACCCTGATTGAAAAACTAAATTTTTAGTTCATACTACTTAATTTTTTAACAGAGATGAAAAATTGATGGTAATAAAATGATGGTTTTTAGGAAAAGGTTGCAACACTGCCAATACCATATGGCCTCTGAGTGATTGTTAAGCATTCTTATTCTTCTCGCAACTGAGCAACCAATCAAGCCGCGAACATATAGAATTGCAGTATTCTTTTTCACAGAATGAACACTTTTTTGGGCGTGGATTTAGCAAGGTTTGCTGAATTTTTACTACAGATTGTAGGTAGATATGGACGACCGAACTTGTTTCTGGTGGAAATGGGGCTACAAAATTTAAGGAGGATTGTAACTTAGGAGAAAAACCACCAAAACAGGCTAGTAATCGGGAAGTTTCGGAAACCATACGAAATGTCGTAAAAATCCAGAGACTTCAGAGTGTTCCAAACTAAGTACCTAATTGAAGATACTCTCGTTTACAAGAAACTACTCACGTCCAGAAGATAAAGAAAGAATGAGAAACCTTACATCATCTAAGCCTAAACAGTCTTAGAATAGAAGATTAAAAAGGAAACGATAGGTCTGTCAGGCGGGAAATTGTAAATATAATAGGCCTACAGAAATCTTAGGAATTCTGAGACTTCAGAGAGAGGTCAGAGCCTCCCTCCTCCATGTCTAAGAACGATTTCAATGTGTATTTATCCCCACTAAAATAATCTGGACGAATATAATGACACCCTGCGTCATCTAGATCTGAAAGATTTTTAAGATAAATGATTAAAAAGGAATACATTTCAATAGAAAGCGTTGTCTCTTACTCTTCCTGTTGTTGAACCGGTGTTGTTGAACCATACATGTTGAACCGGTGTCTAATTTCCTGGTTTCGGGTTTACGGTGTCTTCCCAATAGTAGTCTACTCACGTTTTATTTTCAAATAAGGTTTTCATTTTTGTTACCTTTTTACATTTGCCTTTTTTTAATAACTATTGTAGCCTTTTGACGTTTAGGATGTATGACATGGACCTATTGTCATTGAAGGCCCCTTGTCCAGATCTTCCAGTTGAAGACTACTGCCATAAGTAAAATTTAAGTTTTCAATATGCAGCTTTTGTTGTGTTTAGAATTGCTATGCTCAATTATATCTAGAATTATAAATTCAGAATTATAGCTCTGTGAAAAAAGCTTAGTGGGCTGATTATTTGCTTACCAATAGCAACTGCTGACTTGGTCATTGCAATAATGTGTCCGTCGGCATTTTAAGCAATTGAAACGCGGTGAATGCAAAGAAAATCACCTGCGGCACAACTACTTAGAATACAAACGAAATAAAAGTTTTAATCCGTCTTAACACTATAAAAGCCATTATAGTAATGAAACAGTAGTCAGGTGGAAAACGACTAAATTGGACTACTTAATTCTGATTGGCTCTTATGTTAGAAAAAACCACCTGTTCAGGATGTTTCAGCAGAATATAAGTATAACTGCGGGATGGAGTTTCTAATATGACAGGATCGATTTTTTCTCTCCTGGTCTAATTTTACTGATCTATAGAATTAAATGTCTCAAATCATTTTATTGGAAACATCTGTCCGGACGTATCATGCAATAGCAGGGCCGTCCCCATAAAAAAATAAAATTAAAAATTCCGTGTAAAAAATAAGCTTCGAGAAATTGCAAATTAGTCACCAAAAATAAAGCCTGAAAATGAAAAGATGACTGGAAAATAATTAAAAATGATGTGGTTTGAACAAAGACCTTATTTTACTGAATTATACATTTTTCCTTTGGTACCATTCACAAGGCGGTCAGAAAAGGGAAATTCCATGAGGTAAAAAGGTAAAAATAAAGGAAAAAATAAAGAAAGTAATTTGGAAAATGATAGTAAAAATGGGTTTTGAACAAAAAGCTTATACTACTAAACTAAAAACATTGCTGCTGTAAGTCAGAAAGCCCTATGCGTAGCATTTTTCCAAAGTGGTATTTCTAAGCCACGTATTAAGCGAAATACGCCACATCGATTCATGTAATTAGCGTTTCTATATCTTATTTGGGTCTAAATATTATTAGGAGTACCATTTTATTTCACAATTTCCTACATATCCTCTTTTAAAATGCAGGAGCAGTTCAGGTATTAGGCATTTGACCTAAAAATTGGGATTTTCTTGCCTTTAATATTCTTTATGGAAAAAACTGTTCGTCAAGTCATTTTTTTAGGGACCGAATTTCCCAGCTTTTGCTCTTCCATAAAATTTCTAATTGGTATTAGGAATGTACGAATAATTGTACCGAGATCTCAGGTCCCGCCCCTTCCCTGAGATTCTAAATTTTCTCGGATTTTGGGGTACTTCTTATAAAAATTTTAAAATAATTTTGTTTTATTATCTGTCCCTCCAAAAATTCTATGTACGTGCCTGGTCTGTATACCTCAATCTAAATTACTACTGCTTAAATGTTAATAAAAATTTCGAAATTACATTAAGGAATCCGAGATAATATATTTTTTACCATGGGCAGAATGTACATGGTCGTTTATAAGGTTTTTTTTGTCCCTAAAGGCTATAAAAGCTAAGATAAATTTATCATTGTCTAGCAAAATTTAAAGTATGATGCAGGGACGTACGCAGAGATCTCGGAGTTTAACCCCCCCCCCTGAAGTTCTAAATGTTCTTGAATTCCTGGGCATTTTTTACTCAAACTACCCAAAAAACAGGTTTTTCATTATTGAAAATTTTTTAATATATGCCCCCCCCCCCCCTAAAAAATCATATGTGTATGTGCCTGGTGTGATAAGCATCATAGTAAATTTTATCACTATATATGATCAGTTTTCTACCCCAAAAGAAAAAAAAACGAATAAACATCGCTTAAAATAGCTTTGTTACTGATAAAACAGATGTTCTTTTAGATACTTACTACGTGTGTCAGGTTCCTAGGCAGAAAAGGAAGGAGGCTTGGGTCCTCCACCCTTCACTGGGATCCTTGAATTCTTACTATAGTATCTAATATTTTCTATATGTTTTGTCGTTTCATTTCGTTTCAAACGCACACAATTCACTGTGTGCGTTTTTGAAGTCTTAGCCCCCTCCCAAAATGCTAAATGTCATGAACAGGTCGTATTTAAGACAAGAGACACGCAGTATTTGACATTCAACTGCAAAAAAAGTTTCTGTACTTCATGGCTGTACATTTAAATTAATCAATAATACGTCCTATTGAATTAATCAATCAGTATATACCAAACCAAGGTTTGGCAATGTATAAAAATATTTTATGTATGAAGAAATAATAACGTAATTTGCCCTGATTTCTACTTCTATGAGGTAAATCCCCACATTGGTAATAAGATGGCTCGAGTTTTGCAGGGAAAAAAAACGCTTAAACGTACGTATCTATGTTTTTTTATTATTATTGATGATCTTCGGAAGTTGAAAATTTTAATAATTTGTTCATTTAGGCCACATGGAATGCCGTAAAATTGGGTTGACAACCCTTATGGTTTTCAAAAAGTATAATCAGGTATTTGAGGGTAACATGAAGCTATGTAAAAAAAAAGGTGTGTCGTTTAGACATTAATGATTATAAATTATTTTATAATAATAAAAATTTATTATTAAATTTAAACTTTCAAAAGCATTATTATGGAAAAATCGTGAAAAGGTTATTGGAACAAGTGCTGAATTTACTCATAATTGAATATTGCGTCGTCAAGGGTTACAAAATATTGAAAATTGCAACTGAATGGAAAAGCTTAGACGACATTGGCCATGTCGTATCTAAAAGTGCTAAACATACACGCACCCAGAAATTTACTTTGAGAGTGCTTTATTTCCAGTAATGTTTCATTAAAAAAGCCCCGCATAAGCACGAGCCCCGAATACACTTGCAACGTAGGGATGGTTGACAAGTGTAGTTTCACCCAGCCTGAAAAATAAAGGACACTACCCCCTCTTAGAGATATTTCGAAAAAAAAATTCTTGAAATTAAGAACATACAGTATTTGGCCTTCAAATGAACCTTTTATTTGTCTTCAACCCAGTTTATTCGGCAGAAGGTGAAGGAATAACAGGTCAAATAACAGAATTTCCAATTTGATATTTTTATTATGTGCGCTTCTGCGCATTTGAATGATCCCCACTAAGATGTTGATACTGAATTCTCACCCTGTGTTCAACAGAACTTATTGCAGTTAATTGGAATAAGTTATATCTGGAACAGTATCAGTATAGTATAGTATCGGAATAGTATAATTGGAAAAGTTGGAATAAGCGCAATTATTGTACCCTATTGAAAGTGGTTTTGAACATCAAAATTAATTTTTTACAAAATAAGAAAAAAAACTCCTGCAAACTCATCGAACTTTGAAACTGTCTGAAAATGTTGTTAGCTTATACTAGAAGATAAATATTCTAAGAATTTTCTGTCTGTAAAAGGACGAATTTTATTTTGTTGAGGTCTGAAGCACAATCAGTGATTAATTAATTGTAATAAGTTTCAAACAGGACTATATCCAGGATTTTTCGGAGGGGAAGGGGGGGTATAAAATGATTTTTTATCGAAGGGGGGACGCGTTTACAAAAAACTTTAACAAACGCATCAAAAAAATTTACATTCCTTTTTGTTACGTTTTTCAAGTCGTACAAACATTTTGGTGGTGGGGTTGCGGCCTTGCATGCGGCCTTGGTTTCAAACATGGCTTTTGAAAAAAGGTCAATAATTGGAATTGGCTATAAAACGCTAAAAATTCCAAACAAATTAGTTGCAAAAAGGCTATTGGACGCGGGATCAGCTTAACCCATATCAAAAGCTACAATTTTCCAGGAATACCAAAATATAGAGACCTATATGCCCAAGTTAAATTTTCATAGAATTTGAGATGGTTGAGCTGTGCGGCCTTCGGCTTGATAAGTATTGTGTGGCTTTTCCTCAACTCGATAGAGGAGGTTTGCAAAAAAGAACACTGCCGCCCCTCCTTTCCCTAGGTCAAAAATTGAGTTGAAGGCTTATTCCTGATCCAAAAGGACTACTTATCTCGATAAATTCCTATTTATTTAACCTTACAAAAAGGATAACTGCGGTGAGCTCTACTTCACTGGTTTAAGTAGGAGTGGGGTAAGTTTACACATTTTAACTACTGATTCACCCATAGATTTATTGCCTAAATGGACACCAAACAATATAGAAAAGGCATAGAAATACGTGGCCAGGTAAACATTCTCCAACCCCCCAGTGGTGTCAATTAGGGTAGGGGGGGGAGACGGCATTTGCCCCCTGATTTTTTATATATTTTTGATGAAAAAATTGAAAAAAATTGTCTCAGTGTAGATTTTGGAAAATACATCCCCCCCCCACATTTTTGCAAATCGACGTCACTGTAAAACCAGCATCTAAGAACAATGATGAAATCAACGGAAGAATCAGTAAAATTTTCAAACAGTTCGTGGTAACGAACTGTAAGTAAGGAGCGACCCGGCTCAATGGTAACCGAAACTCTAAAAAACGGAATTTTGATACTAATAGATACATCAAAAGAATCAGGTTTTAATGCTGATATCAAATATATAAGTTTCATCAAGTTTAGTCTTACCCATCAAAAGTTACGCGCCTGAGAAAATTTTGCTGATTTTAGAAAAAGGGGGAAAGACCCCCTAAAAGTTATAGAACCTAAATTAAGATCACACCATCATATTCAACGTATCAGAGAACCCTACTGTAGAGGTTTCAAGCACCTATCTACAAAAATGGGAGGATCTTTCCATGAAGGAAGTTTTCATGGGGGAAGGGACATTGCTATGAAGGGGGCGCCGGATTTCCCAGCATTATTAAAGAAAAAGATCAGAAATTAAATTAAAAAAACAAGTTTTTCAACTGAAAGTAAGGAGCAACATCAAAACTTAAACCGAACAGATAATATTGCGTATACGATTGGGTTCATCCCCTAGTCAATACCTTGCTCTTTAAGCCAAAGACTTTTTAGTACTTTCATAAGAGCTATTTATTCTAATTAACGGCCTTTGTGATTAAGGGGTCATTTTTGGAGAATTGGAACAAAATTCGAACTTTAGCTTAAAGAGCAAGGTATTGACTAGGGGGCGAACCCCCTAATATACGTATTAAAAATCTATGAATGTAGAAGTTCGTTTCATAAGTTAATTCGTAAGTTACGTATATTTATTATTAATAAAACGTTCGGAAATAAAATTAAACAAGTTTCGAGAAAGCCATTTAACCAAATAAAAGTAAAATTAATATACAAATTTTGTTTTAATTATTCATGTACGGTGAGCCAAAATCAAAACCATTAATTCAAGAACATTCAAAAATTAAATAAAAAAACAAGTTTTTTTTAGCTGAAAGTAAGGAACGACGTTAAAACTTAAAACGAACGGAAATTATTCCATATATGAAAGGGGCTCTCCCCTCCTCAACGCCTCGCTCTATACACTAAAGTTTGACTTCTCACAACTCTATTTTTTTTAACAATAAAAAACTTTAGCGTAAATAGTGAGGCGTTGAGGAGGGGAGAGCCCCTTTCATATACGGAATAATTTCTGTTTGTTTAAAGTTTTAACGTCGTTCCTTACTTTCAGTTTAAAAAAACTTGTTTTTTTATTTATCCCACCTAAAGAACAGACTTCCCTCCTTTGTAACGTGTTTCAAGTTCAAGTTCCATAAGTAACAATAACAAAAACAATATCCCGAAGGGCTCAATGGCCCGTTATTTGGGAAACAACATAGAATAAATGATTAATATTAAAACTTGGCAAAACAACACTAAACAATGTCTAATTTATAAATTTATATGGAAAAGAAGTCAACTCACCGACAGTCCAAACGAAACAGCGACCCTCCTATCACCCGACAAAAAATAACAAAATAAAATTCTCTACATCATCGAGGATCCAACACCAACAAAAAAAAACACCCCCCCCCCAAAAAAAAAATGAAACCTTAAAGCAACTAAACATTATTTAATATTTACCTTTAATAAGAAACTTTTCATTTGTCTTTTAAAGGAGCCAAGTGTTCGTGACTGACGAATCTCAGCAGGAACCAAGTTCCAAGCACGTCCCACAGTCACGACCAGACCAAAGTCTGAACGAACCGAGGGAGTATCACATCCTCCCAGTTTCGAACTGTATAGAAATTTACTTCCCCTACTAGTTTATGTAGTCCAGAAAAACAACATGAGACATCTCCTTGGAAGAATTGATATGCCAGCGAAGATAAAGCTATAACATAAATATCTTTAATCTTAAGGAGATCAAAAGGAGTGTTTGTAGTCGACTGGAGAACACCTTAAAGTATCTGTACCTTAAAGCTAACGAAAACAAATCATGTTTGTGGTCTAATATAAATTAATACACTAGCAAAATAGTTCAATCGCTATGTGCTATAGCTTTCCTTTTCAAATTACTTACGACCTACCTTCATGCTCATTGCTTTCATGCTTTATTAACAGGATTATACAAGACAGATATATTTGTATTTAAAGGATATTTCAGGCGTCCCATTTGTTACTAATGATTTTCTGCAAGATTGCGTAAACAGAATTGTTAACTAACAAACCTGGTGTTAGCGATTTGTGAAAATGTATTTAAACCCAGAAAATATAAAAATGGGACATTCTTAGGTAAATGAATATTCAAAACAACCTTTCGAACTTCAAAACAAGTGTAAACACGCAATAAAAACTTTAAAGCAGAAAATCCCTCCACAGTTATTTATCGAGAGAATTAATTTTTTGACTTTTGTTTTTATTGTTGGACTTTCGAATTTTATGTAGAAATTCCGTCAGAAGTTTTGTCAACATCGTTTCGAAACTGCAATACTTCACTAACAGTTGCTAATCGTAATTTTGTTTTAACTCGTGGAAACACAATTGTTAGCACAATTGGCATTCGTTACTTTGCTGGGATGGTAGAAAAACGTCTTAAGCCACAGGATTAATAAGCCAAAGCATAAATTATAAGGATCGCATGGAACATTTTTAGAAGAACCAGATTAAAAACCTTCCCATTGAAATTTTCCTGCCCCACAGCACACGAATTGAGATTTCATCGTCTTCCTCTTAAATTTTTATGTTAATTTTGTAGCAAGAAAACAATGTCTAATTTGGATTATTTTTGTTATAAGACAGTGCCCGTACTGCTTCTCCGATCTAGACCATAAATTGGCAAAACAAGCCCTCATGAAAATTTCCATTATTATTCACAATTAACGGAAAATAGAAGGGTGCTATAGCCTTCACGTGCGTAATTCACGCAGATGGAATCGAAAGGACAGTTTGCACATGTTTTTCAGATTGAGATAAGTGGTGAAAATAAACTAATTTCTGAACCATTATTGCAAGATAAATGGGGATAAACAACTCAAGTGGGCGGTCACTTTTTTTGGAAAAAATATGTTTTATGTTTGTGACCAAACATAAAGTGCGACCAAAAACAAAACATAAATTTTGTTCGAAGTTTATTCCGCAGTAAACTGCGAGCAAATTAATAAACTGCAACTAAATGACTTATCAAAAAGTGGAGGGGGGAGGTAACCCTAGTCTATATGGCTTTCTACACTTTGATAATTATCAAAGTGCTAGAAACCACACTTTGTAAGCCACAAAGAGTGCGTTTAAGAGTCCTTTAACCGATTTATCCGCTTAATATTAACTTCCCCTGATGTAATCCATAAAAGATAACAGCAAATATTTATACAGAAACTTGTCAGCTGAAATAGTATAAGAACTTGGCTAATAACAGCAAATAGTGTAAACAGAGCTTATTTAGTAACCCCTGAAGGTGTGGCATATTTTACAATTACTGCCCCTTTTTGTTCTCTGCACATAATTTCACACATTCTTACCATTTTCTTACAGATTGATTTTTTTTCTTTATACATGACGTCTCTAATCCTTAGTTATCTTGAATTTTCCGAAGTTAGCAAGTGTAACTTATCCGACAACCAATCAAGAGAGTTTCAAGTAGTAATCTGACCTGCCTCAGACAACATTGACGTCTCGTGAAACGTTTGGATAAGTAATCGGGCTTGGCAGATACCTAATCCTGGGATGCACGAACGCGCTAAAAGCGTAAAAATTCCTCGAGAGCAGCGTCTTCTCGTAGACTTATAAAAATCTTGCACCAATCTTCAGGAATGGATCCATAAACTAAGTATAGTCTGAAGAGATGTTTTTAGCCTTATACCCCTTCTGCTTCCGATTCGCAAGGCTTAATAGAATCTGTGAATCCTAACTTGTACAGTAAAGAATAACGTAGCTTAAAACCAAGTGAAATCCTGGGAATAATTTTTCTAAAGCCCATTTGTTTGAAGAAATATATTATAAGCCAAACTTTTCTTTTTCCAAGGTGAAGACAGGTGCGGTAAGGACAGATTTTCAAAGAATCTATCAGGCCTTACACGAAAGAATCACTTGTATGTATGAGCTTGAAAGTATCTCCGTAGGCTCTAATAAATTAGAAAGAGTCCTGAAAGTTTTTCATGGGCAATTCATCAGATAAGTAATGGGGCTTGGCAGATACCTAATCTTGGGATGCTCGCTCGAACGTACTAAAAGCGTAGTCTCATCAGATAGTACAATTCCTGAAAGTATTTCACATGCAATTCATCAAATAGCAAAAAAAGCACCGCCATGTAAGCTTGTGTTTCAGGAGCCGTTCTTAAACAATTGGGACAAACAGTCAAATTTCTCAAAGAAGAAAAAAAAAAATAAAAACAAATTAACATGCATCTTTTATTTTTCTTCTGGCCAAAAATATAAAATTTCTCATTTTTTCAGATACGAACTTGAAACCGCTACAGCAGGGTTCTCTGATACGCTAAATCTGATAGTACGATTTTCATTAAGATTCTTTGACTTTAAGGGGGTGGTCCTCCTGTTTTGAAAATCAGGCAAATTTTTTCATCCTCGTAGTCTTTGATGGATAACACTAATCCTAATAAAATTTATATATTTGGAATCAGTATAATAAGTTAGTTTTTTTTTATATACCTATTGGTTCTGTTTTTAAAGCCGTAAAATTCTTGGTCGTTTTTTTTATAGTTTCGGTTACCATTGAGCCGTGTCGCTCCTTTCTTAAAGTTCGTTACCACGAACTATAAAGCTTTTAGCGCTTTAAAAAAAAGCTTCCTATCCTAATTAAATGGCCCCTGTATTTCAGTTGCCGTTCTGAAAAAAATTGGGACAAACGGTTAAACTTTAGCTTAAAGAGTAATGTACTGAGGATGGGACAACCCTTCATATACGGAATAGTTTCTGTTCGTTTTGAATTTTAATATTGCTCTTTACTTTCAGTTAAAAAGAATTATTTAATTTCTTATTATTTTTCAAATAATGCCGGTAAATCTGGCTCACCCTCAATGAAATGTCCCCCCCTCACGGGAATTTCCTCCGTGGAAATCTCATCCCGCGTAAAGTGAAAACTCCCTCGAGACAGCTCCATCCTCACTGACACCTCCCCCCTCCCCTCCGTAAAATTTCTTGCGGACAATTCAGCATGAAAAATTATCGTTAACATACTTACATTTGAAAAAATCTTTAATTTCTAATCGGTTTCTCTATCACTCTGAAAATGCCCCCTTCCACGACAATCCTTTCCTGGAAATCAAACACGTGGAAAATAGCCCCCGGATAGTTCCCCGGAACATCTCCACATGCAAAGTTGAGTTGGCAAAGATAATGTGAGACAATTCAGAAGAATTTCGTATGGGAATTCTGTCAAATCTCCCCAGTATAAAATTTTCCCTGGAAAATTCACCCCCAGGAAATTTCACTCTCCAAGAAAAATTCTCCCTATGGATATTCACCCCAAGAACCCCCCCCCCTCCGAAAAATGTCCGTATACTTCCCAATAACAAATACAATGCGTAAACATTGGTCAAATTGCATAACTTACAGGCCTCTCCCCACGGGATGTGGAGGGGGGGGGGGTCATTTACCCTTAAAGACATAGTTATTGGATACTTTTAACTTCATTAAACAAAATGGCTATCTCAAAATTTTGATCAAATAACTTTGGAGAAAAAAGGGGCCTGAGAGAGGGTCAATTGCCCTCTAATCATTTTGGTCACTTAAAAAGGGCACTAGAATTTTTAATTTCCATTTGAATGAACCTTCTCCCGATATTCTAGGACCATTATTTCGATACGATCCCCCCTGGGGAAAAAAATAAAAGCAAAAAAAACAAACAAATAAACACGCATGTGTGATTTTTCTTCTGGCAAAGCTAGCAGAATTCTACATTTTTGAGTATAGGAGCTTGAAGCTTCTATATAAGGGTTCTCTGGTACACTGAATCTTATGGTGTGATTTTCATTGAGATATCTTGAATTCTAGGGGATGTCTTACCCTTATTTTAAAAATCAGGCTAATTATTTCAGGCTCATAGCTTTTTATGAGTAACATTAAACTTGAGGAACTCTATACATTTGAAATCAATATAATAAGCTTATTCATTTGATGTATCAAAAATCCGTTTTTTAGAGCTTCGATTACTATTGAGCGGAGTCGTTCCTTACTTACAGTTCGTTACCACGAACTGTTACCACGAAATCTAGTATGAACAAAATGATTGATTGGTGGTTGAAATAGTCGTTATAATATCAAAGGGGCGAATTGGCCAATTATTGTTAGGGAGCCTTCGAATTACGAGAACAAACTACCATTAGGGGACACTGCTATCTTCCCCGAATGTCAATCATCAGTGATATAAGAATTCCATTAGAGGGGCCCAAACGTTTGTATAAGGCGGTAAGGAAACACATCCTTTCATAAATTTAAATATAGTTTCCAAATTTCTAGGACGGAGGTCTCAGCATAAGATATAGCGATTTTTCTTGATGAGGCTAAAGTAAAATTAATGTCATATTCTATTCAGTGGCTATTGCGTAGCCAATTTAAAAACAATGGGACGTTATTACTGGCTTTTGAAAGCTGTTTATTCGCCAAACGTTTGGAAAAGATTAAGCTAATAAATTCCAATTAATCTCTTCCTGCACAGGAAGCTATCAATTGTCCCAATAAAGAGTACTTAATCAGATAAAATAGGATAGAATTTCTCTGTCAATTCAATTGGAATATGGCTTCCAACGGGGTATAATAGATTAATAAAGAGCAATGTTCTCTACCAGTTGCTGTTCAGTTTATGAGGAAGAGTCTTGTGCAGCACATTTTTTTGCGTTTTTAGTTATGTGTTTGAATGGTTTGGTTTGGAAAGACTGAATATTTGATGTACAAAATTAGGGTAATGAAAAAAATTCTTTTTTGTTTTTATTTCTTATATAGAAGTTTTAATAGAGACTCGTCAGAGATTAATTTTCAAACTCAATTAAGAAAATAAAAATTCTCTATTAAATCCTGTATTGGATATAGCAGGCCAATCAAGTGTCATGCCCTTTTAGTTTCCTTTCTATTTATGTGAAGAACCATGTGAAGCGCTTTCTTCTGAGAAATATTAATGCTTACCTGATTTTGAAATATTTGCTAAAGGTAGCGTAATTATTCAATATAGTTATCATCTATATATAGTTACAATATTGTTATTGAATATAGCTATTATATAGTTATTTAAAATAGTTATTGTAATAACAATTATAATATAGCTAAATATTTCAACATAGCTAGATAACAAAGACCTTTTTCTTTATACTCAGGTTTCACAGATAAATTTTCGAACGAGGTTCAGAAAATTAAAAACTTGCAATGAGGTCGGTGCAATCAGTTAATGACAGACAATCAAGTAGTATGTTCTACTTTTTTGCTTATAGTAAAAAACCCCTGTAAAGTGTCGGTCTCGCCCTCTTTGCAACATAAATCGCTGACCATGTATTCTTGGGCTTACAGCTTCCTGTGGTGGTGAAGAGGCAACTAAAGGATATTGGCACATTTTGTAATTTCAGTATCGATCAGGAACCAAACAGTTTTGAGAAGACAGGGGCTTGAACCCTTTCTGAAAAAAATAAATTAGTTATAAATAGACGAAGATTACCATAAGTTTGCGTCGATTCAAACATATTTAATATGTAGTAAAATGTATTTACAAATTGAATTATTTTTTCTACATTTGAACCGTTCAATTTAATCAAAAACAACAACCCAAATCGTTTTTTGATATATAAGTATTATATGGTGACAATTTTCCCTAACAGAACTAGTGATTAATCTCACAGAAACTATGTGTCTTGGCTTTACTCTAATTAGCCATGGCTCTCAAGTTTTTCAGCACTTCCACCAAGTTGATTTTAATTCAAATTAAATTAAACAAACAATTTTTTTCAACTGAAAGTAAGGAGCAACATCATAACTTAAAACGAACAGAAATTATTAGGTATATCAGGGCAGTTCTCCCCTCCTCTGTACCTCACTGTTTACGCTAAAGTTTAAATTTTTGTTCCAATTATTAAAGAATGACTCCTGTAATCCAAGGGCCATAAAATTAGGATAATAAGCCTTTTTAAAAGTTCTAAAAAAACTTCGGCGTAAAGAGTGAAGTACGGAGGAGGGGAAAACCCCCCATATACATAATAATTTCTGTTCTTTTTAAGCTACAATATTGCTCCTCACTTTCAGTTGAAAAAACTCGATTAAAAAAAAAAAAAAAAAAAAAAAAATTGATCCTTTTTCAAATATTACCGGGGAATGCAGCTCCTTCTCAATGGAAAACTCCATTCCCAAACGAAAATTTTTCCATAGAAAGATATTTTCAAGTAACCCCCCCCCCCCGACAGAAAAATCCCCTCGAAAAATATATGCATACTTCCCAATAGTCAATACTATATGTGAACAACGGACACAGTTCATAGCTTGCAGCCCATTCCCCGGGGACTGTGGAGTCAAGTCATCCTCAAAGATATAGTTATTAGATCGTTCGACTATGCTAAATAAAATGACTATCTCAAAATTCGAATCGGACGACTTTAGGAAAAAGGAGCGTGGCAGGGGGGCTAGATGCCCTCCAATATTTTTGGTCACTTAAAAAGGGCTCTACAACTTCTTATTTCCAATCAAATGAGCTCTCTACCTATTTTATAGGATTGCTGGTTCGATACGATCCCCCCTGAAAAAAGAAAATAATAATAATAAACACATATCCGTGATCTTGCTTCTGGCAAAACATGCAAAATTCCACATTTTTGTATATAGGAGCTTGAAACCTCTACAATATGGTTCTCTGATATGTTGAATCTGATGGTGCGATTTTCATCAAGATCACTTGACGCTTGGGGGGGGGGGTTTCCCCCTTTTCCAAAATTGGGCAAATTTTTTCATCAACTTTTGATGGGTAACATTAAATTTGATGAATTCTATGTATTTTGAATATTTATAATAATTTGGTTCTTTTAATGTAGGCTATGTTTTGTTTTATCAAAACTCTGTTTCCTAGAGTTTCGGTTTCTATTAAGCCGCATCGATCCTTACTTACAGTTCTTTACCACGAACTGTTTGAAAATCCAACAAATACAAGAACCCCCAGAAGTATAACTTGCTGAGGCTGCACACAACTTATTTTTACGCTCACTCAACCAGCAAAACAAAATTTATGAAAAAATTAATAAAGAAACGTAATAACAAATAAATAAATTAAAAATAGACCAAAAATGAATGATCAGACAAATTAATTATTATAAATAATAATAAAGAAAATAACGCCTGTTTCTTCCATCCTGGAGGGATAATTTTTGCAAATTCCTTGGATTAGTTCAACTGATCCAAGCCTAACTAATTAGTTTAACTAATGCAAAAATTACTGCTAAAATCTCATAAATAAAGTAGTAAAAAATTGCCTTTCCAACTCTCAGGACATATTAGGTTTTGGTGGGTCAAAGTAATTCATTGAGGTCTTTATCAATATATGATTAATCTGAAAAGCTTGTCGTGAATACCTCTATTAAAATGGCATTCATATCTTAACATTTTCATCACAACAGTGGGAACATTTTCGTCGTTCACAAAACCGCTTCTAAATTCTGGGAAGGTGTTTGAGGGGCAACGCAACATACAAAATGCGTTTAGTAGCATTCCATTTCAATAAATAATTATATTGGTAAAATCTTGGCTTTTTTTCAGTCCCGTGTAAATTTATTTAACTTTTACACGATGAAATCAATGCTTCCAATACCCACAATTTTGCCCCCCCCCCCAAAAAAAAAATCTATTCTCCAGAATCTTCCCAAAAGCTAATCTTCCTAAATATAACAATACAGATGCTTAGCTTTTATTAGCTTTAATTTTCATGGACATTTTTGAGAACTCAATTTTCTATCGGAGAAATTCAAATAAACATCCATAAGTCCACGGATAGTGGCAAGACTGGACGAGAGTTACTCACTATTCCAAATGCACATAAACACTATTATAACTAGAGAGCCAAATACAGAAATATTTGAATCTTTCAGATGCCAATTCAGTTCACTCCATAAAACAAATATTCATTAAAATTAATAATACCAATAAACATACCAATAAGGTAATCCAAAGCCGTGGTGAAGGACAAGTGCATTAAAATGCATATCGGCAAATGCAATTAAAATGCAATGAAAATGCAAAGCCGTGGTGAGGGAAAAGTGCATAAAAAATGCATATCGGCACTTGTCCCTCACCACGGCTTGAACCGTTTACATTTTTTAGATGATCTTTTGCATTAACTAAACGCTCTTTCTGTTTAATGGCCTTTTATGCTTCTCTTAGGTTTTTACTCCACTGTCTATTATTACCCCTCTAAATTGAGAATAAATACCAAGAGGAGGTAGACTCCTTTTCCAATAAACAATCTAAGGTAGGATGACATAGCGAAAATCCGATCTAATTTAGACTTATGCGAAATTGAGTGGTAGACAATTTATATTGTATAGATAACAAAATATATGACATAAAAAAACTGATGTATCCATGCTTAAAAATAACCATACAGTAGCATAAAAAATATACTAAAGGCTATTTCTGACATTTTGACACTTCTGGGATAATTGCCAAAAACTATTTTTAATGTGTTTTTAAAGGCAGGATCCACAGAACAGTGTAAGCTCAATCGCACTTTGATCCTTTTGAACTGCATTACCCTGCTATTCCTCCTTTTGACACAAATTAGTAAAGATTTTTGACAATTATCTCAGAAGTGTCAAAATGTCAGATACGGCTTTCAACTGTGACGGCGACGAAACCTAATCATGAAAATGGTTTATGTTCCAAGCTAGTGGAGAGGGCAAACAAAACTCTGTGGGCAAAATTGTGTCCGAAGGGGGGGGGGAAGGACGAAGTTTAGAAGTATTATATTCTGTTTTATCTTATACGCAATTACGCCCCTGTTTTGATGCAAGTGGCTAATAAGTAAATACTGTTATAATATGGTATAATACTTTTTGTATTTTTTTTTTTTTTTGTTTCTTTACGCGTTCCAATACAAAGAATCTGTTCAAGTAGCTAATAAATAGCCTCTGACCTATATTTGACGATTTGAGTAAGAAGGGCCCAGAAATTCGACAAAATTGTGAACTTTTTAGGGGTGCTAGTGGGCCTTGAGGACGTCCATGTTTTCGATGTTTAATTTTATGTCGATCTTCATGAATCTTTTCTTTGAAAATGGTAAAGACCTAGAAATTCTTAGCCAGATTACTAGTAAGTATGTTACAGTAGGGCTGCCACTGAGAATATAACAATATTCCAAGATTCACTTGCGACATATCCTTGTGAGAAGGTTTGAAAACATTTTGAGTAATAACTGAATATGTATGGCTTAATACACTTTTGAGGGTAATATTCAATAAGCACAGTTTTCCAACGATCTCAAGTTTAGCTCTCACTAAAATTGGACGTTCGGTATCCAGGTCGATCCTCCTTTAAGCATGCTACTCGGGATGACAGCCTGCTAACTTAAGGGAACCAAAGGCATCTAAAGTTGGGACAGTAGCTTTCTAATTCTGGTACTCTTTGAAAACCATTAGATAAATAAATAATGTGATACTAGCACTACTACTACTAGCAAACTTACTGCAGCACCGAGCCTCCTTGGGCTAACACAGTTACACAGACTCCTCTTTCGTTCTAATCTATTCAAAGTTTTCCTCTTTACACCCTCCCAAGAAATCCCAATTTCCTTCAAATCTTTTCTTACGACCTCTTCCCACCATGGGAACGACCTTCTTTTCGTTTGACCTTAGATGGTTGGGCAAAAAGGACAATCTTTGGCAATCTGCCATCCTTCATCCGTAGAATGTTTCCTAACCATTACAACCTTTCTCTCTTTATAGCTCTCCCTTTAAGTTGGATAGAACCACATTTTCGTACAGCTTACTGTTTGAAAAACGTTGATTCAGACGGGTACCCCAAAGAATCCATAGGCCATTACTCTGGAAAACATCTAACAAACCCTCCTCCGTATTTCGAAGCGCCCACGTTTCAGAACCTTACCTGACCACTGTCATCACTACAGCCTGCAATACTTCTAATCCTGCTTTGCTGACTCATTTTCCTGTTTTAACAAGCCTTTTTCAACAGTAAAGAAACACCCTTGACCTTGGCTATTCTTAAATATTTACTATTAATACTATCCATTTAAGTGAAGCTATCTACTTGATAAATCTTCTCATTACCCAACATCAGGTCTTCACCTTCATTTATTAGTGTCTCCGTTTATGTGAGGCACAGCAGCCATCGATACTTTCTAGCAAAAATAAATATTTAGTTCTTATGACTTTATATTTTAGGTTCTTGCGGGGTGGGGCTGGGGTGTAGAGCTAATATGTCAAGAGAGAACCTCTTATTTCCTTCTATATACACTACTGGATTTTTTTTTCAGCTTAGCGGTTTCACTATGTAATGATCCTACTGTTACCCTGTATACATGGAGGCACTATTACGTCATCCACATTACTTTATGGATTTTCCAGAGAGTCAAAAATTAGTAATCGGTATCCCAGTTTCTTGATACCTTTAAATTTCTCGAGTATCGAAATTGGCGAGCTGCTGAATCGTCTTCAAACCCAAAGAGACACGACCCGGATGGCCAAGAGCTGACTTTATTCTTACCATTCAAGCTTTGTGTTGCAGAGCAACACTACTACTTTCGTAAGTTAATTTGCAGTGTGATTAGGGGTCCGTCGCTCGGTAATGACAAGATATAAGTTTTGAACATTTTTGATATGGGGATCACAGAACGGAGAAGAAAATTTCCTCTGAAGTTCACCAAAGTTTTAGTAATTTTGAGAATTGAAATTTTTCCTATTTATTAAGTAATAAAAAAAGAGTAGCAAAAAGAAACCGTATTACTTTTGAAAGTGAACTTCTTAGAGATTTTACAATACTGGACTTGTAAGGAAAGGAAATTTCCTCTTTAAGAGCTTGAAACCAAAATTTTTGTCTCTGTTATAGTTCTTGGAAGTAATTCTGAAAAAAACGCTCTTGAAATCCCGTTTACGATTTCTTTTGAAAAACATATTCCTACATTTTTGTAACTTTTTTTCTAGTGACTAGGATAACACACTTCAAATATTCAGGGCCGTATCCAGGAGGGGGGTACCCGGTTTGAACCCCCCCCCCCCCCCGAAATGATTGTCTGACTCGTAAAAACGTAACAAAAACGAATATAAACAAATTTTGTATGCATTTTTAGAGGTTTTTTTTTGTGTAACCCCCCCCCCCCCCCCAATTCTTTTTTAGTAAAACCCCCTCCGAAAAAATCCTGGGAACGGCCTTGAAAATATTATTAAATTTATTATAAAATGTAATATTATTATTGAAATATTATTATTACATTCACATGATTCTAAAGGAATGCGAAGTAAAAGTTAAATTCCTGATAAATAGAAAAAAGGATTTATCTAATTATTCCTGTTTAATCCTTAATTAAGAGGAAGGGGAGGGGAAGAATTTTCGAATTTATTTCTCTTTTTTTCTTGTACAAAGACCCTAAATCCGCTTCAGATGGTAATGTTTGGGCAAAAATATTTCTTAAGGGTCTTAGGGAGGGGGCTCTTGTTTGCTCCATCTATGGATTCCAAGTGAAACTGCATGTTTTTTCTTCTTTTAAAGTTGACAGGTTCAGACATGCATACAAGTCTTGCAGAATGGTGGGAGCTTTCGATTAACAGGGATAATAAGATGGTTCATTGTCAAAACAAGATATAAGTAAAATCGATTATCCAGGGCTGACCTACTAGCAATGAGGGTTGCTGTAGACACTTTCCAAAATATAATGATCATAAAACATATAGGCCTGTAGAATCTTTTAAACTAAAATATTCTCAGCAAAGCCTCACAAAGAAGAAGAAAACTACTTTTAATACCTACGTTAGCTGAAACCTATGTATCTTTTATATGAGAAAATGTTAAACCAGGTGGTGCTGATTTCGATTTTGCAGAAAAAAGCTCCACAGTAAAATGATGCAAACAGCTGAAGGCGTTTAAAGATTAAGGTATCCAACTGTCCACTTCACTTCGTCAATGAAGTGGGTGAAGAGAAAATAAAAAATTAATGCAAAACATAGTAATTAGAAAATTATTTATCTAGTCATTAAAGAGGTCAGGTCTCCCAGATATAAAGTTGAGCATGAGCTTGACGGTGCAGAAAAATTAACATTGTAGAAGCTGTCAACTCCCTATTTTTAGTTCAACCACCATCATGGACACCCATAGACAACTACTTGTTGTGTTCTGCGTTATGTACTGTACTTGTGTACATACTTAAGTTATGTACTTACTATGTATTCCTCCATACTATTTACAGGTGGTATTCGATTTCGTAATTTTTTCTCTAACATTTCTTGATGTAATGTTACAGACATCTGGAGTCTGGTTGATATTAATATTGTCAGCACTAGGGATCTAGCATTACTATGGCAAGCACATAAGATGATGAGGTACTTGAATGATAAACTTACTACCACTCAAGTGGTTCATTCATTGACGCATTATAGAACCGGTTTTTTCGTTGGTTTCTTTCAGCTTAGCGTGAGACAAGACAAAGAGAAGTGACAGAATATATGGAAAATATATAATTTGGGCTGTATATTTGCACATTAGGGGGTGGGGGGGGGGTAGGGGTAAAGTATTCGGACAGTGTGAAGTTAGAAAACAATTCTTACTACATAATATACAGAATAATAGTACCTAACACATTAGGCATGCAGACCCACTATACTTTACTCCCCCCTCCCTAATGAGCAAATATATATCCCAAATTTGTTTCTAAAGCATTATATTTTTTACTATCTTACTTTGGTATATTTCATTAGGATTGAGCGTCAGAGAAACATATTAGAAGAATATTAGGCAGGGGATATATCATACATGTTTCGATGATGAGAATGTTATGGCAAGCTGTAATTTATAATTCGTATTTGGTCGCGTAATCACTTTAGTTTATGATTTTATTGTTTAACATTATATTAACAGTCTGCTCATATTTTTTTCCAAATGAAATATTCTCTTCTTTAGGATGTTTTTTTTTGGATTATTCTGTTTTAATCGGTGTATGCTCGTACTAGTCAGCACATGGCGTCCTCCGGCTATTGTGTTAGTCTTTGGCTATATTTTCTTTAGTCCAGAGAGTAATAGAAGGGTGGTGCCCCTTTCTAGTGTCTGTTTGTTGTAGTATCAATAAAGAAACTAGTGTTTTTTTATTCTTCTTCTACTACTAAAATTTTTTGTTTTTTGATACTCTTTCTTATTTTGTTGCATGAAGTCGACTGCTAAAAAGAAGAGCAAATTGATTTTGTTTATGCTTCTCGTGACTCGTTTCTAAGTACTAGTGCCGCAGGAGAATATTGTTTTATCACTCTCCTGCTGTTCTTGTGCTTACCAATGGCCGAGAGAATCTCCCAGTAGCTCCAAATAGCAATCAGAAATGCGGCAACAAGTTGCCAGTCATGAACTTAGACTGAAGAAATGACGAAAGTTAAATAAATACTTGTGAGGTAACTATCCTTTTTTGTATACCTTTATATATATATTTTGTATACCTTTATATATATATATATATATATATATATATATATATATATATATATATATATATATATATATATATATATATATATATATATATATATATATATATATATATATATATATAGTTAAGTAGATTATATGGGGGGCAGAAAATTTTTTATTCGGGATCCTTGAGTCATGTCAGCGGCAGTAATCCTCAAAGCGGCGCGTCTAACAACAGAAATTGACTTGGGCGCAATAAAACCACAAAGTGCTGTATTCTCTAGTTGCAGTATATTTACAGTATAAGGAAGGCTTTTTTAGGGGTTCAAGTACAAACAAAACAATTTTTGTAACAATACTTCTGTTTCCAAACTATTTCTGTAAATGTAGAAGATTAAAATATTTTTGAAAAAATCTTCTGAATATCTTGAGAACCAAAAACATAAGAGAAAACGGACTGAATCAATTAAGAGTTATTCCTTAGTTGAAGAGATACGTCACCTTTCTCTTACCTTACTTTTGACTCCCCCTAATAGTGTGTTGATGGGACTTTTGGCCCTCAAACAAGGTTGTTACTTCACTCGGAGCAGCTGGCAAGCTGAATGGTGCCCTGGCTATTCTGAGGCTGTGCTTTTCCGAGTCATTTTCTCAGTGGTATGTTTTTCTTAGGGGGAGGGAGAGCTTTACAGTTTATGACACTACCCATAGTTCCAAGATCATTTTAAAAATGGTTTTGATTAGTTTACCAAAAATGCATGAATAAACAAACACACACATGATTTTTCTAATTAATGGGAAGGATGTCACATTTCATCAGACACTTAAGTTCAACTTTTTATAATTTTCCTTCGATTTGAAGGCCAATGTTTCCTGTTAAGATACTACTAATTTGCAAACAGAGGGGATATGTTTTAATCTTAGTACCCATACTGTGGACTTGGTCCAAATATATTCTTCCAAATGAAATAAAAGTCAGAAGTAAATTACACTCTATATAATCTGAAGCAGCTCTTATGCATAGTTTAAACAAATGGGCCAACAAAATGCAGTTTTGAGGCTTGGGTGCACTCGTTCCTTCTTATAAAGATCTACTAACCTTCGTCCTGATGGCAATTGATGGCAACTATACAATTGCCTATAAATGTTAGTTTTACCAGATAAATGTTGTATCTCTCATTGACATTATATATGTTAGGGGATGAACGCATCACCCCGCGTCAGTAGATCATCTGAAACTGACAGGGACGCAACTTGTATAGGGTCTGATAGTTATAATTCAATTGGATGTCTTATAATTTTTACTCGATCAGATTTTTCCCTTATTTGGGCTAAAAACTATTGTTTTGCGGTACAAAACGAGAGCAATAAGCACTTCGTTATATCATGATCTCGTTGCTTAAAAGAAACACTGGAACTTCTAGAAATTGTCTTTCGAGAACTTCTAGAAGACATTAGAACTTGTGTAAAGAGATCGAAAAGACTTCCGGTCAAATAAGTCCTTTCATAATAATTATCGCTTTGTGAGGTAAAAAAAACCGAAACCTTTAAGTTGCGGTAGACTTTGTCGTTTTAAACTTTCTTGTGCTCACAATAGCAATTACAGTTCACCTTTTGCGGATGTATTTGTTTTTTTTTGCTGACAACAGCATCCTTGGCCCTTCTGGAAAAAGTAAGTAAGAGCTTCGGTTTAACCCAGCAAATTTATTTGAGAGAAGGCTTCGGTGATTTGAGGCGGATCATCTCACCCTAAATTTTTCTAATTCATTTTTTTTATTTCCTCGTGCGTCTCTCAGGTTTTTCCTGGGGTATCTGAAATCCATTCGTAGAACACATCTGTATCCGTTATTAGATCTAAGTGCAAGTAAGATCAATTTCTGGGTATTGAACCTGTCTTTCAAACGTCACTTCGATTTGATGAAAATTCGATTGATTGAAGATGTGCGGGAATCACGGTAATCCAAGAAAACTTAAGCATACGTCTTCTGGATCATTTTTGACAGTCCCTTTTTGCTGCTTGATCCAGTCAAAATAACTTCTTTCTAATAATATGGATATCAAATTTTCTTCTTTTTAAAAATCTCTTTTTAAGATCTGTAATACAGCTAGTGAGTTAGAAGCCTCATTCAGGAATGTAATCGTTCAGGAGCTATCACGTTCATTGATCTTGAATCGCTTTATACTCGTTCAAGTGCAAGTCTGTCTCTTTCTCAACTCCATGGTGACCTCTCTGAGCCCTTTAGTAGTTCGTCGTCTTTTACGTCTGGTAAAGCTAATTATCATCTTCGTAGAATAAATCGTATTAAATTCCCTTTACCCCATCTGTAAGATGAAGGTTGAATCCTGTAACGGCGGGTCATATTGTGGGGGACATGACGCCCGAATCAACTTGAAGGTGCCACTCATTTAACTTTTTCGATACACTGTTAAGGATTTATTGGCTTCTCTTTAATTTTTTTTCTCTCTTTCTGAGTTAGTGATTAGAGCGTATAATTAATTCGCGTGCATTCCCCTCCTTTGCAGGCTAAGAGGCCTTCCAGGGGTTTATGACATGTGTCTATTGTATGTCTAATGTATTATGTCTGACTTGTATGTCTGTTTTATGTCTTAGTCAATCTTACTGAAGATGTACAAAAACAAAGTATGTACTTCTCTGGCACTAAGGGTTGACGCCTCTGTTAGAAAGGCAATAGATTTCCGTTTTGGTCCCTGATGGAATCAACTATCTTTATTTTGTTATTTTACTTTTGCTGATTTTTTTTCGAAACTGTGGTATCACTATCGCGTCTTCCATCGTTTTTCATTCCATAGTTGTAACAGTAGCTACAGCCGGGTAAAGAGTGAATCGCAGCTCTATGTAAGTGGAATTTAAAAAACTGGTTTCAGGGAAACTGTCTTGTTAGAAAAATTGCTCAACCTTTCCGTGATTTTACGATTTGGTTGCCCTTTTCAAGAAGAGTCATAAAGTGGAATTTGTTTAGTAATAATGTATTTATATTTTGGTTCTTGGATAGGCCTGTCATGAAAGTTTTTCAATATAGGTCTTATTAATACAGAGCAGAAGGTTGCAAAAAACTCGATTCTTAAGGTAATTGTACAAATTGGGACTTCTTACAAATTGACACGGATGAACCCATGTTTCAGTGCATATGACGCCGGAAAGTGCCACTTCTGGCCGCCGTTCCCGAAATGGAGCGGATTAGTAAACTGGGGAGTTCATTGTAATCACCATCATCAACAATCCTTAACAAGAGGCTGAGCGCAAATGCTGGAGTGCTGCATAATTTTATAAAAGCAAGTTAGATAGTAACTAATAGCTAACGAATTAAATAAGTCAAGGATACATTAAAAACAAAAACAAAAACGTTTGTCTCATCATACCAACGGGATCAAGGTTGTTTATGTTCCAATTCTTCATATCTTGTCTCTTCTCCAAAGCTTCAGGATTCTCAGTTGATTCCCCGAAAAACTTGGGTATACACCCTATAGAAGTTTTATCTAACCTGACCAACTCATGTCTGACATTATTACTAACCAGCTATGGCATCCTAATAGGAACTGTTTGAAATAAGGTCAGTCAGTCGGGTGCTCAAGACAATCCGTAGACAATTTTTCTGGAAAACATCTAGCAAATCGCCTATGCTTCAGAACCATATTTGACCACTGTCATCACTGTAGCTTCCAATATTCTATGTTGGTTTTGCAGACTTATTTTCCTATTCTTCCAAACTTTTCTCAATTGTGAAAAAACAACCTGGACCTTGGCTATTCTAATTTTAACATCTTCACTGCAACCACCGTCTTTACTAATAATACCTCCTAGGTAAGTGAGCTGTCCATTTGATCGATCTTTTCGATACCCAACATCACTTTTTTATCTTCACTTATTGCTAACCTTACCGACTTAGTCTTCTTAACACTATTTTAAACATATTCTTGCACCCTGAAGTCGCAAAACATCACAATGAAGTTCATTCAGGTTGCTCTCGCTTTCATCTAGGATGCTTAAATCATCAGCATAATCTAAGTCCAGATAAGTTTTACTTTCCATTTGATAAAATTGAAGAGGAAAATGTGATAATCCACTTCCATTTTATCAAATCTGATTTTAAAATCTTTGTCCATGGCAATGAAATGTTCAACGTATGTCTGAACATGTTCGTCAAGACATTCTACTTGTGAAAAGTCTGAAAACCAAGAAAATTTGCGTCGACCAATATGCTACTTCATAAATCTCAATTTTCCAAAAAAAGCTTAAATAATATATATATATATATATATATATATATATATATATATATATATATATATATATATATATATATAATATATATATATATATATATATATATATATATATATATATATATATATATATTTTAAATCTGGATCTTTAATTTCCAGAAACTCTAAAACAGATTCAAAAATTGAGTTAAATCTTTATAAACATGTACATTTCGACAAACAGCGTAACTCTCTATGTAAGGGCGATCTTTCAAAGTCTTCATCATTTTCATCGCACAGTTGGGGAAATAAACGTGTATTCAGTGCCTTGCTTCTTATTTTGTTGACTGTATTGGTTACATACTGAAGCGATCGGTGCAATCTCTCTCTCAAATTTTTGGTATTAGGTGTTTTCGGTGGATGACAGTGAATTTCGATTACTGTTTTTACGAGCAATAGTCGCTGAGCTTCTTAAAATATTATCTGCCTAAATTGATAGGTGATTCAGCCGATAGAACAGCTTTAGCGAAAGTTTTATCCTTGCATGGTATAGTCTTGTATGGCAGTCTTTGTTTTAATGAGCACAGCAAAGGATTTGGGGGAGCACAAAACCAAATGGGGAAGTAACACTCTCATAGACTTAGTTTATACTGATGGTTTGAGTATTCTAGATGAAAATAGGAGCAAAGTGAATGAATTTCTGAAGGTTTTAAGAGTTCAGGGTGCAAGATAGGTTCAAAAATTAATATTAAGAAGAGTAACCCAGGATTTTTTTTAGGGGGGGGGGGTTACTTAAAGATTTTTTTTGGGAGGGGGGTACACAAAGAAACCTCAAAAACGCATTAAAAATTTGTTTATATCCATTTTTTTTTACGTTTTTACCAGTCAGACAAACGTTTCGGGGGTGGAGATAAGGAGGTAATGTTGGGTAACGAGGAAATCTATCAAGACGACACATTCACTTATCGAGGTAGCATCAAACAGTTTGTGGCAACGAACTGTAGTTAAGGAGCGACTCGGCCCAATAGTAACTGAAACTCTAAAAAAGAAACATCAATATTGATATCAATAGATACATAAAAAAATGACTTTTTATAATGATTCCAATTATATAATATTCATTAACTTTAAGAGTACCCATCAAAACTACCGCAGGAAATTTGCCTGATTTTCAAAAAAGGGGGGAAACACACCCAAAAAGTCAAAGAATAAAAATCACACCATCAAATTCAGCGAACCAGATAACCCCAACCCTTCTGTAGAGGTCTCAAACTCCAATTCGCAAAAATATGGATTTTTTTGCCAAAAGAAAGATCACGGATGCGTTTTTTTGTGCTTTGGTTTTTGTTTCCCCCAAGAGTGATAGTATCGAACCAATGATCCTAGAATATCGAGAGAGGGCTCATTCGAACGGAAATTAACAATTCTAGTGCTCTTTAAAGTTACGAAAAAGATTGGAGGGCAACTAGCCCCCTACAGCGTTCCTTTTACCCCAGAGTCATCCGATCAGAATTCTTAAATAACCATTTTGTTCAGTATAGTTGAAAGGTCCAATAAATAGGGATTTGGGGATAACACGACCCCCAGCCCCTTGGGAAAGGGCTGTAAGTTATGAAATTTGCCGATTGTTAACGTATAGTATTTATTATTGGGAAGTATACAGACATTTTTTTTTTGGGGGGGGGGGGGGGATTTTCCGTTGGGAGGGAAGTTTCCGGGGTTGAACTTTCCAGTCCATATTTTACACTGGGGAAGTTTATCAGAATCCCTATACGAAATTCTTTTTATTTGTCCTATTTTCTCTTTACAAACTCAATTTTACCTGCAGATATGTTCCGGGGGAAATTTTCAGCGGGTTAGGAATGTCTGGCGGATTTTTCCGTGAGAAGGGAGGGGGGGGGGGGGGTTCCGCGGGATAAATTCTCCATGGAAAAATTTTCCATGAGAGGAATTCTCCATGGGGGAATTTTCCGCCGGAGCCACTTTTCACTGGGGGGGGGGGAGGAGATTTCCGGCATAATTTGAAAAACGATCAGAATCAAGTCTTTTTCAAATGAAAGCATACTAAGGAGAATTTTTCTCCTTAGTATGCTCCTTAGAGAACAATCGTCCGCAAAAAAAATTCCGGAGAGAAAATTCAGCGAGGATGAAATTTTCCGGGGGGGGGGGAGGGAAATTTTGCGTTAGAATAACTTTCCATGGAGGAATTTTCCGTGTTGGGGGGCCGGATTTCCTGGCATTATTCAAAAAATGATATTATTCGAAATAAAAATACGTCTTTTCTACAGAAAGTAAGGACAAATATTAAAACTTAAAACGAACAGAAATTATTCTGTTTATAAGGGGGTTGCCCCCTCTTCAATATCTCGTTCTTTAAGCTAAAGTTTGACTTTTTATCCCAATTATTGAAGAACGACTCATAAAACACAAAAGGCGGTTTAATTAGAATAAAACACTTTATTGGAAGTGCTAAAAAAAACGTTAGTGTAAAGAGGGAATGATTGAGGAGGAGGAAACCCGTCTCACATACTGAATAATGTCTAATTGTTTTAATTTTTAATGTTGCTCCTTACTTTCAGTTGAAACAACTTGTTTCTCAATGTAATTATTAGTGATGATGGTGGATGCGGCGAAGATGTTAAAAGTTGAATAGCCAAGGCTAAGGGTGCTTTTTCGTGGTTGAAAAAGTTTGGAAGAAGTGGAGGATACGTCTGCGGACCAAGAAGAGAATTTTGGAAGCTGCAGTGATGACGGTGGTGAAGTTTGACTCTGAGGAGTGGGTGTTTCAAAACAGAGGAGGATTTGCTAGATATTTTCCAGAGAAATTGCCTACGGATTGTTTTGGGTACCCGTCTGACTCACCGTATTTCAAACAGTAAGCTGTGCGAAAAATGTGGCCTAATCCCACTGTCTAGGGCTATGATGAGAGAAAGGTTGAAATGATTCGGGCACGTTCTGCGGATGAAGGATGACAGATTGTCAAAGATCGTCATCGTCAGCCAATCATTTAGGGCCAAACGAAACGCAGTTTTCCCCTGAACGGGGCGGGAGGAGGTCGTAAGGAAGTATTTAAGGGAAATTAGAACTTTCTGGGAGGGAGTAAAGAGAGAGAGGCTTTGACTAGATTAGGATTGAGGAGAAGTGTGTGTAGCTGTATTGGTCTCAGGCGGCGTAGTGCTGAAGTGAGTTGTCATTAGTAGTAGTAGCATATTTGACAGGTGAATTCAAGCCAACATTTCAGTTCTTCACTACCAAAAGCATATAAATTTTCGTAAGCCCCGTTTGCGAATTGTGAACCTCTACTAAAATGCCAAATGCAAGGACGGTGATGTCCGGCATCAGAGGCCAGACATATTACAATCCTACGCTTTACATCGGTCTATGATTGAAAACTAAGTAGGTACGACTAAATCCCTGAAAATCTTTTAGACATTGGAGCAAATCAAAACCAGCTGCAGTAGTTCTAAAGTCGTTTATGTGACATTTTTGTAAAACGCAAAAAAGATTTATGCCACATTCCCTAAACTAAGCAAGTTCTACTGATTGGGTCAATTTTTCTGTCTTACTTCGTTATAAAAAAAATTAAATTTTATGTTTTTGGAAATTGTGTCAAATCCTTTTTGCTCCCTCACAGGACACAGAATAAAATTGAACTTTGGTACAACGACTGATTTGCCCTTTTTTGATTGTAGTCAGTTCCATTTTTTTAGCCCATTCTTTAAATTTTCCTAAATCTATCACTGCTTATTATTCTCAAAAGATGGGTAGATCAAAGTCTTCCAAGCAGCCCTGTCAGAATCCAAAATTTACTATTCAAAGTGCGAATCAACTTTATATTCAACAGTTCCTTCCAGTTTTCATTGTTCGAGGTCATTCTCGTTCAACTTCTAGCTCCTCATTTTTCTTGCTCTTAATCACAAATGGCACAAAGTTACAACATGTTCTTTATACTAAATTTATATACAATTTGCCACATAGTAGAACTATGCAAAATTAAAACGAACAGAAACTACTTAGCATCAATGAATGAAGCCTTAGACGAATATAAATTCAGTTCAAAATAAACGAAATAATCAGTTCAAAATAAAGCGTACAAAAATTTTTGTAAGTGAATGAGTGGGCAAAGTGGGCAACAGTGGGCAAACCTGCTCTCAAAGGGAGGGTGAGCGAGGAAAGGAAATGCATTTGAATTTGATTCTCTTCATCTACACTGCCCCACTACCCCTCCCTTTGAAATCAGCTTAGCAAATGGTTTTCGGCAATAATCTCACAAGTGTGAAAATGTCAGATATGACCTTTACGCGTTATAACGATTATTTAATTATTTCATGCTTACAGTATCCTAAGCGAAGAAAATGGGCTCCTAATCGTGTAGCAATTTTCCACATTATAAAAAGGGTAACTTTTAAAGAACAACCCAAGGCATTTCTTCCTCTTATACTCTCTTCTGCTGTCCCCATAGCATGGACTCTCGAAACCTGGGAATGAAATACATGGAATTTTTTTCATAAGGGACCAGTGATGTATAATTTGACATAAAACGAACGCAAACTAAAATATTTAGTGAATTCAGACTTAAAATGAACGGATATTATCATCCATTAAAATGCGGTTGCCACCCCTTCAAGCTCCAAAAACTAGATTGTTATTTTCAACAGTGTGTTATTCGTCATAACAAAAAAAGAACAAGTTAAGGAGAGAGGAAAAGAAGCATTCCTTAAGAATAAAATCACTTGTTAGGTTGCTATCAGTTAAGTTACTATCGTAATAATCCGATATCTATTGATATCAAAATTCGGTTTTTAGAGTTTCGGTTACTACTGAGCCGGGTCGCTCCTTACTTACAGTTCAATATCTCAAAATGAATTACAAACCAGACATTTCTAAGTATATTTATAAGATTTTTCAAGATACAGGCAATCACATTCTTAAAAAATGAGACATTTTTAATTCCCTCTCCAGGTCAAAAAGAGCTATAGATGTTATGAAGAGCCCCTTATCAACAAGGAATGATCAGAATTATCGAGACAAAACGTTCATGAGGATGACGGGGCATGAATGTTGGATTCCAATCATGGATTATTCTAATCTTGAAACTTCAGGGGAAGGTAAGGAGCATTATTTAAATCTAAAGAGCGCATAAATAATCTAGTTTTACCCTTTTAAAGGAAAAAATGTGTTTCTTACATTTTTACCGAATCATACGATAGTAACCGAAATTCTAAAACACGGAATTTTGATACCAATAAATATATCAAAAGAATTGGCTTTTTATGCTGATTGCAAATATATAATTTCCATTAATTTTAGTGTTACCCATCAAAGGATATGAGCCTGAGAAAATTTACCAGATTTTCAAAAAAGAGGAGAATCACCCCCTAAAATTCAAAAAATCATAATAAAAATCAAGTCATCAGATTCAGCGTATCAGAGAACCCTACTGCAAAGCTCCTATTTCAGGCTCCTATCTGTAAAAATGTGGGATTGTGAATTTATTTTCCCAAAAGATAGATCACGGATGCGTGTTTATTTTTTATTTTTTGTTTTTTTTTTGTTTGGTTTTCCTTGGGGTGATCGTATTGACTCACTGGCTCTAGGATATCGGGAGAGGGCTCATTAAAACGGAAATTAAAAGTTCTAGTGCCCTTTTTAAGTGATAAAAAGATTGGAGGGCAACTAGGCCTCCTCCCATGCCCCTTTTTCCCCAAAATGGTCCGATCAAAATTTGGATAGCCATTTTATTCAGCATAGTTGAAAGGCCCAATAACTATGCCTTTGGAGATAACATGACCCCCCACAGCCCCTAGGGAGAGGTCTTCAAGTTATAGGATTTGCTCATTGTTTACGTATAGTATTTGTTATTGGGAAGTATATATACATTTTTCGGATGGCGGGGAGGGGGGAATTTTCTTAAAGGGGGATTTTCCGTTGGGATAATTTTTCGTGGGGAAGTTTCCGGGGGGCTAACTTTTAAGGGGTAATTTTACACTGCGGGAATTTGCCAGAATTTCTTTACGAAATTCTTTTTATGTCTTGCTTTTTCTTTGCCAACTCAATTTTACGCGTGGAGATGGGAGATGTTAAGGGTTAATGTCCGGGGTAAATTTTCACCGGGATTGAATTGTCTAGAGGATATTAATTGTCTAGAGGTTATTTTTGTGGAAAGGAGTGATTTTTCCGTGGAGGTGGAGCCAGATTTTCTGGCATTATGTAAAGAACGATCAGAAATCAAATAAAAAAACTGAATAATAAAAGTTCTTTTTTAACTGAAAGTAAGGATCAACATTAAAACTTAAAGCAAACAGAAACTATTACGTATATTAGGGGGGTTGCCCCCTCCTCAACACCTCGCTCTTTACGCTAAATTTGAATTTTGTAACAATCCTTTAAGAACGACTCCTGAAACACAAGGTTTCTTTAATTAGAACAATGAGAAGCTTTTTTAAAAGTACTAAAAAATATTAGCGTGAAGAGCAAGGTGTTGAGGAGGGGGCAACCCCCCTCATATACGTAATGATTTCTGTTCGCTTTAAGGTTTAATATTGCTCCTTACATATCTTATATCTTGAAGGGCGGCCACATTGCCCTTATCTGTGTTAGGTAATATTCATTTTAAGTCTGCATTCATCGCTAATTGTATCTTCTGTCCATTTTATGATCGTTGCAATTATTCATGCCGAGCAACTACCGTTTTGTCTTACGTTTAGCTTTGTATCTGCTTGCTCTACTTTTGGAAATCACTTTTTACTTTTCTTTGAAAACATATTTTGAAAAAGTTTTCTTAAATTAAATACTGGAAGAAGTATAGCTATCGTTACAAATAGAAGGTTAAGACAAAAAAATGAGAAAGAAGCAAAAGATGGATAAGTTGGACTAAGAATATTGTTCAAATTCTAAACACATTATAGAAATAATAATGTTTATTTGTTGCCCATGATTAACAATAGAGTAATATATAAAAAAAAAACTAAAAAAGGAAAAAAACACATAAACAAGAAAATAATTAACAGAAACAAAGATAGAACAAACGGGTGAAACAGATGTTATTTTAGGGAAATTTTTTCTGAAATTAATTCTTCAATATTAATTGACAACGTAGAGAGATAGACATAGCTGATAGAGAGTGTCAAGCCTTCACGAAAAAAGTACTTACTATTAAAAAAAACAAAAAAAAAAACTATAAAACATAAACTAAAAAATAAAGTACTGGCATTCCAGTTTATTTATAAAAGCGATGAAAGAGCTATTTTTTTTGTAGAATTTGAGTTGATTTTATAAAAAAAAAATTCGCAAGTAATTACGATCAAATACAGTTTCCAGAAATGATTTTTTTGTTTTTGTTTATTTATCGAATAATGTGGTAGCTTTCGTGGTGTCGGTCACCAAGTGTGTTTGCTTTCGTGGTATCTTTTGTGTGTTTGCTTTTGCCAAGTGTGTTTGGCTTTCGTGGTGTCGGTGACCAAGCGTGTTTGCTTTTTATTTTTATTTTCTCAAGGATTTTGTCTGCTCTAATTCCCCTACTGGCAATATTTTCTTTTTAAGGGGAAGCAGAAAAAAATATTTTGCTTGAATTATAGATTTCTTACTGAATCGTATTATCTCTTATAATGTTTCACTTTTCCTGCAAGAATGTTTGCTCCCAGATTGCTGAGCGAAGTCTCAAAGGTGTAAATAATAATAAATAAAACAATAATAATATAAAATGAATAATAATACGATAAAATAATAAACAAATAACCGTAAAGAGCACACAGTTTTCAGCACTCATACTCGTTGCCCTAGTGCAGTCCTTTTGGTAGATTTCCTATTTTGTTGAAAACACGCACCGGCTTTTCTTTGTTTCCAAGTTGTTACCAACCATTTGAACATTATCTTGTTGTCTGGCTTGTAGATATGGTTCTGAAAATGTGAACAATTGAAAATTTTTGGAGGTGAATTTTACATTCTATTGAGAATAAGAACAAGAAAGTTCATCTTTATTAAAGAAAGATTAATGTCTGACGTTCTACAAATAAAATATATCTTTGGGTAGAAGATATATATCTTTGGGTAGAAGAATCAATAAATAAAAATTTCAGATTTCCTTGTAATGATGATGATGAAAATGTGAATTTGGATGAGTTAATTCATATGGCGGCTATCTAAGATGGATTTGCATCTTTTCCATATGTTCAGCACCATCTACTAGATGTAAAGTAATAGATGCCGTATAGCAAAAACTCAGCAATGAAACCGTTGGAGTCGTGAGCGTTAAGCGTTTGAAAAAGCCTTATATAAAATAAATTCCCACATTTGAATAGCCTTTCAACGTACGATATTGTAAATAAAACCGCCTTTTGACCGTTAATTGGAAAAGCCGTCTCTTATGTTAGCATTACCTTCTATGGTTTGTCTTGTTTTGGTTTGTCCTGTGGACTTTTATCTGCATTTTCCGCTCACTGCTTCCCTTTTACATCGAGGATAGTTGAGCCGAGGTCTCAGCCTATATATTTTCATACTATTCTTCTTTTTTTGGACTGGGTCGAATTACACTCGTTTTTTTCTTCATTGCAATTTCCCGTTTTGGAGTATGATATTACTTTTATTTTTCTTAGAAAAACATTCACGCATTCGCCTGTTAAAACTTCCAAAAACTTTTTCGAAGGTTTTCGGTAATACAAGCAGTGCAGCCTTAAATATGATTCCAAGCTAAACGACACCAAGTTCAAATCAATTAAGAACTTCCTGCAAACTAAACCTAAATTTAAAAATTTGTTTTCATTATACTATTGTCGCCAGTACATAAAAACCGAGCTTTGGTGAATTTCAGCTAAAAGACTTTTAGTGATTTTTGGTTTGTCAATCAGTGTATTCAATAGAGCATTAAAAAAACGTCAAAAGCTGTTCCCGTTCTTATTTCTGAATTGGGGAAAAAACTATAAACGAAAAAAAGAACTGGGGAAAAATCCAAATATATTATTTTGTATACTTTCTGCAAAACTCAAAAAGCTAAATCAAAGAAACAATAAAACACACGTTACTGACGAATTTATGTTTTCAACATAACTTACAAAACAGTTTGCTAGTTCTTAAAAGGGCTTCACAGGTTGCAGCAAGACTACTACTAGGCAAAAGTGACCCGCAGATTGTATAACCCTTTAAATAACCCTACTGATAGCCTTTAATAAGCCCTTCGAGGTAAGCCAGTAAAGCTTGCCTTTTGTAGCCTTTAAAATAGCCTTTTATAGGTAAGCTTTCCGGATACTTGAAGCTATTATTGAATTAAACAAAAAAAACAAGTTTTTTTAACTGAAAGTAAGGAACAACGTTAAAACTTAAAACGTACAGAAATTATTCCATATATGAAATGGGCTGTCCCCTCCTCAATACCTCGCTCTTTACGCTAAAGTTTGAATCTGCCACACAATTTTATTTTCTAAAACAATAAAAAACTTTAGCGTAAAGAGCGAGGTATTGAGGAGGGGACAGCCCCTTTCATATACGGAATAATTTCTGTTCGCTTTAAGTTTTAACGTCGTTCCTTACTTTCAGTTAAAAGAAAAAACTTGTTTTTTTTATTTAATTTTTGAACGTTTTTGAATTAATGCAGGTTTTGATTTTACCGTACATGAATAATTAAAACAAAATTTTCATATTAGTTTTACTTTTATTTGGTTCAATGGCTTTCTCGAAACTTGTTTAATTTTATTTACGAACGTTTTCATTAGTAATAAATATACGTAACTTACGAATTAACCTACGTAACGAACTTCTATATTCATATATTTTTAATACGTATATTAGGGGGTTCGCCCCCTAGTCAATACCTTGCTCTTTAAGCTAAGGTTCGAATTTTGTTCCAATTCTTTAAAAATGACCGCTTAATCACAAAAACTGTTAATTAGAATAAATAGCTCTTATGAAAGTACTAAAAAATCTTTGGCTTAAAGAGCGAGGTATTGACTAGGGGGTGAACCCAATCATATACGTAAAATTTTTTGTTCGTTTTAAGTTTTGATGTTGCTGCTTACTTTTAGTTGTAAAACTTTTTTTTTAAATCTAATTTCTGATCTTTTTTTTAAATAATGCTGGGGAATCCGGCGTCCCCTTCATAGCAATGTCCCTTCCCCCATGAAAATTTTCTTCATGGAAAGATCCTCCCACATAACCCCCGACCCCCCCCCCCACTACCAGAAAAAATCCCCCTGAAAACGTCTGTATACTTCCCAATAACCAATACTATATGTTAACATGTGGTAAAGTTCATAAATTTCAGCCCTCCCCCGAGGACTTTTGGGGATTAAGTCATCCTAAAAGACATAGTTATCATATTTTCGACTATGCTGAACAAAATGGCTATCTCAAAATTTTGATCGGGTGACTTTAGGAAAAAATGAGCGTGGGAGGGGGCCTAGTTGCCCTCCATTTTTCTTGGTCACTTAAAAAGGGCACTATAACTTTTAATTTCCGTTCCAATGAGCCCTCCCACGATATTCTAGGACCACTGGGTCGATACAATCACCCCTGGAAAAAAAAAATAATAAACACGCATCCGTGATCTTTCTTCTCGCAAAAAATGCAAAATTCCACATTTTTGTAGATAGAAGCTTGAAACCTCTACAGTAGGGTTCTCTGATACGCTGAATATGATGGTGTGATTTTCATTGAGGTTCTATAGCTTTTAGGGGGTCTTTCACCCTTTTTTCGAAAAAAGGCCACATTTTTTTAGGCGCGTAGCTTTTGATGGATAGGACTAAACTTGATGAAACTTATATATTTGAAATCAGCATTAAAATCTGATTCTTTTGATGTATCTATTGGTATCAAAATCCTGTTTTCTAGAGTTTCGGTTACCATCGAGCCGGGTCGCTCCTTACTTACAGTTAGTTACCACGAACTGTTTGATTAGAGAAAACCTTTCAAGCAGATCATTGATATATGTGTTAAACTAAACAACGTTTTTTTTTTGAAATATCAGACATATAAACACCTAAAAAGCTTACTGAGGGGTGATAGACATTTTGTACTTTGTTTGAAGAGGACCTACACCGGAATTTTAAACCTGTGTTAATGGAGACACAAAGTGGGCCTTTAGCCGCTCTGGCGGCTACACAAATACTAAATTCACCAGAAAGGTAGACAAACGGTAAAATATATGGAGCTCGTACAGTAACATGTACTTCAGACTTGATTCTGAAAATAGCTCGGTCTAAGACTCAAGACCTCTGGGATTGACAAACAGTTCGTGGTAACGAAGTGTACGTAAGGAGCGACACGGCTCAATAGTAACCGAAACTATAAAAAAGGAATTTTGGTAGCAATAGATACATCAAAATAATGAGATTTTTATGCTAATTTTAAATATAGAAGTTTCATCAAGTTTAGTCTTACTCCTTAAGTTAAGCGCCTGAGTATTTGCCTTATTTTAGAAAAAAGGGGGAAACATCTCCTAAGTCATAGAACCTTAATGAAAATCACACCATCAGATTCAGCGTATCAGAGAACCCTATTTTAGAGGTTTCAAGCTTCTATCTGCAAAAATATGGAATTTTGCATTTTTCGCCAGAAGAAAGATCACGGATGCGTGTTTATTTGTTTTTTGGTTTTTTTTTTTCCCAGGGGTGATCGTATCGACCCAGTTATCCTAGAATATCGCGGGGGGGCTCATTAAAACGAAAATTAAAACTGCTAATGCCCTTTTTAAGTGACCAAAAAATGGAGGGTAACTAGGCCCCCTCCCACGCTCATTTGTTTCCCAAAGTCACCTGATCAAAATTTTGAGATAGTCATTTTGTTCAGAATGGTCGAAAAATATATTAACTATGTCTTTGAGGGTGACTTAATCCCGCACCGCCCCGGGGGAAGGGCTACAAGTTATGAACTTTGTCCAATACTTACATATAGTATTGGTTATTGGGAAGTATACGGAGGTTTTCAGGGGGACTTTTTTCTAGTAGTGGGGGAGGAGGGGTCGTGGTTTACGTGGGATGGTCTTTCCATGGAGGAATTTTTCATGGCGGAAGAGACATTGCTATGAAGGGGGCGCCGGATTTCCCACCATTATCTAAAAAAAAGATAAGAAATTAAATAAAAGAAAAAACAAGTTTCCAACTGAAAAACTTTTCAGCATCAAAACTTAAAACGAACAGAAACTATTACGTATATGATTGGGTTCGCCCCCTAGTCAATACCTCGCTCTTTACGCTAAATTTTTGTTTAGTACTTTCATAAGAGCTATTTCATTCTAATTAACGGCCTTTGTGATTAAGGGGTCTTTCTTAAAGAATTGGAAAAAAAAAAATTAACTTTAGCGTAAAGAGCGAGGTATTGACTAGGGGGGCAAACCCCCTAATATTATGTAATACAAATATATAAACATAGAAGTTCGTTACGTAAGTTAACTCGTAGCTTACGTATATTTATTGCTAATAAAAACGTTCGTAAATTAAATTAAACAACTTTCGAGAAAGCCATTTAGCCAAAAAAAAGTAAATTTAATATTTAAATTTTGTTTTTATTATTCACGTACGGTGAGCCAAAATCAAAACCTGCATTGATTTAAAAACGTTCAGAAATTAAATAAAAAAACTAGTTTTTTTTGAACTGAAAGTAAGTAGCGACATTTAAACTTAAAACGAACAGAAATTATTCCGTATATGAAAGGCACCGTCCCCTCCTCAACACCTCACTCTTTACGCTTAAGTTTGACTCTTTCTCATAACTCTATTTTTTAGAACAATAAAATACTTTAGCGTAAAGAGCGAGGCGTTGAGGAGGGGACAGCCCCTTTCACATACGGAATAATTCCTGTCCGTTTTAAGTTTTAATGTCGCTCCTTACTTTCAGTAAAAAAAACTTGTTTTTTTAAGATGAATTAATATAATATCAGCACTTCGACACCCCATTTCACCACTCACTTTGATTATATGGAAATTCAGAAACCTCTTAGATTTTCTATAGAAGTAATCGTGTTGAAAATCACTCCCTTTATGCAAACAAATATCTTACCCTATTGGATCAAAATTTCTTTATCTATCCTTGTGGTTATTGCCATATAAAGTGAAAATAACCCCCTGGATTTCCTTCTAAGCATACAAGCATCATTGTTTTCGAATATGCATCAAGAAATAATATGTGTGTACGCCATAAGGTCACGCAGTGATAATTCTCTGTAATTTCCATCTGATTTTCTCTTGAATAAATTTCAGTGAAAAACCTTCCCTTTCTGTCAACAAATTTCTCACCCTTTCAAATTAGAGCTTCTGTATTTACTTATCCTTATCTCTGTTTTCACCTAAAGTGAAAATAAACACCCTGGCTTTCATTTTAAGCATATTTAAATCACTACGTCTAGATCCGCATTAGAATTACCGAGGGTTCCCAATAGTGGGCGTAAACAAATGGTGGAGGGGGAAGGGTAGCTTGAGCATTTGCCCTATCTTTCTATTGCAAAATATTGTGCCCCTCTTTCCTGAAACAACTCACAAAGGAGGAGGGTTCCCTGACAAATTAATGCCACATCGTTTTTTTGCTGACATTTCTCATGGCACGAGGCCACAGGAAACTTAAAGCCTCATATGCAACTAGTCGATCTTTTCCCCATGTTTTCTCTCTAGAGTTGGGTCTTCTGAACCTCCTTTTGAAGGAATAAATAAACAGGTTTCCAGGGGTAACCTTCACTAAAAACCATTCCAAACAGAGGTGCACCGTTCTACAAAGTTTTTCTTCAACTACTCAGCGCGGAGTGTCTCCTTTTGCAGGCCTATACTAGCTATAGATTATACCTAGTTGATTTTTTTTTTCTCCGAGAAAATCCTTATCCTTTCAAATGAAAATTAGATTTACAGCCAATTATTTCCTTCCAGAGTGAAAATAGCCTCTTAAAATTGTATTTTTGAACGTACAATTACCGATATCTCTTGATGTATCTTAAAACATATTCCAATTTAGCAGTTACTAGTAATATCTAAACGACGGCATAACATGTATAAGGGACATTCATGAAAAATTAACGCAATATGATATAAAATCCAGAGTAAAAGTAAACTCAATCAAACAATTTGGTAGTCATTAAGCGTAAAATGAATGAAAGAGTGAATTCTAAAATGAAGAATGAACCAATTAAAAGTCATAACAAAAAAGGAAGCTTAGAACATGAACCGGCCACCAGTTCATGAAATTTCAAGGAATTGTTTTAGTTTTTTGAATGAAGTTACAAAAGAAGGTATTTTTCAAAATCTAAGATAGGGGGCAATTTTTTCTTTTGAATTTTCTTTTCAATGAAAATACAAGGAATGGGAGATTTTCATAATCTATGGGCGAGATGGAAGCGACAAAATATAGTGGGATCAAAAATTTGATTGGGACAGTCCTTCCCTCCCCCCTCTACGATTGTCCCCCCCCCCTGTGACGGGATAGTGGTAATCTCGTCAAGCCTAGATCTATGATTTAACATAACTGTAGAAAGTTCATAATTTCTTAGACCACACTGTCTTTCCATTTACAAATAAAACAACGGAAAAAGACTGTGTTCAAACGTGAATGTGAAAAAAACAACAACAATAAACTTTTAATAATAATAAAGGTCCGAATATTTTGACTTCATGTTCGGAAACCTTTGTCGAAAAAAAAAAAAAACAACAAGAAAAAAAACGGAAAACAAACAAACAAATTAAACAGAACATGTGAAGACAAGGAAAAAACAAAAGTTCTTTTAACGTAGGGCCTACGTTCTGACTTGAAAGTGTCCATGCAACCGTGTCCATGCTGTTGCTTTATTGTGATACTCCAGAAAGACAGCATAAATTTCCCGGACTCTGTTTGATTTGTTTACATTTGCATTGGTCAACATTTGTCAGATTGGACTTCATTAAGATGTGAGTTCTTTTTGAATACCTTTATTTTTTTCCTTGCCTTTATATGTTCTATTATTTGTAGAATGTTCTCTATAAATCTCTACAAATATCTCATTGAAAATTAATTCCTTGGTTTTAGCAAATTTCTCACCCTCACGAATTAAACGTTATTTATTTACTAATCCCTAGATTTATTCCCACGTAAAGCGAAAATAACCTCTCAAAATTTCAGCTTAAATGTTCCAAACATCAACATTTCTAGAGATAAATTAGACGTACTGAGAAAATCTCATTACTTGCTCAATTTGACTCTCACTTTTCAGACCGCATAGAAAATGAGATATCGAATATACAAGGGGGCTAAATGCAATATCAAGTAGGGTGTGAAAAGAGAAGGATAAATTTTAAGCAAAACTGATGTATAAAGACAGGCTAATCAGTACTTAATATATTGCTACTTGGTTAATTAGTGACCGTCACCATTGGTTAATTAGTACTTGCAACACTGGTTGGTTGTTTGAGTTGGTTAATTAGCCATTGCCGTAGTCGTAGCCATTGCTACGGTATGCGGACACAAGAACAACTTTTAGGGAAAAATTTGATGAAGATTATAGTAAGTGCGTTAGTAGCACATTGAGCTTAGTATAAGGTTCGGAACAATGGAATGAATTTCTTTAGAATTCCAAAATTTGGAACTACAAGTACGCAGTGGCACCAATTCTCGAAAATGTAGAGAGCAGGCATTTCACTAAAAAGTTCAGGGTGTCAGTTATAGTAGTATATGCCCCTGTAGAACTGACTGACGGAGATACTAGTGACTGAGATGAATTTTACTTACAGTTACAGGAGCAAATAGACAGGGTTCCAGGTAGAAGTATGATGTTTTTACTAGGAGATTTTGACGCCCAGGTCGGTCGAAATAGGGATAGATGGTATCGTAGCCTAGGTAAATTTGGTATAGGAAAAGAAAACCGTAATGGATACAGATGTTAGCAATTTTGTAGATATAACAATCTAGGCATAACCAATACCGTGTTTGATCATAAAACGGCTCATAAGTTAACATGGTATTCACGTCATTGTAAGACAGCAAACATCATTGATTATACAATAGTAAACCGAAGACTGGGAGGATCAATACAAGTTACTAGTATACATAGGAGTGCCATTATTGATGTTAAAAGTTAAGATCACCATCTAGTAGTGTCTTGGGTTAATTTAAAGCTAAAATTTCAGAAGGGTAACTACCTCCCGGGAAGTTATGATGTTGACAGACTCCAGGATGAGAATTTGAGAGAAAATTTCCAGGAACAGTTGAATACTAAACTTTAGAGTTTAAAATCTGACAATGTGGAAGATGGTCGGAACAATTTTAGAAAAATAATTTGTGAAGCTGCTGAAGGTGTCTTAGGGACGAAAGCTAGGACTGCAGCTAAGAATATTAGTAAAAAAGCTTTATGTTTAATAGAAAGGAGAAGGGACTTGCACAAGAATTATCTGAGAGATAGATCATATGAAAACAAAAGGAATGTAAAGAAAGTGGAGAAAGCCCTAAAATATGAACTAAGGAGGTGTGAAGTGGAGGCCATGGATAAAATTTTCGAGGATCTGGAAGATGCAGCTAGACAGCATAATAGTAAAATATTGTACTGACATGCTAATAAATTGAGAGGGAGTATTCAATCTGGACTTGTCCCAGTTAAAGATAGGAACGGGGCCACAATTAGTGATAAGGAAAGAATTAAAGAGAGATGGGCAGGACATTTTGAGAATTTTCTAAACCGAGATAGAGCTGTAGGAAAAGATATAGAGGAAAATGAAAAAGTTTGTGATACCTTGGATGTGAAAGAAGATTTGTTTTGTGAGGAAGAATTAGCGACACTTCTAAAAGGATTAAAAAATAATAAGGCTCCAGGTGCTGAAAGTATGTTAAATGAGTTTCTTAAATAAGGTGGCTCTGAGGTTAGAAATAAATTACTGAAGATTGTGAATATGATTTCTGAAAAAGGGGAAGTACCTAACGATTTTAGGAAAACCTTAATTAAGCCACTTAATAAGAAAGGTGACAGTGGTAATTATCCAGGCATTAGTCTGGTCTCTGTTGATAGCGAATTACTTAGTAATATGATACTTTTTAGACTGAGAGATGCTGTAGACAAAGTTTCAAGAGAAGAACAGTGCGGTTTTAGAAAAGGTAGAGAATGTGTCGACCAAATTTTCACTCTTAGGTTAATAATTGAAAAGTGCCTGAGTTGTTAAACACCTTTGGTCCTCAGTTTTATAAATTATGAGCAATCAGTACCGCTTTCTAGGGCTATAATGAGAGAAAGGTTGAGATGGCAAGGGCACGTTCTGCGGATGAAGGATGACAGATTGCCGAAGATTGTCCTTTTCGGCCAACCGTCTAATGACGGTTGACGGATGATGGTGATGGTGACGGATGGAGGAGCAGCGTGAGTAGCTGTGTTGGCCTCAGGCGGCTTGGTGCTGAGGTGAGTTGTTAGTAGTAGTAGCAGTAAGATCATGTAGAGCGTGAGAATAGATGGGTCAACTTTAAGCAAAACTGGTGGCAAGACACAAGCTAACCAGCACTTAATATTGTAGCTCTTAGTTGATTAGCACTTGTCAAAAATAGTCCATGGATGCAGTGGCTTAATTAGCTAGCCATTTTTGTAGGATAATAAATGCTGCTCTGGTAAATGAGAATGAAAGAAAGATTTGGGGAAGAATTTTAATTTAATCTTAAAGTAAGAGAGAGAGAGAGAGAGAGAGAGAGAGAGAGAGAGAGAGAGAGAGAGAGAGAGAGAGAGAGAGAGAGAAAGAGAGAGAGAGAGAGAGAGAGAGAGAGAGAGAGAGAGAGAGAGAGAGAGAGAGAGAGAGAGAGAGAGAGAGAGAGAGAGAGAGAGAGAGAGAGAGAGAGAGAGGAGAGAGAGAGAGAGAGAGAGAGAGAGAGAGAGAGAGGAGAGAGAGAGAGAGAGAGAAAGAGAGAGAGAGAGAGAGAGAACACAAGCCGAAGAATTTAAATCTGGACAGTGAACGCATTACGGGTCTCATCATCATAAGACGCTATTCGATGCTGCACTTCTGCATAAAAACCTAGAAGGGTAGGTAGGATGGAACAATTGGAGTATTTTTCAACTCTCTCGAGATTGCTAAAAATTACAACATGGAAAAAAAACATTGTGAATTCTCAATATATGTCCTTTACATTAGAATCAAACTTTAACCGTCAAACAGATTAGTCTGTTGAACGGAGAAACAAAATTAATCTCAAAAACTTTCAGTGCGTCAAAAATTATAAGTTTATTGAGTTTCTAAGTAAAAATTCTCTCTTCACCCCAATTAAATAAATATGCATAGCACACAGTAGACACTACCACGGTGCGTGTTTTTGAGGTGCTAGCGACCTCACAGTGCAGATTCTCAACAGAGCTATTGAACAGAAACTTAAATCAGATTTGGAAAAAACCGCTTACTTCACTTATAATTTCCCACTAGAGACCCAAAATCCCTCCAAGAAGCGTCTAAACTACCAAGATCAGTTATGAAAATATGGATAGAGTTCCATAAAATTGCTTATCAATTTGTAAAGTATGGGTAACTTAAGAGTAAAAAATAGCGGTGATGTCGAGGAGAAAATCACCCACGCCATCTAGCGTTTGACCTATCTTGGCAGTTCTTTCAAATTTTACGGCTGTGTCTTTTCCCAAAACTGAGATCAAATACTTATTGCTACATCAATTTTGCCGAATACACTAATTTTGCCTTATTTTTACACTAAAAAAACCAGATACTCTGAAACCAAAAATTTTCATATAAATAAATAGATATGAATATTTGTCAAAAAAGTGTTCATTAAAAGAAAACAATTTCATAGTCGGTATTTTTATCTCCAAGTGCAATATACTGTTAAGTTTTGTATTCACTTATTGCCCTTTGATTTACATTACCTTTATCTATTCATCTAGTAATATTATTTGCTCATGGGGTAACATTTAGCACTGATATAAGAAAGTAAAAAAAAGAGTTAGAGAACTATTGAGAGTTACACTGGAGTATCAAAAGGACGTGGATAGTAATTTTGTCTCAATTCGTTAAAAATTTTCAAAAACACCTTTTGTATACAAATATTGTTCCTGTTTATGCATTTTTTGATTTATCATACAAAAAGAAAAATTGAGGGTTAACTGACAGAAGCTTTAAATCCCATATAGCTCCCAATATGATTTTAATCATATGGGTAAGTACTTTTTAGATTACATCAGGTGTATAGGCAGGCTTGAGTGGATATTTTTCCGTATAGTACTTTCTAATTCTTAAATAGCACTATATTTTCTCACCTTTACAGTTTAATAAGACTAGAATACTCCTCTTAAGCGTTATTCTCTACGTTGGTAGGTTCTGAAAAAGTTGTACTTATATTCAAGACAGTTACAGCTTGGCAGTCATCCAATTTGGGAAAGGATTCTCGACTAGCAATGGGGTAAACGACAAAGTGGACACAACTCCAAAACATCGGCACAGGTTTGACAAAATCCACTATAATTAGAGTTCAAAGTAGTATATTGAAATCAGACTGAGAACGAAATTTAAGTATAAGAAGTAAGAAGAAGAAACAAGAAAATAATGAAAAGAACAGAATGGAATGGAGCAACACCAAGGAGAACAGAATGGAGTAAAAGAAGGAATCGGATGGAGAACATAATGAAAAGAACAGAATGAAGCAACACCAAAAATCCATTTCAGAGCTAGTCTAGCGTATTTCAGAGGAATAATTCACACGCAATCTACTAGGAATTTTTTTTGTAGACATATTTAAGTCGCAAAAATTATACGCTAATATAGAATTACCCATGCCTTAAGGGTCCAGCTGAGATTTCACAATTGCTGAGAATTTACAAAACCCAAGATTCATTTAAACAAAATCCCAAAGTTTGAAAAAATTATAGGATATCGATTAATAATTTAATACATTTAATACACTCTGTAAAAGTAATGTTTAACATAAACAATTTTCCCAACATCCGAAGCTCAGGACTAAAATTCAATATCTTGTGACAGGAATGACAATATAAAGACAAGGACAACGCGTTAAACGGTATTTCCCTTTAGAGCAACAGAAGAGAGATTTTGAAGCTTTATAAAAATCTTTATGTTTGTTATAGCTACCCGTCATAGTAGAAAAGGTGAAACATTAGTTATGTGTTAAAATTTGAAAATGGAACAATAAGGACTTGCGAGACATGTTTCACCTTTTCTACTATGACGGGTAGCTACAGCACACATAAAGATTTTTATAAAGCTTCAAAATCTCTCTTCTGTTGCTCTAAGGGGAAATAGTCAGAATTTCACGTTAGAGGCATTAGAGGGGTTATAATCCTACTTCATAGGGGAGAAAATTACATTTATGTGTACATAATATAGATAAGTCATCCCGTTCTATCACGTCACACCTAAAAAGGATGGACAAGGAGAATAGGAGATGAATCACTTGGGCCAATACTCTAATGAGCCCAGCGCAAGATTAGTTTTTCTTTAACGGCGGAAGTCTACGTTAGATATTTTTAACATTCCTTAATTTGTCCATACTTCAAAAATTAGCTGCTTCAGGCTTTATTGTGACTTATTTGCCAACTGAATAGAAGTCTTAATAACATTGCAGTCAAGCATGTACCATTCGTTTCCATAGCACTATACAATCTTTGGACAATTAGCCTCCATTTTCTGTCCAGGTGAGCCTGGAATAGTTTCGGAATTAATGAACTCAGGAAGTCGGCGAGCCCTTAAATGTAATTGTAGAAAAGAAAGCAGGGATTTTGTACGTTTAGTTCTTTGCATTTAATCAGTTATACCACCTATAGCATTGTAATATTTGAGTACTCTTTCCTCCAAAAAAGGAGGGTAAGAGGAGTAGCTCTACTTCCGATTCCCTACTCTAATGCCTTGACATGCCCCTTCCCTTGTTATAAGAATAAATATGACCCGAAGAAATATACCCCCTGGACCAAGTTATGACTTTAGGTAGCGTATGCGTATGAAATATTTTACAGAAATCAGTATTATCACAAAATAGCAAGGAACAGAAAAAAACAGGAATGATATAGATTTGATACAATTACAGGTGATATCTTCATATTCAGTGGCTCCAAATCTCGAAATTGCATGGGAGGGGGGTGAAAAGGATAGATTTTTCTAATGAAGATACGACAGAAAGATATTAAAAAAAAATAATTTAGGCAAATTTGTTATTTTTTATTTTTGAATGAAAATACAAAGAATTGTACATTTCCAAATCTAGGGGATCATTCCCTACCCCCAATTTGTGCACCTCCTTAAATTTTTCTTTTGAAATTTTTATTCTATGTATAAAATAATTGAGTATTTCAGCACATGTATACAAATTCTGAATGTAATAACAACTTACCTATGCAAACAAGGACTAAGCAGTGTATCTGCTTTTCTTTCGCAGCACAAAGCACAACAATCCTCAGGTACGCTAGCGTTACGAATTAATTCAAGTTTGACGGGCCTAAAAATCAAAATTGAAGCTACTTATAGAATTAGCTACTATAGAATTAGCATCGTCTATCCCCTTTCTAGTTTCTGTTCAGAGAAAAAGCAATATAGTAAACTATTGTAAAGATCTATTTGCAGAGAATCTTTTAGCTAATAACCCGTGTTCAATCTTCCTATTCTATGCAAATCTGTCATAAGGAAATGTAAAGGCTATATTGGCTAAATAAAATTTATTCTGCCCACACAGAAAAGACACATATAGACCGATTAAAAGCAGTGTAATTTGGTGTTTATAGTATTCTAAGGTATTAAAGCGTGCTCCATTATATATTACACCCTTGAAAATTATAAAAGAAATATAGTTAAAGACATTATAGAAATATATTATAAAAGAAAACATATTATAGAAGAAACCATAAAAAAAACATAAAAGAAATAGGGCAAAGAAGCAAGGGCTTCAGCAAAGAAAAGAGAAGACGTCTCGAAGTGAATCACCTAGCTAATGAACCCTGTTTCTTCATTCCGCTCTTTCATAAAAGTATTTAAATTAAGTTTAACTACTTATTTAAGGATATATAAACATAATTTGTACTTTACTGAAAACAAAACAAATTTTCTGTGTTTTCACATTTTCGACTTTAATAAATTATTAAGACTTCAAGGAATAAATATCAGTAAATATATTTTAAACTGCCAATCCACATTCATTTTTTTTCAGTAGAGTACAAATTATGTTTTGGTCTTGAAAAGGCATAAGGAGCTCGTTTTGCTCGTTTTGAATTTGAATCGGTTATTTATTGTAATTTCTGTTCGTTTTGGGTTTCATGGTGATTTGTGGTATCTTACGTTTGGAAAATTATTTGACTTAATTTCTACTCATTTTTGGTTTAATGGACCTCTTTATTTTTCTTTGAAAAATTTATTTTATGGAAAAAGTTTTCAAAATTAATTTCTGTTCGTTCTTTACTGAGATTATTTTAAAATTTTATTTACTATTGGCCAGAGTTCGTTCCTTATTATCATCACTTTTTACGTCATATATGGTTATTAGTACACAATCGGTGTTAGATCTTACGTCACATCACTTATTATTTCATATATGGTTATGATTGCTTAAAAAATCAAATATCTTTGAAAATATGAAAAGACATATACAGTTTTTTTTTGTAAAAAGTGATTCTATTTTTATTTTTTTTTGTTTTTTGATTAAAAAAGGCACTAGAACTTTTAATTTCTGTTCAAATAAACCCTCTCGCGACATTCTAGGAACACCGGTTCGATGCGATGACTCCTGGGAAAAAGAAAAAAAGGCAAATAAACACGCATCCGCGATCTTTCTTCTGGCAAAAAATACAAAATTCCACATTTTTGCAGATAGGAGCTTGAAAACTCCTCTGATACGCTGAATCTGATGGTGTCATTTTCATTGAGATTCTATGGTTTTTAGGGTGTGTTTTTCCCTTTTTTTTGAAAATAAGGCAAATTTCCTCAGGCTCGTAACTTTTGATGAATTCGAGTTAACTTGGTGAAACTCATATTTTTAAAATCAGCATAAAAATCCAATTCTTTTGATGTATCTGTAAACTTCTGTTTTTTAGAGTTTCGATTACTATTGAGACGAGTCGCTTTTACTATACTTACCATAAGCGTGAATAATTTTATAATTTTGCCAAGCAACGTTTGGTAGAGGTGATTGTTTTTCTTTTTTCCTTTTTCTCGAGAATACTAATCGTTTTCCACAATTTTGCTCATTTTCCAAAAAATTACCACGAACTGTTTGACTATCAATAAAACCATGATACTGATTTCCTTCCTCGTCAATTGGAATTGCAGCATAAAGGTCCCCACTGTGACAACATTGCAAGCAATGGTTGACATCAAAAATTTTATACACGGATTCGAGATGATATGCTTCGTTATACACAAAATGTTCCCTGACATTTCCCACTGCAATGGTGAATTCTTCAACATCAGGGACATAATCTGTTTTTGGTAGATGCTTTTGGTAGAACTTTTAATTTCTGGTTCCTCATGAAAAAGACCAAAGCGTGCACAGTAAGTAGCTTCCAGCTTACCTGATTTTGTAACCGTGTCGACTTTGGGAAAAAAGTGACCATGCTGAAGTGAAAAAATCAACTAAAGATGCTTTCAGAAGGGATTATTTTCTTGTGATGGACAGATTGTGCTCTGAGTGTGAGTTTGCTGTAAGATCTTGATCTGTCGAACTTCCTCAAGACGAGCTGACTAGCTAGTGTGGCAGCGCATTACAAAGAAGTTTGCATTGACACAACCCTGTTTGCCTCGCAAACAGATATTGTGAGAAGATATATCGACTCTTTAGGCAATTTTACACATTTGTCAAGCTAAAGTCTAATGAAAACTTCTATTAATAACTACTTGACAAACATAATTTACAATGAACTATATCGATCCTTTATGTCATTAATATAATATAATTTACTATGTGCAACAGTTCGTTATTTAATACAAAGTTCGTTACCACGAACTGTTTGATTACAATGAAGTAAAATTCGTTCTTTACTATAATCTTTAACATATATTTTTTTTTAGGAGTTATGGGTTTTTATATTTCTTAACATTGGACGTGATCGTCTCTTACTAGGTTGCTAGCTACCGCTGCAACCCAGATCTAATGATCATATTTTTATATAACTTTACCACGAACTGTTTGATTGCTTCAAAAATCAAATATCTTTGAAAAGACTGCAGTGTAAAAAGACATAAAAAATGCAGTGTTTAGCGGAAAAAATTTATTCTGTTTTAAAAATAATTTGTTTTAGTTACAAAATGTTTTTAACCCCATTTATTTCCTTTAAAACGAGCCATTGAACAACTCTACGATGTTCCAGTGCCAAGCTATCTGTGGAAAAGAAAAGAGAAAGAAAAAAAAATATGCCGTTTAGGCAGAATGCTGTAGTAGCTGCCACTTTTCTTGATTTTCAAGCCAATATATTTCCCTTGCTGTTCAAGCCAAAGGACAAAAAGTTTCCTATACAGGGGTGTGGGAAAAAGCGGTTCTAATGGTGTACTTTTTGTTTTGATCTGACTCTCTTTTAGGAGTTATACGTTTTTATATTTCTTAACATTGGACGTGATCGTCTCTTACTAGGTTGCTAGCTACCGCTGCAACCCGGATTTCTTAATGTAATTGTTTAAAACAAAGTCAACATTAGATGATATATATCATTTAGATATGTTTTCTTGAACATTCTTGCACGTATAGACATTCTCCGTAGAGACATTTCGTTGAATACTTTATTTATGCAGGTTGAGCCATAGCTTTCTGGACAAACATTCTTTTAAACTAAAATGTCAGTTTTTAGCAAGCTGAATTCAGGAATTAGCTCAAAAGTCAAATCCTAAAAAATATCTCAGCATTTCGTTCACCTAGCCCAACTGCTTATCTTTAAACTATAAATAAATAAAACTAATTTTAAAAATTTCAGGTATTTTTCTGGTTTTAATTAAAAAATTAAAATTATTGCTCAGACACCATAAATACTTTCGCAGTTTACATAATAACTTTAGCGATCCTGAACTTAGAACTAAAATAAAATAAAATTATCTTGTCGAGAAATGAACGTGTATAAATATTGCATTCCCTTATTACGTCATATATAGTTATAACCTATATACGATTATAATGTCATCCATCAAGCTTGTACATGAAAATGCAGTTTTTTTTTGTCAAAATTGATTCTATTTAAAACAAAATATATTTTTAATCACAAAAGGCACTAGATGTTGCAATTTTCTTTAAAATGAGCCAGTATACAGCTCTCTATGATTTTCCAGGGCCCAGCTAGCAGAGGAGGAAAATCAAACGGAAAGAAAAAAAAGATGCCGTATGTGGAGAATATCGTGGTTACAGCCAATTTTCTTGATTTTCAAACCAATATATTTTCCTTGTTATTCAAACCAAGGGACGGTAAGTTTGCTATATAGAGGTTTTGGACAAGACAGTTCTAATAATGTACTTCTATGTTTTGATCTGAATCTTTTTTCAGGAGTTATGGGTTACTTTAGTTTTTACTATGGGGCGTGATCGTCTCTTACTAGGTTGCTAGCTACCGCTGCAACCCGGATTACAAACAGGAAAAAGCCTATGAATTTTTCTTAATTGTTGGAATAGTAAGAAACAACCTGGCTACAACCTACGATTATGACATCATTGATCAATCTTTAACACGACTTAATGAAAATCACACCATCAGTTTCAGCGTATCAGAAAACCTTACTGTAGAGGTTTCAAGCTCCTATCTGCAAAAATGTGTAATTTGGTATTTTTCGGCAAAATTGCTTAAAAAATCAAACATCTTTGAAAAGACTGCATTATGAAAAGACAAGTGATAAAACTGATAAAAATATAGTTTTTCTTAAAAAGTGATTCTATTTTTTTTTATTAAAAAAGGCACTAGAACTTTTAATTTCTGTTCAAATAAGCCCTCTCACAAAATTCTAGGACCTCTGGGTCGATACGATCACCCCTGGTAAAAAGAAGAAAAGGCAAACAAATAAACAAGCATCCCGAATCTTTTCGTTTTTTCTATAAGAATCCATAGTTTGGCTTGCTATTTTCATTAAGATTCTATGATTTTTAGGGGGTGTTTTGTCCTTTTTTTGAAAATAAGGAAAATTTTCTCAGGCTCTTAACTATTGATAGATATGAGTAAAATTGATGAAACTTGTATATTTGAGATCGAAATAAAAATCCGATTCTTTTGATGTATCTATTGATATCAAAATTCCGTTTTTTAGAATTCCGGTTACTATTGAAACGAGTCACTTTTACTATACAGTTCGTTACCAGGAACTGTTTGATATTGTTTTTCATGAAAAAAGAAAATGATATCTTAAATATTTAGTTTTTTTTCTATAAGAATCCATAGTTTGGTTTGCTATTTCTATGTTAAAGAAAATTTTTAAACAATTTTTAACAACATACACCCTTTTGAAGATCTAAAGACCCTTAGTGTCATTAATTACAGCAATCGTCGTAGTAGTATTAATAGTATAGACATAGTGCGTTCTGGCTAGTTCATTTTGACTTAGTTCAATATCCAACTAAATATTTCTTGAAAGCTTCACCTAAATACACTTAGCTTGTGCAGTAGCAATAGTTATAGTAGCAGTAATAGCATTAGTAGAAGTATGGACATAGCACCTTTGGTTTTCTTCAACAACCCCCTCAACACACGCTGAAAGTTTCAACTTAATACCACAAGCCGTTCCTAAAGAATTGTTGATATACCCTCTTGACAACCTGTATATGCATAGTGTGTTTCGATTTAGTTCAATACTGTTTTAATATTCCCAAATTTTTTAGCCTTAATACCCTTAGCTTAGTAGCAGTAGAAATAATAGTAGCAGTAGTATCCGTAGAATTAATAGTAGCAGCCTTTAGTAGTAGTAGTAACAATATCAGTAGCAGTTATAATAGCAGTAGTAGCACGTAAATGTTGCCTTTAGGTCAGTTGAACATCCCCCTCAATGATGCCCTGGAATTTTCAACTTGATATAGTAAGCCATTCTAAAAATATTGTTGATACGCCCTTTTGAAAATCTGTATTCACATAGTATGTTCGATTTAGTTCAACTTTCCCCTCAACATTTCCTCAGATGTTCACTTCAATATCCTTAGCCTTGGTAGTAGTCACTACAGAAGCAATAGTTTTACTGGTAGGACCGGTAGTAGTAGTTGTAATAGTAGTAGTACCGTACAAATATTGCCTTTTTGGCCAATTGATCATCTCCCTTATCATTTCCTGGAAGTTCCAAATTAATATACTCAATCGTTCCTGAGTTACGCCCTTATGACAACCCGTATGTACCTAACGTGTTTTAATTTAGTTCAACACTCCCCTCAACATTCTCTGAAAGGTTCACCTGAATGCCCTTCGTCTTTTTGAAAAGTAAAGTTCAAACATGCCCATCTTTCTCAAAAACATATGAAATATGTCAACAATGGACGAATTGCCTAATTTACAGCCCTTGCCCTGAGGGCTATGGAGGGGCTGACATCCCCAAAGACATAATTGCTGAGCCTTTCAACTATGCTGAACAAATATCTGTATCAAAATGTTGATTAAATGTGTTTTGGGGAATGATAGGTGTAGGGGAGGGGCTGGTTTCCCTCCAATCACTTTTGACTCTTAAAAAGGGCACGAGAACTTTCAATTTTAATACAAACTTATATGCCCCCGGGGCATAAATTACAACCCCTGACCCGGCCTCTGAAAGTTTGTGTCAAAGCATTGCTAATGATATTTGGGCTATTTCGAACAAAATGGCTATCTCAAAATTTTGATCGGATACGTTTGTGGAAAAGAGGGCACGGGGGGCTAGTTCGCCTCTGATCACTTTTGACTATTAAAAAGGGAACCAGAACTTTCAATTTCCAATGAAATAAGCCTCCTCCATAGTTTATATGACCGGCCCTTCTATAAAATCTTTTATGCCCACAGGGCACAACTTATAACCCTTGCCATCAGGCTCTGGGGTTTTGACAACCCCAGAGGCATTGCTATATGATCTTTTGACTATTTTGAACAAAATGGAAATCTCAAATTTTGATCGGATACATTTGGGGAAAAGAGGGAGAACTAGAACTTTAAATTTTCAATCAAATAAGCCTCCTACAAAGTTTATACGACCAAACCTTCTATATAAAACCTTATATACCCCGGGGCACAACTTACAACCCTTACCCCTAAGCTCTGGGGGCTTGTATCAAACCTGGAGGCATTGTTATATTACTATTTTGAACAAAATGGCTATTTAAAATTTTGAACGGATACATTTTGAGGAAAACAAGACCTGAAGGGAGGCTAGTTGCCCTTCGATCATTTTTGACTCTTAAAAAGGGCACTAGAACGTCCGATTTCCAATCAGATGAGCTCCTTTCGAAATTTTTACGACAACTCCTTCTATACGAAGTGCCATAGTATAAAAAAATACATTGTGTCCATATGGCTCTTTACTTAGGCAGCACTATTGCGCTGCCTATGATTTTACCTAGTTTAAATTAATACCAAAGTAGTAGAGAAACGGGGTGTTGGATGGAGAATCAATTTTATTAATTTTCTTGAATTTTAACCACTTTACGAAATTATTGGATGTAAATTTTTGCCAAGGCCTAAGAGGTGTGCATCAATTTGCATGAAAATAGATTATTAACAAAACAACATCAATTTATAGATACTTAATTCAATAATAAGCAGGCACAGGGACCTACAAGAGGGATCAAAGGAGAAAAATTATGTACCCCCCCCCCCCAAAAAATGCAATTTTTGATATGGAGAAAAATGAAACTTTTCTGGCAAAACACCTTTTAACCCGACCTTTCCATTTTCTTTCAAGGTAAGACATTAAGATTTATATCTAAGTATCAATACATTATTTACCCTTAGCATATTTTATACAGTCAAAATCATATGCAAATTATAAACTATATAATATTTATTACCAACAAAATACAATCTACTCGTCTTCTTTCCTGAGTCTTTTTAATTTTCAAATAGTTTGTTTTTATCTTTTAGGGCTTATCAATTACACATCTTGCTTAGTTAGGCTCTTTTTATGCTTGCTTTAAATTTTTCCTATTTTGTTTGAAAATTAACGTTGTAAACTTGTAATGCACTGAAGGCTGTTTTAGTTTGATACAAAAACATTTCGAAGCAAAATTGTATTTTGGACGAAAACAAAGCAAATAAGCAAACACTATAATTATCTGAAAATTAAAGAGTCGAATTAATTTTAGCCTTGGTAACTACTATAGTATTTTTAGTTCTTACTTGTAATTTTAATTAATTCATTAAGGAAGCACTGAGGAAATCATGCCTACATACTTTTTAAGACACTAATTGTGTTTTGAAGAGACAAGTTAGTGTGCAGAAAATTACATATACACAAGCATTCTTTCAGCTCTATTGCAATTGCTAACCGAAAGATTTAGGAGAGAGATCGGCAAACGTAGAGGAACTTCTTTTCTCTATCTTTTTTACCCCTTAATATTCTTTCATTACAAAAAAACACGGAAGATGCATTTCTCGACTAGGCTGTCAGTAGAAAGCAGTTGGGTCTATTGATGATGAAGAAGAGTACCTTTCTTACAAAAAAGGACTATTTCGAATAGCGTCAATTTTATCGATTAAAACTAATGCAAGAAAGAGAAGTTGCTACAATCCGACTTGAAACGTCCTATCTCATCAATTCGAGTATTCCACTTTAATTATATTTTGAGCCTGAAATTCTAAGTAACTGAATATTGTACCCAATCAAGGAAATAAGAAATATCTTATTATAAGAATATTGTGAGATATTAATTTGGCAGATTCACGGCTTCATTTTACTCCATTTTTAGGGGAAGGGGGGAGTGTAATAATCGAATATTTTGGGCAGGTCAACACCCCCTTTTATACGCCAATCTCCTGTTCTAACCTTTTTACGTACAATGCAATTTGTTTTGAACATTCAGGTGAGCATAGCCCCAAAACCCTTCCTCAACGGACACCTCTGTACCTCAATAATAAGCTGAAAATTAAAGAAAACAAACAAGGTAACATATAACTAAAGTTGCATTTTTTCTTCTTGACCAATCTTATAATATTCGTTTTTTGCCGTGTTTTTAAGCTTGACTGTGTTCTTAAGCTGAATATTAAAGAAAACAAACAAGGTAACATATAACTAAAGTTGCATTTTTTCTTCTTGACCAATCTTATAATATTCGTTTTTTGCCGTGTTTTTAAACTTGACTCTGAAGTTTGATTTCACCCCATCTCGGCTTATGACAGCCCATCTTTTTGGGAATTATTCGGTATCGGTTTAGTACTCTCATTCTTCATAAGGAAACAGTAAAATTCTGGAAACTACTTTAAAAAATTCTAAATACTTACTTATGTCATTTAAAAAAAACGGACCACTAAGCTTTACTCCCCCTTCCTAATTGACAAACATATAGCTCAAATTATATACACTCAATGAATTTTCAACAGCGCTATTCTTTTCTTTTATTAATTTAACGGCAAAGAGTAAACAAATGGCGGGAAGAAAAGAGTCACACTATTGAAATTCATTGAGTGTATATAATTTGGGCTATACATTTGTCCATTAGGGACGGGATTAAAGTGAAGCACGCCACATTTAGGAATGATGTAAGTAAGTATTTATAATGTTTTAAAGTAGTTTCCAGAATTTTATTGTATTTTATAACGAAAAGTAGGAATACTAAAACGACACCAATAAGTCTTATCTAACCTAAGCAAATTACTTATTAAACTGTTTGTGACAATCAACTATAAGTGAAGAGCAACAAGTGCCAATAGTAACTAAAACTCCATAGCAGGTTCGCAAATAATTTATACAAAAAAAAATCTCCGATTTGTGCTGATTTCAAGTAAGTAGAATTACTAACTCTAGTACCAATTAAAAGTTATTAGCACATACAAATCTTTGTAATTTTACAAAAATAGAAAAAATATCCTCCATAACCATGATAATCTTCATCATCACCACAAGGCCCGACACGGCGAAAATGGCCCCCAAAGGGCCCTCTTATTTAATTATATTAATCACCTAAGATACGAGAGAACACTCATTTTATCCATATTAGATAAACAAGAAACATATAAACAAGAATATACAAAACAAGTATAAAATATATAAACAAGAAACATATACAGATAAACAAAAACAAGGATTCATAAAAAAACAACAGAAGAAAATAAGGCTTGTTATGCATCGTTGAAATCAGGATCTTATAGATATTTGATTAAGATTAAAAATAATAATACAAATCAGGGAAACAACCCTAATTATTTAACTGACAAATTTCAAATATTGATTGATGACAAATATCAGTTAGTTGTCTTAGGACTTTAATTGGCGAGAATGCAGTAGCCTTAAGGTTCACTTTTTTATTTTACTACCCCCTCCCCCTAATATGAAAAAAATGATGATACATTTGAAAAACATTTGTTTGACCGTACGTTTTTAATCCTAATGCCCAAAAAAGTAATGAAGCAACACAAGTAATTGCGTTACATAACATCTTGCACCTTGTTGGAATTTTGACCCCACATTGGTCAGAAAAAACTTAAAGCACCCCGGGCTTTCCTTTATCTGCGCTAACGATTCCAACTAAAATTCATTTACAAAAAACAAAAGTTGATGAAAAGAAACAAAAAGAAAATCTAGTTATGAAGTCACTGTCAACCTCTCAACCCCCTTCCTTTTATACCAAAGTTTGAATTTTCACATTCACTTCTTCAACAAAGAATGCCATAAAAAATTACTTCATTTTTTTGTAATGCCTCGAGACTGAATGAGTTTATTTGTACAGTAAGGAAAATCCACAAATAAAACAACTGCAATCACCAAGTAGCTATATTTTTGCACTTAGAATGCTTTCAGTTAAACACTTGTTCAAATTTAGTGAACAGATCAGGGGTTGGGAAGGAAAAGCATTCATCCGTATACACAGGATTGCTTCCGTTCGTTTTCAGTTTTAGCGTCACTCTTTACTGTCAATTAAAAAAACTTGTTTTTTATTTGCAAATACACAGGATAATTTCTGTTCGTCTTCAGTTTGAACGTCGCTCTTTATTTTCATTTGAAAAACTTGCTTTTTAAATTCACAGGATAATTTCTGTTCATTTTCACTTTTAACGTCGCTCTATACTTTCATTTGAACAACTTGCTTCGTTTAAATACACAGGATAATTTCTGTTCTTCTTCAGTTTTAACGTCCCTCTTTATTTTCATTTGAAAAACTTGTTTTTAAATACACACGATACACAGGATAATTCTGTTCGTTTCAGTTTTAACGTAACTCTTTACTCTCATTTGAAAAACTTGTTTTTTTTTAATTTGTTTTCCTCAAAAAAAAAAAAAAAATCTTTTTTCGACTCTATTCAGTTTTAAGGATTACCTACCTTGGTAAAATAACTTTCTCATTTGGTTCTAGAATTGCAGAGTCATTGAAAGTCTTGAACGCTTTGCTTTCTGGAGGATAGCTAAATTTCTTGTCACCAAAATTAAAAATAGCCTGTTGATATGCCATTAGACTTACAGCCGCAAAAACTTCAATCCTGGAAATAAAATTTATTGAGGAAAACTCCTAGAATTATCATATAAGAGCCGGATTTAAACTCAGTTTCTTATCTTTCGTGGGAATGACCAATTCATTTGAAAAAAGTTCTATGCAGGTAAAGGAAGATAGAAATGGAATACGTAAACAAAATATCTGATAAAAGAAGAAAAAATGCAACGGATGTTAACCGGACTATTTTGACTTTAAAAAAGTTAGAACAGATGAATACAAGGCATGCAAAATATATATGAAACCCAGCATTACATATTTTAATCAAGAAATAGAGAGAGAGAGAGAGACGAGAGAGAGAGAGAGAGGAGAGAGAGAGAGAGAGAGAGAGAGAGAGGAGAGAGAGAGGAGAGAGAGAGAGAGAGAGAGAGAGAAGAGGAGAGAGAGAGAGAGGAGAGAGAGATGAGAGAGAGATGAGAGAGAGAGAGAGAGAGAGAGAGAGAGAAGAGAGGAGAGAGAGAGAGAGAGAGAGAGAAGAGAGAGAGAGAGAGAGAGAGAGAGAGGAGAGAGAGAGAGAGAGAGAGAGAGAGGAGAGAGAGAGAGAGAGAGAGAGAGAGAGAGAGGAGAGAGAGGAGAGAGAGGAGAGAGAGAGAGAGAGAGAGAGAAGAGAGAGAGAGAGAAGAGAGAAGGAGAGAGAGAGAGAGAGAGAGAGAGAGAGAGAGGAGAGAGAAGAGAGAGAGGAGAGAGGAAGAGAGAGAGAGAAGAGAGAGAGAGAGAGAGAGAGAGAGAGAGAGAGGAGAGAGAGAGAGAGAGAGAAGAGAGAGAGGAGAGAAGAGAGAGAGAGAGAGAGAGACGAGAGAGAGAGAGAGAGAGAGAGGAGAGAGAGAGAGAGAGAGAGAGAGAGAGAGAAGGCGAAAAAGAAAGAGAGAGAGAGAGAGAGAGAGAGAGAGAGAGAGAGAGACGAGAGAGAGAGAGAGAGAGAGAGAGAGAAATCACAAGGTAAAAAAAAGTTTTTCAGTAAAACAAACTTTCAATGCTTCAAAATTTGAATTGATCTCACAACTTTTAAGATCAATTTGATTTGTCCTTTTATTTTATTAATTTAAAAACTTTTTCCACAAAATAAGTTTTTCAAAGATAAGTAAAGAACTCCATTAAACAAAAAATGAGCAAAAATAAAATCAAATAATCTACCAAGCGGGAAACTACCACAAATCAGCATCGATAAATAAATGAAACCCAAAACGAACAGAAATTACAATAAATAACCAAGTCAAATTCAAAACGAGCAGAAATTAACATAAGTAGGGCTCAAAACCCCTATGCCTTCCCAAGGCCAGAACATAATTTGCACTTTACTAAAAAAATACAAATGAATGTGCATTGTCAGTTTAATATACATATACTGATATTTAGTAATCAAAATGTTAGTATTATTTGATTTATTAAAGTAATAAAAGTAAAAACATTTATATTTTTTTCAGTAAAGTGCAAATTATGTTCTGGCCTTGGGAAGGCATAGGGGTTTTGAGCCCAACCTATGTTAATTTCTGCAAGTTTTGAGTTTGACTCGGTTATTTATTGTAATTTCTGTTCGTTTTGGGTTTCATTTATTATCGATGCTGATTTGTGGTAGTTTCACGCTTGGTAGATTATTTGATTTTATTTTTGCTCATTTTTTGTTTAATGGAGTTCTTTACTTATCTTTGAAAAACTTATTTTGTGGAAAAAGTTTTTTTAATTAATTTCTGTTCGTTTTATATTGACATAGTCTTTTCAGAGAAAAAGAAAATAATACTTTAAATCTTTCGTTTTTTTAAAGAATTTACAGTTTGGCCTGATATTTGTTTTAGGCAGCTCTAGCGCGCTGCCTAAAATATTGATTGGATGTGTTTGTAGAAAAGATGGGCGTGAGAGGGGGGGGGGGGTTAGTTGCCTTCAAATCACTTTCGACTATTAAAAAGGGCACTAGCCCTTTGAATTTCCAATCGAATGAGCCTGTTTTGAAGTTTTTACGACAACACCTTCTATAAAAACCTTATATGCCCCCAGGCCATAACTTAAAAACCCTTGCCCTGAGGGTTTGTAGGGGAGTGTCCTCCTCAAAAAAATATTTTCCATCTGGAAATCAACTACGCTGAACAAAATGGCTATCTAAAATATTGATTGGATGTGTTTGGAGAAAAGATGGGCGTGAGAGGGGGGTTAGTTGCCTTCAAATCAATTTCAACTATTAAAAAGGGCACTAGCCCTTTGAATTACCAATCGAATGAGCCGTTTTTCAAGTTTCTACGACAAAGATTTCAATAAAAACTTTATATAACCCCAGGGCATAACTTATAACCCTTGCCCTGAAGAGTGTGAGGGGAGTGTCCTGCTCAAAGGTATAATTTCCTAAACTTAGCACTGCGTGGAACAAAAACGGCTATCTCAAAATCTTTATTGGATGTGTTTGGGAAATGGTGGCGTGGAAGGGGTGTTAGTTGCTTTCCAATCACTTTCGACTATTAAAAAAGGCACTAACCATTTCAATTTCCAATCGAATGAGCCCTTTTTCAAGTTTCTACGACAAAGCGTTACATAAAAAAACCTTATATGCCCCCTGGGCATAGTTTACAGCCCTTGCACTGAGGGCTGTGGGGGGGTTGTCATCCTCAAAGACCTAATTTCCAGAACTTAAAACTACGTTGATTAAAATGACTATCTCAAAGTTTTGATTAGATGTGTTTGGGGAAAAGGTGGGCGTGAGAGGCGGGTTAGTTGCTCTCTAATCACTTTCAACTATTTAAAAGGGCACTAGCCCTTTGAATTTCAAATCGAAACGAGCCTTTTCTAAAGTTTCTACGACAACGCCTTCTATAAAAAACCTTAAATGCCCCCAGGGCATAACTTACAACCTTTGCCCTAAGGGCTGGCCCTAAGGAGGACTGTCGTCAAAAACATAATTTCTATCTGGAAATCCACTAGGCTGAACAAAATGGCTATCTCAAAATTTTGATTGGATGTGTTTCGGGAAATGTTGGGCGTGGAAGGGGTGTTAGTCAACTTCCAATCACTTTCGACTATTAAAAAGGGCACAAGCCACTCCAATTTCCAATTGAATGAGCGCTTTTCGAAGTTTCTATGACAACTTCTTCGATACGAAGTGCCCTGCTCTAAAGGAAAAAATTAATAAATAATACATTGTGCCAACATCGTTCTTATATGACCCCAGGGCATAACTTAAAAACCTTGCCCTGAGGACTGTGGGGGAGTGTCCTCCTCTTTACTTAGTCCCCGTTTCTTGTCTAGTTCTCGAGTGTCCCCGTTCTTTACTTAGGCAGCGCGATCGCGCTGCCTATGATTATGCAACAACTTTCTATATAAACTTATATGCCCCCAGGGCATAACTTACAACCCTTGCACTAAGGGCTCTGAGGGGTTATCATACTAAAAGACCTAATTTCCAGAACGTTCAACTACGTTGAACAAAATAGATATCTCAAAATTTTGATTGGATGTGTTTTGGAAAATGGTGGGCGTGAGAGGGGCGTTAGTTGCTATCCAATCATTTTCAACTATTAGAAAAGGCACTAGCCCTTTTAATTTCCAATTGAATGAGCTATTTTGAAGTTTCTACGACAGCGCTTTCAATAAAAACTTTATATGCCCCAGGGCATAACTTACAACCCTTGCACTGAGGGCTCTGAGGGGGTTATCATCCTAAAAGACCTAATTTCCAGAACTTTCAACTACGTTGAACAAAATGGATATCTCAAAATTTTAATTCGATGTGTTTGGGAAAATGGTGGGCGTGGAGAGGGGCGTTAGTTGCTATCCAATTACTTTCAACTATTAAAAAAGGCACTAGCCCTTTCAATTTCCAATTGAATGAGCCCTTTGAAGTTTCTACGACAACGCTTTCAATAAAAACTTTATATGCCCCCAGGGTATAACTTACAACCCTTGCCCTGAGGGCTGTGGGGGAGGGGTTGTCATCCTTAAAGACCTAATTTCCAAAACTTTCAACTACGTTGAATAAAATGGCTATCTAAAAATTTTGATTGCATGTGTTTGGGGAAAAGGTGGGCGAGGAGGAGGGGGGTTAGTTGCCTCAAATCACTTTCGACTATTAAAAACGGTATTAGCCCTTTGAATTTCAAATCGAATGAGCCCTTTTTCAAGTTTCTACGACAAAGATTTCAATAAAAACCTTATATGCTCCCAGGGCATAACTTATAATCCTTGCCCTGAGGGTTGTGGGGGGAGTGTCCTCCTCAAAAATATGTTTTCTATCTGGAAATCAACTACACTGAACAAAATGGCTATCTAAAAATTTTGATTGGATGTGTTTGTGGAAATGACGGGCGTGGGGGGGGGGCTAGTTGCCCTCCAATCACTTTCGACTATTAAAAAGGGCACTGGCTCTTTGAATTTCCAATCGAATGAGCATTTTTTGAAGTTTCTACGACAAAGCCTTCTATAAAACCTTACATGCTCCCAGGGCATAACTTAAAACCCTTGCCCTGAGGGGTTGTGGGGGAGTGTCCTCCTCAAAAAACTACCTCAAATTTTGATTGGATGTGTTTGGGAGAATGATGGGCTGGGGGGGGGGCTAGTTGCCCTCCAATCACTTTCGACTATTAAAAAGGGTACAAGCTCTTTGAATATCCAATCGAATAAGCCTATTTTGAAAGTTTCTACGACAACGCCTTCTATAAAAACCTTATATACCCCCAGGGCATAACTTAAAACCCTTGCCCTGAGGGTTGTGGGGGAGTGTCCTCCTCAAAAACATATTTTCTATCTGGAAATCAACTACGCTGAACAAAATGGCTATCTCAAAATTTGATTGGATGTGTTAGGGGGAATGATTGGCGTGGAAGGGGGGGGCTAGTTGCCCTCCAATCACTTTCGACTATTAAAAAGGGCACTAGGCACTCCAATTTCCAATCGAACGAGCCCTTTTCGAAGTTTCTACGACAACTCATTCTATATGAAGTGCCCAGGATGGAGAAAAATCAAACAAAAAAAAACACATTGTGTCCACATCGTTCTGTACCTAGGCAGCGCTAACGCGCTGCCTATGACTCTTGTCCCTCTGGTCCAATAGCGAATTTTGTGAGAAGCCAATATGGTTAAGACCGAGCTTTATTATTTTAAACATATTTTAGCTTTAATCATCCAGTTTCTGTTGTTTCAAATAAGGATTAATACTAAAAACAGACAGAAAATGTTAAAATTATTTTTTAGATAATTTACTTTTTATTGAATTATTTTTTTATACATTATATTATTATTATTTACTTTTAATATATATTTTTATTATATATTATTTAATTTATTATTATTTTTATTTTTAAAATTATTTTATTAAATTATTTTATCTATTATTTTTTATTAAATTAAAATTATAAGCCAATTAGGATCGAATACTAAATAATGTTATAGATGTAAATTTTGCCACCATTACCATATTATTTGAGCAAATTCTCTATAACGAAGCTTGTAAGCAAACTCTAAAATATCCTTGGAAATTTCTTCTCATGGAATTATTTCCACTGGTATATTAAACCAAAACATGAATAGCATCTTTTTTACAAATTTTCTCCGTTGTTTGTTTTACAGAGTTGAACAAATATAGCCTCTGAAAACACTTATTTCAAAGTAGAAGATCCCTGGGTAAGGGCTCGGAATATTTCCTGAATTTCAGTTTTGGTTAATTAAAAGTGAATATTTTAGGGCCATGTAGAATCATTTCAAGTTTCAGGATTTCAAGGAGTGTCTTGAGGATGGTTACGTCCTCAAACTATCCCACACCCTTCTAAAAAATGACACCTCTTTTCTCTATAATTAATTAAAAAAACTGTTTCCACAAAATAAGTTTTTCAAAGATAAGTAAAGAACTCCATTAAAAAAACAATGAGCAAAAATAAAATCAAATAATCTACCAAGCGGTGAAACTACAACAAATCAGCATCGATAAATAAATGAAACCCAAAACGAACAGAAATTACAATAAATAACCGAGTCAAACTCAAAACGAGCAGAAATTAACATAAGTTGGGCGCAAAACCCATATGCCTTCCCAAGGCCAGAACATAATTTGCACTTTACTGAAAAATATATAAATGTTTTTACTTTATAACTTTAATAAATCAAATAATATAACATTTTGATGCTAAATATCAGTATATGTATATTAAATTGACAATGCACATTCATTTGTATTTTTTCAGTAAAGTGCAAATTATGTTCTGGTCGTTCTTGGATGCTGCTGAGATGCCTTATTGGGAAGTTCATTTGAGATGCCTTATGGGAAGTATCACAGTCATTTTGATTTTATCTTAAGGCAACATTTAGTTTTTAAACATAATGGGCAAATGGGAGGGTGGGAGTGAAGGGGTAATAGTTGCCCTCCAATCACTTTCAACTATTAAAAAGGGCATCAGCCCTTCTATTTTCAATCAAATGAGCCCCTTTCGAAGTTCCCTTGACAACTCCTTCGATACGAAGTGCCCTGGTCTAAAACAACAACAACAACAACAAAAAATATCACTAATCACTTTCGACTATTAAAAAGGGCACTAGCCCTTTGAATTCAAATCGAATGAGCCCTTTTCTGAAGTTCTACGACAACGGCTTCTATAAGAACCTTATATGCCCCCGGGGCATAACTTAAAACCTTGCCCTGAGGGCTGTGGCGGAGTATCCTCCTCAAAAAACATATTTTCTATCTGGAAATCAACTAAGCTGAACAAAATGGCTATCTCAAAATTTTGATTGGACGTGTTTGGGGGAATGATGGGCGTGGGGGGGGGGCTAGTTGCCCTCCAATCACTTTCGACTATTAAAAAGGGCACTAGCCTTTGAATTTCAATCGAATGAGCCTGTTTTGAAGTTTCTACGACAACGCCTTCTATAAAAACCTTATATACTCCCAGGGCACTTAAAACCCTTGCCCTGAGGGTTGTGGGGGAGTGTCCTCCTCAAAAATATATTTTCTATCTGGAAATCAAACTACGCTGAAAAAAAAATGGCTATCTCAAAATTTTTATTGGATGTCTTTGGGGGAAATGATGGGCGTGGGAGGGGGGGGCAGTTGCCCTCCAATCACTTTCGACTATTGAAAAGGGCACTAGCCACTCCAATTTCCAATCGAATGAGCCCTTTTCGAAGTTTCTGCGACAACTCCTTCGATACGAAAGTGCCCAGGTATGGAGAAAAAAAAAAAACACATTGTGTCCACATCGTTCTTTACTTAGGCAGCGCTAGCGCGCTGCCTATGATTTTGTCACTCTGGGTCCAATGGCAAAATTTTGTGAGAAGCAATATGGCTAAGTCCAAGTTTTATTATTTTAAACATATTTAGCTTTAATCATCCAGTTTCGTTGTAAGACTCTGTTTGAAATAAGGATATTAATACTAAAAACAGACAGAAAATGTTTAAAATTATTTTTTAGATAATTTAACATTTTATTAAATTATTTTTATACATTATTTTATTATTATTATTTACTTTTAATATATATTTTTATTATATATTATTTAATTTATTATTATTTTATTATTAATATTATTTTATTAAATGTTTTATCTATTATTTTTGTATTAAATTAAAATCATAGCCAATTAGGATCGAATACTAAATAATGTTATAGATGCAAATTTTGCCAACATTACCATATTATTTGAGTAATTCTCTATAACGAAGCATGTTATAGAGACCAGGCCATGACTTAAAACCTTTGCCCTCAGGGTTTGCAGGGGAGTACCCTTCAATCAATTTCGACTATTAAAAGGGCACTAGCCCTTTGAATTTCCAATCAAATGAGCCCCTTTTGAAGTTTCTACGACAACGCCTTCTATAAAAACCTTATATATCCCAGGGCGTAACTTAAAACCCTTGCCCTGAGGGTTGTTGGGGAGTGTCCTCTTCAAAAAATATTTTCTATCTGGAAATCAACTACGCTGAACAAATAGCTATCTAAATATTTTGATTGGATGTGTCTGTGGGATGGATGGGCGTTGGGGGGGCCTAGTTGCCCTCCAATCACTTTGGATTATTAAGAAGGGCACTAGCCCTTTGAACTTCCAATCGAATGAGCCTGTTTTGAAGTTTCTACGACAACACCTTCTATAAAAACCTTATATACCCCCAGGGCATAACTTAAAACCTTGCCCTGAGGGTTGTGGGGGCGTATCCTCCTCAAATACATATTTTCTATCTGGAAATCAACTACGATGAACAAAATGGCTATCTCAAAATTTTGATTGGATGTATTTGGAGAATGACGGGCGTGGAGGGGGGGGGGCTAGTTGCCCTCCAATCACTTTCGACTATTAAAAAGAGCACTAGCCCTTTGAATTTCTAATCGAATGAGCCTGTTTTGAAGTTTCTACGACAGCGCCTTCTATAAAAACCTTATATGCCCCCAGGGCATAACTTAAAACCTTTGCCTTGAGGGTTGCGGGGGAGTGTCCTCCTCAAAAAAATATTTTCTATCTGGGAATCAACTAGCCTACGCTGAACAAAATGGCTATCTCAAAATTTTGATTGGATGTGTTTGGGGGAATTCAGGGCGGTGGGGGGGGGTAGGTGCCCTTCAATCACTTTCGAATATTAAAAGGGTACTAGCCCTTGGAATTTCCAATTGAATAAGCCTGTTTGAAGTTTCTACGACAATGCCTTCTATAAAAACCTTATATGCCCCCAGGGCATAGCTTAAAACCCTTGCCCTGAGGGTTGTGGGGGAGTGTCCTCCTCAAAACACATTTTCTATCTGGAAATCAACTACGCTGAACAAAATGGCTGTCTCACAATTGTGATTGGATGTGTTTGGGGGAATGATGGGCGTGAGTGGGGGGGGGGGCTATCTGCCGTCCCAATCACTTTCGACTATTAAAAAGGGCGCAGCCCTTTGAATTTCCAATCGAATGAGCCTGTTTTGAAGTTTCATACGACAACACCTTCTATAAAAACCTTATATGCCCCCAGGGCATAGCTTAAAACCCTTGCCCTGAGGGTTGTGGGGGAGTGTCCTCCTCAAAAACACATTTTCTATCTGGAAATCAACTACGCCGAACAAAATGGCTATCTCAAAATTTTGATTGGATGTGTTTGGGGGAATGATGGGCGTGGGGGGGGGGGGGGGGCTAGTTGCCCTCCAATCACTTTCGACTATTAAAAAGGGCACTAGAACTCTCGATTTCCAATCGAGTCAGACCTTGTGAAGTCTCTACGACGACCCCTTCCATACGAAGTGCCCCCTTCCGCATGGATGTGTTGGGGTAATGATGGGCGTGGGGGGGGGGCTAGTGTCCCTCCAATCACTTTCGAACATTATAAAGGCTATCTCAAAATTTTGATTATATGTGTTTGGGGGAATCATGGACGTGGGGGGGGGGGGTTAGTTGCCCTCCAATCACTTTTTGACTATTCAAAAAGGGCACTAGAACTCTCGATTTCCAACGAATGAGCCCATGTCGAAGTCTCTACGACAACCCCTTCCATATGAAGTGCCCTGCTTTAAAAGTAAAAAAATAATAAATGATACATTGTGCCAACATTGTTCTTGTATGCCCTCAGGGCATAACTCAAAACCCTTGCCCCGAGGGTTGTGGGGGGAGTGAGTGTCCTCCTCAAAACACATTTTCTATCTGGAAATCAACTACGCCGAACAAAATGGTTATCTCAAAATTTTGATTGGATGTGTTTGGGAGAATGATGGGCGTGGGGGGGGGGGCTAGTTGCCCTCCAATCACTTTCGACTATTAAAAAGGCACTAGAACTCTCTATTTCCAATCGAGTGAGACCCTTGTAAAGTCTCTACGACGACCCCTTCCAAATGAAATGCCCCTTCCGCATGGATGTGTTTGGGGGAATGATGGGCGTGGGGGGGGGGGACTAGTGTCCCTCCAATCACTTTCGAACATTATAAAGGCTATCTCAAAATTTTGATTGTATGTGTTTGGGGGAATCATGGACGGTTGGGGGGGGCTAGTTGCCCTCAAATCACTTTTTGACTATTCAAAAGGGCACTAGAACTCTCGATTTCCAATCGAATGCGCCCCTTTTGAAGTCTCTGCGACAGCCCCTTCCATATGAAGTGCCCTGCTTTAAGTAAAAAATAATAAATGATACATTGTGCCAACATCGTTCTTATATGCCCTCAGGGCATAACTCAAAACCCTTGCCCCGAGGGTTGTGGGGGAGTGAGTGTCCTCCTCAAAAAAATATTTTCTATCTGGAAATCAACTACGCTGAACGAAATGGCTATCTCAATTTTGATTGGATGTATTTGGGGAATGATGGGCGTGGGGGGGAGGGGGCTAGTGCCCTCCAATTACTTTCGACTATTAAAAAGGGCACTAGCCCTTTGAATTTCCAATCGAATGGGCCTTTTTTGAAGTTTCTACGACAACACTTTCTATAAAAACCTTATATGCCCCCAGGGCATAACTTAAAACCCTTGCCCTAAGGGTTGTGGGGGAGTGTCCTTCTCAAAAACATATTTTTCTATCTGGAAATAAACTACGCTGAACAAAATGGCTATCTCAAATTTTGATTGGATGCGTTAGGGGGAATGATGAGCGTGGGGGGGGGCTAATTACCCTCCATTCACTTTCGACTATTAAAAAGGGTACTAGCCCTTCAAATTTCCAATCGAATTAGCCTGTTTTGAAGTTTATACGACAAAGACTTCTATAAAAACCTTATATGCCCCCAGGGCATAACTTAAAGCCCTTGCCCTGAGGGTTGTGGTGGTGTCCTCCTCAAAAACACATTTTCTATGTGGAAATCAACTACGCTGAACAAAATGGCTATCTCGAAATTTTGATAGGATGTGTTTGGGGGAATGATGGTCGTGGGGGGGGGGCTAGTTGCCTTCCAATCATTTTCGACTATTAAAAAGGGCCCTAGATCTCTCGATTTCCAATCGAATGAGCCCCTTTTGAAGTCTCTGCGACGACCCCTTCCATAAGAAGTGTCCTGCTCTAAAGTAAAAAAATAATGTGGTACATTGTGCCAACATTGTTCTTATATGCCCCCAGGGCATAACTTAAAACCCTTGCCCCGATGGTTGCGGGGGGAGTGAGTGTCCTCCTCAAAAAGATATTTTTTCTATCTGGAAATCAACTACGCTGAACAAAATGGCCATCTCAAAAGTTTGATTGGATGTGTTTGGGGGAATGATGGGCGTGGGGGGAGGGCTTGTTGCCCTCCAATCACTTTCGACTATTCAAAAGGGCATTAGCCATTCCAATTTCCAATCGAATGAGCCCTTTTCGAAGTTTCTACGACAACTCCTTCGATACGAAGTGCCCGGGTTTGGAGAAAAAAAAACATAAAAAAACACATTGTGGCCACATTGTTCTTTACTTAGGCAGCGCTACTGCGCTGCTTATGATTTAGTCTAGCTGTGTAACGAGTAACGAGCCAATGCAAATTTCGATAGAGATGATACCAAACTAAAATTAGTCTCAATATGATGCTTTCAATTTCTTATAACCCCTCTGGGTTTCACAGGAGCCCAGGACGTTGCCTCATTGAATTGTTTTGTAGATACTTATAAATTAAGTTATTAAATTCAATATGCACAATTTAAAAAATGAAATATAGGGTATTAATTAATTTTGATTGATATCAAAGCGTGTGTTATTTCTTGAAAGGCCATTACTAGTTGGATGGTTAAGAAGGTCTTACATTCTAAGGGTAAGGACTAAGTTCGTCAACCCCCCCCCCCCCAAAAAAAAAACAAAACAAAATGATCCACTGAACAAAAACTATGAGAAAATATAAAAATTCTGGACATTCAGAGAGGACCTTCGCATAAAAAATAACTTGCCAGACCAAGATTCTAAAAAAAAACCCACCAAATTTAAGAAAAAAAAATCACTCGAATTTTGAACAAAAGATATTTATATTTCTTTTATATGGTGACTGTGGCACACAGGGATGCCTGATCATTGAACTAATCGTCTGGAGATTTGCTCTAGAGCTGGTTGAAAAGCTGTCAATTATAATTCATTGTTGACGGTATTTCCCAGCTACAAACGCATTGGCAGGGTGATATAATAAAACAGGGAACTATGCAGAAAGATATGTGAAAATTTTATAAAATTTCTACCAGATAATGGTTTAAATATCTGTATAACCATCATACTTCCAATTCAAATCAATTCACAGGGAATGATTAGTTAATAGAAGCGGAGAAGAACAGATTGGTCGATAAAATTCTTTTCAAATGGAGATCTAGTACCAACTTAGAGACTGAACAAGAAATTTCTGGAAGATTGACCCTAGGAAAAGCTATCAAATCTAAAGCAATGCCTATCAGGAAAATTTTCGATTTCACAAAATCGTAAGAATTGAAGGACTTCATTAAGAGCTACTACATTTACCCCTGAGATTCCAAGTTGACAATAGAGTAAACCAACCAGAAACCAGATGATTGAAGTACAAGGAAAAGAAAACTAAAGATAGTTCAACCCTAAATCTTTTATATTTGGCTTTTTTTAAAAAATGGGAAAATTGAGGCTAAACCTAAAAAAGAATAGCAATTACCCTTTATATGAGGGAGACTGTCCCAAGTTCTTCATGCATAAGTAAAGAACTATAGTATCAAAATTGAAATTTAAGTAATTAATTAAATAGTCTTTATTTAATATATATTTTATTAAATTCTTAGTATATAATATACTTTAATATTTTGATTATATATTTATAATTTATTATTTAATTAATTTTAAGATTAAAATTAAGATATTAAAATTGACATTGTAGTGAAATTAAGATGTCAGATTATAAGCTGCTATTATATTATCAATACAGCTTATTAGCCACTATTTCTAGGATATACAGAACTAAGCTAGTAAGTAACAAATGGAAAAAGCTATATAAAAGAAAGCTGGTGCATGAAAAGCAGAAATTACAGTGAAAAAGGAAACGAAACATAAAAGGAAGTTAAATCGCTATGAACAATAAATCCAGACTTTAAACGAATAGAAATTACGGCAAAAAGTGTGGTGTTACCGTCCTCAAATCCCCCAAAAGAATAGTGTCATATACATCTGTTAAAAACAAAGAGATATTTTCAGGGTTTTTGTTCTTATTATAATATTGACACATACATATAATTTTATTTGAAAATTTGATCAAGAAGTAAAAAGAAATTTATGAAAATTAAGGATTTCAGGGGGAGGGCTGGGCCCCGAGCCCCCCTCTTTGTGAATCCAACCTTGTAATAACCTATTTAATTATATTAGTATGATAGGTAATCAATCTAGTTGAGACATTTTAAATAGGCCCTTATTTTTGTCATCTTTTTCTTCTTTTAAAGCTGTTCCTTTCAAACCCACAGAAAATCCACTGACTAAACAGAATTTTATTTGAAACAATCTATTTTTAGAACAGCAAAAATGTCACTAATTTTTTTAGGGGGATTCAGGGGTGGCAATAGTCAGGATTTTAATAAGTGCAATATAGCACTTATTGGTGTTAATCACTGTTAGTTTTATGTTTCATTACTTAATTCAAAGCATTTTCCGCTCGCTTCGACTTTCTTTCCGCTCTTTGCTGTTCAATGAAACTTTGCTTCTTTTTTTCCGCTTTCTTTCTTTGCGACTTTCGACTTTCGACTTTGCGACTTTCTTTCCGCTCTTTGCTGTTCAATGAAAACTGTTTTTTTTAATTCTAAGATCAAACAAAGTCGACATATTACTTTTTTGAGAGCCATAAAACAATTTGAATTACCCAAGGTCAACCTTAATATAATCTCTTTAGGAGTTATACTTTCCTGGTTATCAAATTGCCAGATATCAGTATTAACCTTCAACCAATTGGAATAAAAGCGTTTCCTTTAGAGATATTTTCCTCCTGACCTAGGAGGTTGAAATTATAATCGTAATACATTTTGCTTTATCGATCAATTATTCCTTATTGACTTTAATATTGTGGCCGCCTGTGTATATACTAAATAGGACCCGATGCAACGTTGATATGAGATACTAATAAAAAAAAAAAACACAAAAAACAAATGAGAAAGTCTATTGGTTTGGATATGTAACCAAAAGATGAAACACTGATCTATTGGTTATTATTATATCTGTTTGTTTTTTTTCATATCAAGATTGCATTGGGTTGATCATGTACTTGGAATAACTTCTCAATACCAACAGGATAGAGAAGGGGGAGGGGCGACGAAGTCTAACCCATCCTCTATCTGAAAACCCTATGCCAGAATGACAAAAGCGACCAAGCCACTGATGTAATCAAACCAGCGGGTTTCACTCGCAGAGCAGACGGCAGCAAAGCGTTCAGCATGGACACAACAAGTATCTGAGATCCTTGATGGCAGGAATGAGGTCCGTCAGATTGTCACCACAAGCTATTTAAGTCCTACGAAAAAACTTTCTGAAAAAAGCTTTGAAACGAAATGTTTTTCCTAGCCAAGTCGTGAATGCGTGGGATACACCGTTTTTTTTGGAGAGGACTAATATAAGACCATTCAAAATTTTAAAGTTTTAATTAATTATGTGAATTACAACAAACTTCTTACACACAATGCATATTAAGAGACAAGAAATCGAATTATTATTTCTATTAACTATTGAATTATTTAAAACTGGATTCCAAACGCCATTATATTGCAATAGCTCACATTTTTCATAATAATTCAAGGCTAGGACACGGGATGTCACTAAAAACAACATATAAACAAGGAACGATGGAAGTTTCGTTTAAGAAAAATCACTTTTCACACTTAAATCTGGCAAACTAAAGCATGCTTTAGGATTTCTAAAACAGCTTTTTAGCTTTTCTAAAAGAGTTCAGTTGTGTCGCTTTCGAATAGCCCATGCGTCAGAGCAATGCGAAGCTCAGTCAAAAGAATATGGTTCCTTGGACTAGTTACGGCAGATAATGACGTAAACTGACAGGTGGCTTTAAATTACCATGGACGCTAAACTAGATACATTATTTGCCCGCGGGCCCATTTTAGGTCAATTTATAGCTGAAAACCGTTATTTTCTAATCACAAAGCCTGATATTTCTTATTATTGTTAAAAAATTATGAAGTTTTTAGGACAGTTGACTACCCCATCTTTGTTAGTATTGTCACGTTGACCCGTAAAAATAAATAAGCAAAATTAAAGTAGACAACGCTTTTCAACCGAAAAATCCAAACATTATCAGTCTGTTGGTCCCAAAGACAACTACACCTTCAAAATAAAGCTATATATTCTTAAGCTATTCAGTTTGGTATGTTTTTAGCGTATTCTTTTGCTGATTTTCACCTACTTCTCTTTTGTTGAATTCGACACGCACTGCTACCAGAAACTAAATAACTGCATACGGATGTCTTTTTTTTTTAATTGATTTTGCCTAATATTTTAAGATACATATGGTTGTGCAAATTCCCACTTAACCATTTAGAACAATCATATCTCATTTTCAGTGTCCCTGGTATCAGAAACTAAAAGGATAGGAAGAGAAGCTGGGTTTAATTGGAGTCATAGTCCTCGGGTGTATCTTAAAATCTGATTTGATCAAAATATTGCTTGTAATACTACTGTTTTAAGCGTTTTTCACTTTTTTAACTCAAGTGAGCCCATGCACAGAGCCATGGGTGCCGGCAGGGAGGAGGGCACGGGAGGGCCATGGTCCCCCCAGAAATTTGGGACTATAAAGTAATTATAAGGAAACCAAAGGAAAGAGAGCAGAATAGGGATAAACCATGGAAAAATGTGTTTTGCTCCATTGTTGGTAGCCTGCCAATGAATTTTAACCCTTAATAAGGAAAATATAAGTTCTAAGTTGTGACTGAGAGACCCCTTACCAGTTTTCCACATTTTTTCTATACGATTTGGTTGGAGTAAAAAAAAAAAAAAAAAAAAAAAAAAAAAAAAAAAAAAAAAAAAAAAAAAAAAAAAAAAAAAAAAAAAAATCTTCATAGTAATTAATGGTAAGTAAATAACGATCCTTGTCAATAACGAAAGTATAGGAGCCTAACTATTGATAACATTCAATCAAAGAATCAGCTTTTTATGGTGACCATAAATATGTATTTGTTTATTAGTATTTAGTGCAGTTATTAGTACACAAAAAATTTCGTGTAATTATAGAAAACACAAAAAAAACTTAATAAGAGGCAATTTCGGTAAAAATATACCGTCAACTTTTGCTTGAATTGCAAGAGAATCCATGAGCTGATATATGAAGCCACTATAATCAGAAATGTTATAGGCTAAACGAAATGCTATCCCCTGTACGGAATGCTGAAAATTTTTGCCCCTAAACGGATACTATTTTTCTGTTTTATTATCGTTTATTTTTATTTCCAGGAGTGATTGTATTTATCTAGTTATCACTTTGAAAAAGATTTAATTTTTTACAGCTATGAAGCATAAAGGTGTCAAATAAATTGTTTTTTTTGTATTCAAAATTAAATTATAAATATTCAATTATAAATTTTTATTTGATTTTCTTAATCTTAGTTTTGATGTTTTACTTTGAACAAACTAGTTTGATAATGTTTTACTTTTTACGAACACTGAGTCGAAAGGCGTTAAATGTTTTGGTGTTTGATAACCAAGATCAAAACGGTCGATATTGCTAAAAAATAGCCTTTCAACGCTTCGGCAACGCTTCAACAGAACTGAATGCTGGGAGTTCATATCTTAGTTTTTGTAAGCAGGCTATTGTTTTGTGTGTTTCTTGTAATTACTTACTTGTTTCATTTTTTACTTTTACTTTAATTGAAATACTTTTTCATTGCCTTTAGAAAAATGTTTGTCTCTAAACTTCATTATATAAAAAAAACAAGTTTTTTCAACTGATAGTAAGGAGCAACGTTAAAACTTAAAATGAACAGAAATATTACGTACATGAGGGGGGTTGTCTTCTCCTCAACACCTTACTCTTCACACTACAGTTTTTCAGCACTTTAAAAAAAGTTACTTATTGTTCTAATTAAACGACCTTTGTGTTTCAGGAGTCGTTTTTAAAGAATTGAGACAAAATTTAAACATTAGCGTAAAGAGTGAGTTGTTGAGGAGGGGGGCAACCCCTATCATATACGTAATAATTTCTGTTCGTTTAAGTTTTAATGTTGCTCCTTACTTTCCATTTGAAAAACCTTTTTTTATTTAATTTCTGATCGTTTTTTAAATAATACTAGGATATCTGGCTCCACCTCGACGGAAAAATCCCCCTCCCAACAGGAATATCATCTGGACAATTCAATCCTGGCAAAAATTTACGCCGGAAAATTAATTTTAACATCTCCACTCGTAAAATTGAATCGGTAAAGAGAAAGCAAGACATACAGAGAAATTTCATATAGGCGTTCTGGCAAATTCACCCAGTGTAAAAACTCCCCTGAAAAGTTCACTCCCTCTGAACTTCCCTCCCCATAAAAAATTCTCCCCGTGCAAATCCTCACAACAGCAAATTCATCCTCCCCAACCCCACGCGAAAAATGTATGCATACTTCCCAATAACAAATAGGTTACTATACGCAAACAACGGGCAAATTTTGTAACTTAAAAACTTTCCCCAGGGGCTGAAGGGAGTCATTTTATCTCCAAAGTCATAGTTATTGGGCCTTTCAACTCAGCTCAACAAAATAGCTTTCTCAAAATTCTGATCGGACGATTTTGGGAAAAAATGAAGTGGGAGGGGGCCTAGTTGCCCTCCAATTTTTTTGGTCACTTAAAAAGGGCACTAGAACTTTTATTTTCGTTAGAATGAGCCCTCTCCCGACATTCAAGGCCCACTGGATCAATACGATCACTCCCGAAAAAAACAACAACAAAAAACAACAACAAATAAACCCGCATCCGTGATCTTTCTTCTGGTAAAAATAACAAAATTCCACATTTTTGCAGATATGAGCTTCAAACCTCTACAGTAGGGTTCTTTGATACTCTGAATCTGACAGTGTGATTTTCATTAAAATTCTATGACTTCTAGAGGGTCTTTCCCCTGTTTTCGAAAATTGGACAAAGTTTCTCAGGCTCGTAGCTTTTGACGGGTAAGACTAAACTTAATGAAACTTATTTATTTGGAATCAACATAATAAGCCAATTCTTTTGATATATTTATTGGTATACAAATCCGTTTTCTAGAGTTTCGGTTACTATTGAGCCGGGTCACTCCTTACTTACAGTTCGTTACCACGAACTGTTTGATTACCCATCAAAATCCAAACAGAGATCATTGAAATATTGATCGTTTTACCAAAAGCATTGTATTCATAAGACTTTACAGTTTCATGAAATGTAATTAAATAAACAGAAAAGGTTTTTTAACTAAAGTAAGGAGCAAGTTTAAAAATTAAAACAAATTGAAATTACTCTGTATACAAGGGGGACTGTCCCCTTCTCAGCACCTTGCTGATTAAAAAAAGTTTCTTAGTGCTTTGAAAAGTCTTTTTCCAATTGTAAATTTTCTAAGAAAATTTGGACAAAAGCCAAACTTCACAGTAAAGAGTAAGAAGCTATGGAGGAGACATACCCCTTCATATAAAAAAATAATCTTTTCAAATATGTTTCAAATCTGTTCCTTGCTTTCAGTTGAAAAGCTCCTTTTTTATTTAATTTCTGATTGTTTTCCCAATCATACCCAGGCTTAGCTAAGATATAATTTGAAGTACCGGTCCCTTCAATCCCCTGTTAACTGCTTTTAAAATGTGTAAATCAACAATTGTTAGTTGATTAGTACCGTCCTATGTTTAAATTTGCAAATTCAATTTTGGATAAAATTTCAATATACTTAAAAAATTGGCGATGAAGAGCAATTTTGGCAAAAAGTCCTTGTTAATATTACTACTAAAGAACTTCGGTTGGATGAAAAGGAATATTATTGATTGCATGGATGGAAATTCTGTGAGACTTTTGATCTTCTACATAACTGAAGCCATCACAACCTGTACAACACTATTTTCTTATCGATAAACACATTACTTACATTTGTTTACGTACTTCATATAAATAGAAAAATATTACCATTTAAAATTGCTGAAAACTAAGTTTCTAGCAGTATTTGCCATACCAAAGAAATTTCCTGGTGGGTCTGATGATGGCCTGCCTTGCCTTTTCCACCTCTGTGCTGGTAGATATGGGAATGTAACATTTTAGCTGTACAGAGAAACATTTTAATTCATTCCTACTCCCCCTACCTCTTTCAACATTTATCTGAAGCCTCATGAAGAGTAAGCAGTTTGTCCACTAAAATTTACTTTTTTAGGAATCTACCCTACCCCACCTAAACAATGACTCACCCCCCTCATCATAGCTGATACACAATTACAGATCAACAAACGTAGCCTAATTTCATTACAAATAAAGCGAATCAACTTGGTTGAATTCAGTACTTCCACCGTGTGGCATTACTTCTTTTGCAACTGAGAAGCCTAAAATATAGTTATTGATACTTTTAAATCAATTAGCTTCTCAGAATTTTAAATTGATTACAAGCTCGTCCTCTTTGGGGTAAAGTCGTAGTTTGGTGCCCTAAAATGACAGAAAACAAGACTTTCCCTGGCCCAATCTGTATGGTCACTTAAAAAACAGCTTTAAATTTACGTTTGAATAAGCTTCCTCCCAATTATCTTGGATCTTCGGTTTGATACAATAACCTCTGGGAAAAAAAACAAAACAAATAAATCGCTGATGTTTCTTCTGAAAAATAAGAAGAAGAAATTCCACATTTTGAAGATTGGAGCTTGAAACCTTTACGGCAGGGTTTTCTGATATAATGTATCTAACATAATAATTTTCAATACGCTTGCTTTTTTGGGGATGTTTCCCTTTTTTCACAAATCAGGCAAACTTTCTCAGATTTTTGGGTTTGGGTGGGTAACAATAAACTGAAAGATTTTTATATATTTAGAATCAGCATAAAAAGCCAATACTGCCGGTGTAGCAATTGTCATGAGAATTCCATTTTTAGTTTTCGTGAATATTGGCCCAAGTTACTTTTTACTTCCAGTTGTTTTTCACAAACTATTTGATAGAATTCTCCTGTGACGAAATTTTTGTTGAACCTGTTCATTTTATTTAGTTCAATAGGACAATAAAAAGAAAGAGGGTCAAATTGACAGCTGGATAGTTAAGTTTAATTTTTTTTTCGCTATTCCATTTTTTTAAATGTCTGAATATATAAAAGATTTAAATTCGACGGCGAGAATTGTCCTGTTATGAAAGAGGTACATTTTACATGTCTCTATAAAACCAAAACGTGGTATCTATGCAGGCAGGATGATTTTGGAGTATCTCTACTCCTTCTGTAAACTATTGTAAGGCGTAGGAAATTGCATGAGTACTAGTCTACATCTGTTATAATCTACCAAAGCAATAAATTTTTCTGTAATATTGATTTGAGTTTGATTTTCTTTTAAGATTAAATACATAATAATTAAATATATAATTGATTAAATAAATTGATCCTTTTGCCAGGAATTCTTGTCGTTTACAATTTAATGTGTTTTGTTTCATTTTGCATGCAATTTAATTGCTCTTTTTATTTGAGAATTTTTAGCCAAAAGCACTTAAAAATAAACTTATTTTTACGAAAAAAATCCTGAATAAATTCCCTTTCACCCAACCACCATTGCTATTTTGGCGCCTGGCCCCCGCCCCCTGGAAAGTTTTCTGCCAGCGCCCTTGCACAGAGCTGCCAGTTTTAAACATTATTTCAAGAAGAACATTTTGCAATGCCTAGTTAAACTTTTACTAAAATATTTGGTGTTTATACAAACTTTTTAGGTCTTTAGTGGTAAAATTTATATCTGAAGTCCCTCCCAAAGAGAGAGAGAGAGAGAGGAGAGAGAGAGAGAGAGAGAGAGAGAGAGGAGAGAGAGAGAGAGAGAGAGAGAGAGAGAGAGAGAGAGAGAGAGAGAGAGAGAGAGAGAGAGAGAGAGAGAGAGAGAGAGAGGAGAGAGAGAGAGAGAGAGAGAGAGAGAGAGAGAGAGAGAGAGAGAGAGAGAGAGAGAGAGAGAGAGAGAGAGAGAGAGAGAGAGAGAGAGAGAGAGAGAGGAGAGAGAGAGAGAGAGAGAGAGAGAGAGAGAGAGAGAGAGAGAGAGAGAGAGAGAGAGAGAGAGAGAGAGAGAGAGAGAAGAGAGAGAGGAGAGAGAGAGAGAGAGGAGAGAGGAGAGCGAGAGAGAGAGAGAGAGAGAGAGGAGAGAGAGAGAGAGAGAGAGAGAGAGAGAGAGAGAGAGAGAGAGAGAGAGAGAGAGAGAGAGAGAGAGAGAGAGAGAGAGAGAGGAGAGAGAGAGAGAGAGAGAGAGAGAGAGAGAGAGAGAGAAAAGTAAAAGCAATTTCCAGTATAAGCTTTTTTCAATAGTGAAAATCAAGTGATGGTTTTGCTGAAAAGGGCCTAACGAATAAGCAAATGTTCTATGAACCTTTAATGATTTTCTTCTAATTTAGCAGCTTGATGCATATATTTATATTTTCCTCCCGCTTGTGGCAAACCTTTCGTAATACAGCTTATGGCAGCTTATGGCTGTATGGCTGTATTATGACTGGAATTTCGCATTCTTCTATTTTTCAGATACTTTAGTTTATTACGGTGGAAAATCTTTCACAAATTAGGCTTAAAAAAATGAAAAAAAACACATTAATCACATATAACACGGTGATAGGAGTGCAGTAAAGTTATATAGTACTTTATTCTATTAAACGTGCCCGAAGGAGTTTAAACTGTTCGTTTAAGCGTTTTCTGATTGAGCTGTTAAAAGCAATATACATAGCAGGTGGAATCAAACAGCGGATGGCATTGCATGCAAAAAACAAAACTGGCACGATCAGAATACTGTCCTCAATTTTGAAGTTTTCAATAGACATTTCGGACAACAGAGGAGGCACAACACTGGTTGGGATTAATGACAACGCTGTCAAAACCTGAGCTTTAGCTGTTAATATATTTATAGTCCTTTGCCCCGTGTTGGGAAGGACCTTCTTAGTAGCAGCGTTCTCAAGTTTCAAAACAACAAGGCTCAGTATTAGAAGAAATACTAGGGGAAAGTAGGCGCCCACTGCATTCGATACACCGAGGCGAAGGGATACCTTCTGAGCCCTTTCCAGTAAACAGAATTTATACAGTATGAATCCACTGATATTTGAAAAAGATAAAAGACCAGGAGCAGATACACAAATGCCACAAAGGATGGAAATGAAGAGAATTTTTTTGTCGGGCCAGTTTTTTATGCGTTGTGGAAAGCGGAGCATAATAAAACGCGCAACTAGACAAACACTCTGTTCAAAATTAGAAAAATATACAACAAGCAGTCCAGTAATTGGTAGCAGCCAACAATGAACCTCTTCAACCTGCTCCATCAAAAGCCTGGTGATTACAACTATGTAATTTATGAGGAGTAAAATACATCCAATAATACTCCCAAATTGTAATATATCATTAATTATGGTCTTCCTGATGGTAGTAATATATAGGCCATGCAGAAAGGTAAGGTTAATAGTTATCATTATAGCGATAATGAAAGTAGAAACAGACACTAATATAGTGACAAGTAAAACCATGACGGAAGAAACAAACTAAACTGATTCGTTGGTTCTCCCTCAAGCACAGTTATGATTTTTCTTTTGTTTGGTTACTAAGGATATAGGTTTCTATAGTGTAAATTACACTTTATTAGCTACAATGAATTTCAATAGTATAATTTACCATCGGAGTCATATCATTACACAAAGTGATTTAATTGAAATAGTATCCCACACCGCAACTTTATACGGTCAAAAGTTACACAACTACGTAGGTGAACTATCATGATAGGAACTCTTGCTATGGCCAAAAAACTAGATATAATTATTATCTTTTTAGCCTTTCACTGTTGTAGTTGTTTGGCTCCACATCAGTATTATTTTCATTCCGTTGTTGTCAACAGTTTTAACTCTGAACTAATTTGGCTAGTTAATTCTGATAAAAACTACACAATTACGTAATAACAGGCGAACCAACGCGATAAGAACTCTTACTATATGGTAAAAAACTAGTTATAATACACAATTACGTAATAGCAGGAGAATCAACGTGATAGGAACTCTTGCTATAGCCTAAAAACTAGTTATTATTATTATCTCTTCAGCCTTTAACAATTGTTGTTGCTTGGCTCAATCTCCTTATTGTTTTCATACCATTGATGTCAGCACTGTTAACTATAAACTAATTTGGGTAGTTGATATATTCGAAACTTGCAAAATTACGCAATGCCAGGTGAACCGATGTGACAATGAAGAGCTAAAGCTTAAGAATTAGTTACTATTATGTCTTAAACCTTTTCGAATTGTTGGTGTTTGGTCCCACCAGCATTACCTGTTTTCATTCCATCGTTGGCAACATTGAAAAACTATATGCTTATATTGCTAGCTGATACAGTGAAAAATTGCAAAATTACGTAACAGCAAGTGAATCAATGTGATAGGGATGCACTAGCCTCTTCACGGTAGCCTAAAATTAGTTACTATCAAACAGCTAGTGGTGACGAACTGTAAGTAAGGAGCGATGCGGCTCAATAGTAACGAAACTGTAAGAAACAGAGTCTTGATAATAATAAATATATCAAAAGAATCAAATTTTGATGCTAATTCAAAATATAAAAATTCATGAAGTTTTATGTTACCCATCAAAAGTTACGACCCTGAGAAAATTTGCCTAGTTTTTGAAAAAGAGGGGAAGCACCCCTATGAAATAAAATGATCTTAATGAAAATCACACCATGAGATTCAGAATATCAGAGAACCCTACTGTAGAGGTTCCAAGCTCCTATATACGAAATGTGGAATTTTGAATTTTTTGCCAAAAGCAAAATCACGGATGCGTGTTTATTTGTTTTTCTTTTTTTCCAGGGGTGATCGTATCGAACCAGTGATCCTAGAAGATCGAGAGACGGCTCAGTTGATCGGAAATCAAAAGTTCTAGTACCCTTTTTAAGTGAACAAAAATATTGGAGGGCAGCTACCCCCCTCCCACCCCACGTTTTTACCCAAAATTGTCCGATCAAAATTTTGAGATAGCCATTTTCTTCAGCATGGTCGAAAGATCTAATAACTATGTCTTTGAGGCCAACTTGACCCTCCACAGCCCCTGGTGAAGGGCTTCAAGTTATGAGCTTTGCCCATTGGTTACATATAGTATTGACAGTTGGGAAGTATAAAGATATATTCAGGGGGAAGGGGTTCTGGGGGGGGGGGTGCTTACGTGAGAAGATCTTTCCATGGGAGGGAAGCTGGATTTCCCCGTATTAATTTAAAAACTATCAGAAATTAAATAAAAAGGCAAGTTTTTTTCAACTGAAAGTAAGGAGCAACATTAAAACTTAAAACTAACAGAATTTATTACGTATATGAGGGGATTGCCCCTCCTCAGTACCTCTCTCTTTACGATAAAGTGTTTTTTGAATTTGTAAAAAGCTTATTATTCAAATTAAACGGTCCTTGTGTATCAGGAGTCATTCTTAAATAATTTGAACAAAAGAATTCAAACCTTAGCGTAAAGAGTGAAGTACTGAGGAGGGGCAACCCCATCATATACGTAATAATTTCTGTTCGTTTTAAGTTTTTTTTGTTGCTCCTTACTTTCAGTTGAAAAAACTTGTTTTTTTATATTTAATAATCTATAGATCCTTTCATAGTCCTTGGCGTTTGGCTCCATTTCTCTTGCTATTTTAATCCCGTCATTGTTAACAAGGTTAACTATAATTAAATGGTGGCCGGCGTTTACCACCACCCCCCCCCACCCCACGGAGATTAACCCCCTCCCCCCCAGAAAATACCCCCCTCCCCCCAGAAAATACCCCCCCCCCCCCCCGTGGAAAATAAGGCTTTCCATATTGGAGAATTTTATTTGAGTTTTATTTTTTTAAGTTCCGTTGGGGAAGGAATTTTGGTACTCGTGTATTATATGCCACTCACTCAAGTTTACGCTGTGTAAAATTCGAGAACACATCGGTTTTTTCGCTAGTTTCTTCGTTACTTTAGATATAAAAATGGGCTATAGATTTACACAGTAGGAGGGGGGGGGTAAAGTATAGCGGGTCTACATGCAAAATGTGTTTGGTACAATTATTCAGCATATTAGATAGATAGATATATAAGTGTATTTTAAAGCCAAATATTCGGCCATGAACACTGTAAAATAACATAAATGAAAGGCAAAAATAACATAGACTTTGATCGGTGATCATCATAAAACACTTAAATCAAACACTACATTAACCTAATAATAGTACTTAATACTTGGAAAAATGGTCATTGAACAAAAAAAAACACACTTAGCACTTGGAAAAAACATTTAAATGAAACATTACATTTACTTTATACTGGATTTTTTTTTTTTTTTTTTTTTTTTTTTTTTTTTTTTTAGTTAACAAAATTTCCAGATACCTCGCTATTCATCTGTAATTTTTTAGTGGCCATATAACTAGAAAGAATCCTTTCTGACTTCAAACTGTCTAAATACTTTACCCCACCCCCCTTCCTTAAGTGCAAATATATAGCCAAATTATATATTTTCCATATATTCTGTCACTTGTCTTTGTCTTGTCTGCATTTTTTTAGTTAACTGACATTGCCCTTTATACTTGTATCTTCCCTATTATTACTTTTGTTCTTTTTCTTCTTTAACAGCATTCATGATTGCAGTCATGCAGTGTGAAAGTTGAAATGGATGTTTTCATCTAGCCATATGCTCCTCCAACGAACGGTTTTTTTCCGAATAATTTAAACAAACGTAGTCAAAAATATTTTTTTAAAGAAGAGTAAATAGCGATAAAAAACCCGAAACGAGAAGGAATTACTATAAAATAAATCGAACCTAAAACGAACTATATTAAAATGAATAATCAAATCAAGTTTAAAAAGAACACTAATAAACCAAATATTATCATAATACAGCCTAAGACAAACTAAAATTACCACAAATAGAAGTAGGCTACCGCCCCTTCGAACACCCTTAAGGCTGGAGTATTATTTGCATTTTACTGAAAACAAAATATATTTTGAAGGGCTTTTCTTTTTTCATTTTAACTCTAAAACACTACATGCTCCTCATCAAACTTCTACTAATTTTTTTTAACAATAAAAAAAAAACAATCAAATATTTAAACACAATCAAATATGGATTTAAAACAACCAAATTTTTTTTATAATCAACAGTAAATTTTCATCGCTATTTTTTTCTTTTCAATCTATTGCTATCAAATATGGAGAAATTAAATTCGCGAATCATTTATTGATTTACTACTAATACCACTAACAACTCACTGCAACAATTTACTCATTTGCCATTCGAAAATATTGCATCAGTAGATTGCAGAGACTGCTTCACAAATTAATAGTTGTCATTTGCAGAATTTTATTTGGGTATTAATTTTCAATATTTTGAATGAACCAAACTCAAAATTATAAATAGCGAAAAAAGGTCCTTTTATAGTAGTAAACTTAATTGAAAGCCACAAATGTGTTTAGCCTAAGAAATTGTTTTTTGTTTACTTGTCAAAAGTGACAACTATTTCAATTTATTTTTGTTACTGTTGATATTATGACGACTTAAAAACACACGATTCGCAATACACATTGTTTTCAGTAAAACATATATGACATCAGCCTTTAGGAGGTTTGATGCTGCGGCAGCTTTACTCACATTCGTGATAATTTTAGTTCATTTTAAGTATGACTTTATTGTAAATTTAAATTTAAGTTTCATTAATTTAATCATGGTAATTTCTGGCTGTTTTAAGTTTGCTTTGATTATTCATTTTTTGTTTTTGCTCGTATCGCGCTTACTTATTTATTCATAGTAATTTCTGTTCGTTTAAGTTCCAATTTTTAATGGCGTAATTTCTACTCTTTTCAGGTTTTAACGTCGTATTCGTGAAGTTCTTAAGGCTTTTATACTTAAGAACTAATGTTTTGGATTGCGATTCAAACCTTTGGTAAAATTTGATTATTTAATGGGGATCTCCCCACTGCAGTAGACTGCAGTTATTTTTATGACAATCGTTTACATTATATTTACTTAAAAATTTAGGGTGGATTTGCTATAACAGAAATTGAACATCAGCATGATTTTTGGCCTTCTACTGGGCTAAAGCCATCCTGTGAACAGCCTCGAGCATAAATGTGTTTTACTCATCATTCTGTTAAGATATTTTCTGATTTTCTCATTTGTTTAACTGATAATGCTTTTTTAACAAATAAATGTCTAAGTCATTTATAAAAGGCCTTCTGCATAGTCGTATTTAAGCTATATTAGTCTCGCGTCTTTAAAAACAATATTTTTCACATTTCATTTAAAGATTCTTTCTTTCGATAAAATCTTTGAAGTATCTTAACAGCGAACATTGTTTTTGCAAAAAAAGATGATACGCACTTGTTTTATAATAAAATAATTATTAAACTCTTTTCCATTAAACTCTTTCTTCAGCTAAAAAAAGCGTGTAGTTAAAAAAACTTACAATTATTGTATGAACATAACAAACAGCACCACGACCCAGACTAAGGAAAATACACCCCCCCCCATCCCAAGTTAATTGAGGTGCAGAAATGGAGCGTACCTAGGCTTGTTGAAAAATTCTTTTTGCGGTCCTGTCCATTTTCCATTCAAAGCAAAATCTATCTCTTGGGATTCAAGGTCAAGTAAACAACCGACAATGTCTCCTGGCTTCCATGTATCCAGGCTATGACTTGCGGGAAGAGCGTTATACCAAATTAGCCTACGAGATCCGTCAAAAGCAATTGAGTTTTCATCGTCACCTGTTCCATAGCCATCCTATTTGGAAAAAAGAAAAGTGACTTATAAAAATATGCATTTAAAGACCGGTTAGCCCAAAAATTGCCCTGGTTATAGCAATTAACCAATTCGGTTAATATAAAAAAGCATCGAGTATCATAAATAAAAAACACTTTGTGGACAATTGATATGGTTTTTGGCTGGATATATATAATATTGTTACATAGCGTTTTCTAAGAGTTGGCATACATTTTTCAGATTAAACTACTTATAGCTTGGCTAACATAATTAGAAAGAAAGAAACATAACTCGGATTTAATTAGTTTGTTATTCGTCGATTACCCACTCTGTCCAATCACATATCTGATTTCTGCCATGCACACAAGTAAACACAACTAATTTTGGAGGGACAACCCCAAAGCCAGTTGGTGACGTGGTGTTTTAAAAGCTAAACTTAGGTGATTTGGGTTCTGGGTGAAATTAGATTCAGGCGAGACAAAATTAATTGGCAGGCTATTTTCTGACGAACATCTATAGTAGGGGTCGGCGCCGTTTCTGTTTCTGTTTCTGTTTCTGTTTTTTTTCTACCGTTTTCTGTTCTGTTTTTTTTTGGGAAAACTGAAAAAACAGAAAAAAGGTAGCCGTTTTTTTAGTACCGTTCCTGTTTCTGTTTCGTTTTTTTTCTAGCCGTTTTTGCCGTTTCTGTTTTTTTTAAACCCGTTTTTCTTCATTTTCCGTGTTTTGATTACGAATAGCACCATAGCGCAGCCTAGCGACTTTTATTGGATTAGCGATACTTGTCATCTATCGAAAAGCGCTGTCTTTACGTCTTCCGAAGAAAAGATTTGCTATTGAAGAAAACATTCGCCATAGTAAAAATTAATCTAAAGCAGTCTACTTGGATTTACACCTTTGGTTAGTCTTGGTAAGTAGATGGTTACCTGGTTGGGTAAAGGTGCAGATTAGCTACCCCAGTAGCGTAGGGTGCAGAGGCCCTGTAAATAGAACCAGGATATACACTAAAAAGTGATTTGTTTACATCCAGCTTCTACTGAACCCTATCTGTGCAAATTTACACCCCAATTGACTGAATAATATACAGTAAGTAATAAGTTGTTTTTATCAGGGGTTGCTAAACTGCACCTTCACCCAGATTAGTTCCCCCTGTAGTGTAGGGCACAGAGGCCCTACCAACAGAACCAGGATATACAGGGTGAGTTCCAACCATTTAATTTTCATTACCCTAGTAAGTCCTGTAGCACTAGCAGAAGCGGAACTACAGAAAATCTTTGATATCCAATGGTCAGATATAGGAGCTACTCAACGAATCTTGCTGATTTTGCCTCTGCTAGTGCTGCAGGGCTTACTAGGCTTACGAAAAGTAAAAGGTTGGAACCCAGCCACAGTAAGAGATTTGTTTTTATCCTGTTCCTACTGGACAGTATATGTGCAACTTTACAGCCCAATTGACTGAATAATATACAGAAAGAAATAAGTTGTTTTATCAGGAGGAACTAATCTGCACCTTTACCCCTGGTTTCTCACATCAACATAATTGAATTAGTTGATTGAAATTTATAATCAAGGGACTGTTAAACAAAGGAGTAGGCTGAAGATGTTGATGATCTACCCTTCAGCATGAGGGTATAAAATTTCCAAATGACATGTTGATTTTGAGGCATGTTCACTTGCAGCACCTGCAGGAAGGAAATGTGAATAGCCTCGATATTCTTTACCCTGCAAATGTCATATACTTTAGTAAATATTTGGAGCAGCTTATTTCCAATGGTCTAATTAGTCAATCTATTATCTGCATTATAAAATCTTCTAGCTACATCAGAGAGTCCTGGGCCTACGCTTTACCATTTCCTGCTATTATTAATATTATACTTTTATTTCCCTTAATATACCATATGAGGAGTATTCACAAATACAGAAAAAAGATACTTGCTTATGGAATAAAATTATGCTCTGTCCTACAGAGAAGTGTCTTTTTTCCTTGAATTATTCTTCTTTCATACTCTTATTTGCAATCACAGGAGTAACTAGACCTGCACTGCTCCATGCACTTAGTAATGGTATGCTTTACAGGTACCGATACACATGCTGTCATAAATGGCATCAAATCTGGCATCAAATATTTCATCAAGTTCTGACTCAGAACTTGGAGAGGGCCCTCCATCAAAGAAAGTCAAGTTTTGGGAGCAACATGGGACCAGGAGAAAGGGAACAGCTGTAATTACCTGCAATTACTGCAAAAAAGATGTGAAGTCAACAAAGGGGTCTGCAACATCGTTTAAAATCACCTTATGGCTAAACACAAAATTGCTGAACAACCTAAACCAAGTACTGTTCCAAAGAAGTCACATTCTACAGCCTTATCTCAGCTCAGCATGCCGAGCACCTCATGTGAAACTAACCCAACTCGATTTGAAGGCACTGGAAAGAAAAGGGATATAAGAAATTTTTTGAAGTCAACAAAGCAGCAGCAGCTGAAGCTGAACAAGTTGTGTGGAAAAACGGTTTGCATTGACAAGCTTCCTATTTCAATATTTGAAAAACCAGGAGTAAAGGCTCTAATCTCTAAACTTACAGGAGGTCTTACTGGCCCATCAGCTCGTACTGTTGCAAGACATCTAGTTACAGCAAAGAAAAGGAAGGTCAAGCAGCTCAAAGCTGAACTCCAGAAAGTCCGGAAAGTGAATTTGACACAAGACTGCTGGTCTTCAAGAACGGGGTCTGGCTTTCTAGGTATTACAGCTCATTATGTGATGAAAAGCACTGATGGCAAGCTAACTTTGGTGCATAGAATCCTTGAGTTTAAGAGACTAAAAGTTGCTCACACTAGCGCCAACATTCTTCGTGCAATCCGTAGTAGCCTCCAGAAGTTCAGAATTCTACGGAAAGTCTACTTTATAATCACTGATTCGGGAGCTAATACAGTAAAGGCTCTCAGAGCCGGTGAAATTATGCGAAGCTCATGCTTTGCACAAAACCTGCATAATGTGGTGACTAATGCCCTTAAGCTGTGGGAATGCAGAAACCAGGCAGATTTAGTGAGTGTTCCCCACCTAAATGATTCAGGATCCAGTTCAGAATCTGATGACAACGTTGATACTGCTGAACAAGATGACTTTCCTGACGTGATTGTAGGAGATGATGACGTAGAAGAAATTGGGTATACCGAATGCAGTAATGATGATGATAGTAGCTCAGAATTAAAAGATCCAGACCTTGACAGCGATTGTGAGAGCTCAATACCTAGACAAAGAGGCGTCTCTAGTGAAGTATTGACGCTGGGACCAGCGACTGGTAAAAATAAGAAAGCTGGTTAGAATCCTGAAAGTATCTTCCAAATCCCACGATCTTTTTGAAGCTATCTGCAAGACATATAATCTTAGTCCATCCATCACAAAAGACATGAATGTTCGATGGAACAGCACACTTACCATGATAGAAATGTATTGTGCCCGAAAAGAGCCACTGCGCGACTTCTTCAACCAAAACCTACGTGACGCTAAGATTAGAGAGCTCGAACTTCACAGAAATGAGTGGTCCATCATGGAAGCTGTCATTGAGGTTCTTCGCCCGTTCAAACAGGCAACAGTGATAGCTAGTGGATACAATTATGTTTCGGCAAGCAAAGTCGTGCTGATGATTAAGGGATTACTGTTGTTTTGTCAGACTCCAGATACTAGTATTATGGCTGAGTCAATCAATGGGCTGAAGGAACTTCTAGTTGTTCAGCTCAGGAGATACTTTTCAGCCAGTCCTAAGTTTGATATGATGCTCTTCACAAGAGCTGGCTTTTTGTACCCTGCAATTTATGAAAAAATGACACGTGTAGACAGAGTCAGCTCGTCAGTCCATCTCCTCGCTTCTCCAGTAATTCATCTCCGAGCAGAGAAGCACAGAAGAACTCGATCCAATCCAATTGAACTCCAAATCTTTCCCTATTGACGTCACTCCTACTAAGGCAGGGACTAACCGAAAAGGGTCACCAGGGACTCTTGATCAAGAACACAGCTTGTTTTCTAAGTTTCTCGACACGACTCGGTTACGGATGAACTCTACGAGGCAAAATGCCAACAGTATGAGCATTGACCGCGTGGCAGCAAATATTATCAGGGCATATGAGGAGAGAGTTCCTGTGATTTTGACCGAGAGACGAAGATCAGGACAAAATAATTCTGATCCACTAGAATTTTGGTCTGATTACTTTTACACTTACCCGGAGTTCAGTGAAATTGCATGTATTCATCTATCAGTCCCTGCAACTTCAGTACCCAGTGAGAGTGCATTTAGTATTACTGGGTACTTTACGCGAAAGCAGTGTTCACGAATGACTGCAAAGTCACTTGAACTCCGAATGTTTTTAAGTGATAAATTTTAATCTATGTGGTCTTTTCATATATTTGGTCTTTTTGTATATTTGGTCTTTTTTATTAACCTATATTAATAAATATTCACTTTACTCTCGTAAATCTAAAGAAACTGAAAAAAAAAAAGAGAAATATCTGTTTAAAACGGCTGTTTTTTAAGTAAAAACAGGTCGTTTCTGTTTTTCGGTAAAAAAAACGGAAAAACAGAAACAGATTTCCGTTTTTTTTTCACCGTTTTCGTTTCTGTTCCGTTTTCTCATTGCCGTTTTTTACCGTTTCTGTTTGGCCAAAAACAGAAACGGTGCCGACCCCTAATCTATAGTTCAAAATTGGTAGCTTATGGAAGTTCAAGTACTTAGATGTCTTGAGTTTTTCAAGGCAGCATGTCAAACTATTCCTTTTTTCAGAGCCTAAACAATGTTTTTGTTATAAAGCTCGTATAATAGTCTGGATTTTTAGCAACAGCGACCCTTTTTGATTGTCATCACAGGAATAACTGTTGGTTCCAAAAATCCACTTTTCTGACAGGTTCTCTACACATGCATAGATTGTTCGTGTCTAAAAATTATAAAATTGCTTGGTGAGTCATTTATAATTTCTGATAGACTAAGTTCTTAATATGCATAATATTGAATTTCAAATACAAAGATGTCTTGAATTTTAAAAGGCAGCATCCCAAACCATTATTTTATTTAGCGCCCAAAAGATATTTTTGCAATTAAATGATTATTTTTTTTTTAATTTTTAGCGACGACACCCCATTTTAAGCATCATCTCAAAAACCGCAAGACTGTGCAGATTGTTGGTGTCGTTATATTGTTAAAATTGTTTGGCAAGGCATTAAAACTTTCTGACAGACATACAGAGCTCTGCATATGTATCCTATGTAATTTTAAATACACAAATGTCTTGAATTTTGTGAAGTCGTAAGTCAATATATTCTTGTTCGGAGCCAAAGTAATCGTTTTGCCGAAAAACAAAATTAAATTGATCCTAGTTTTTAGCACCAACGCTAAATTTTATTAATCATCTCTAAAATTACTGCTGGTTCCAAAACTCTAATTACTATACTATATATCAATGGTTCCTAACCGATATTTGTGCCATGCCCCACCTAGGCATTTCTAAAATCCTAATGCCCCCCTCATTATATTTAAATTTTGTTATTCAAATTTTATCGTGTATTCACCGAAAGGAAGCTTAAAAGGCCATTAACTTGGCATATTTTTTCAGGTCGTCATTGTAATAATGCCATGTATCTTTTTTGCCATTTAAAGGCATATGAATGTGACGTAGTTCACAATAATTATTTTTTTTAAGTTAAGGATCTAAGGTACAGTCAGCCGAAAGATGGACACCCCCCCCCCCCATGACCCACCAAAATACTGCCAAGCCCCACCGGTGGGGCCTGTGCCCAACGATGGGAATCACGGCTATTTATATTCATCTAATCAGTTGTATCGATTGGTGACGTGCAGGTTAGCATGTCCCTCTTCTTTTTGCTGTCTGCTGTAGTTTGTAATTTCATGTTGGTTAATTTTAATTTAACTAAACTGCACATTTTCGATTATTATATGTGTGGACACAGCACTGAATGTTAGAAGTACCCCCTAATTTTTCATCTATCATCCTACGTCCGTAAAATCTAGCCGTCTCAACTTCTTTTTCACTATATCCCTAAAATACTGCAAGTACCAGTAACGTTATACATATTGTATATACTTATTAAATTTTAAAAAATAATACCTACTCGTGGAGGACAATTACATTTTTACCTCTTTTGCATCTAATTCTTTTTGTAGTTTTTAAATTCTTCCTCTGGTTTGTTAAGTTAGTGAATTTTCATACTATTTTTTGTCTCTTTTCTTTTTCTGGTCTTCAGCAGCTTAAAAATTAAGTCTAGTAATTTTTACTGATTCAAAGGCCAAAGAGTTCGGTCATTTATGTTTTTCTAGCCTGATAACTTCAAATTGAAAAGGGCTAAAATTTTAACTCTGCATTTAATGTCATGTGGTATTGACGATCAAGCCTTTTTCTACCCTTATAAACCCGCAACCAGTGAACACAGAAATATATTTGACTATTGTGGACTAGGCCATCAGACATTAGCATTTATTCTACAAAGTCAAAGCGCACAAAACTCATATGAACCAGTGGTATTTCAATAAAGACCCCTGGTTGATCGGAAACGGTAATTTACATGAATCCAAAGTACTTATTATGGAAAAGATATGCGACTTGGAAGCAAAATATATTTTACAGGTTTATTTATTTTTGAAACTGGCTCTCTGACAAGCTTAAGCTAAAAGGAAAATGCGTGTTGAATTTTTTAATTTTTTATGGCTATTTATTATATATTACTACTACAACTAGTAGTAACACCTCAGTGCAGCACCAACCCACCTGAGGTCAACACAGCTGCGCACGCTCCTCCTCCAATCCAACCTATTCGAAGCCTCCCTCTATACACCCTCCCAAGAAGTTCCCAGTTACCTCAAATCTTTACTTGCGACATCCCCCCACCCCAACCAGGGACGACTCACTTTTGTTTGCCCCTAGACGGTTGGCTGACGAGAACAATCTTGGCAATATGTTATCCTTCGTCAGTAGAACGTGCCCTAGGCATCTCAACCTTTCTCTCATTACAGTCCTAGAAAGTGGGATTGAACCACCCTTTTAGTACAGTTTACTGCTTGAGATACGGTCAGTCAGTCGGATACCCAAACAATCCGTAGGCAATAGTAGTGTGCTATCTATATATTCAGAACTAGATGGTATAAAGCGACCAACCCCTCTATATAATGGACCTACAAAGGGAGCAAACACGTTATATTTGGAACTAGATATTCAGGGACGAGACTGTGTAATGCAACCAGACTGGTTTCTGAGTCAACACCTATTTTCTGGGCCAATCAGAGATGTATAAGAAATTACACAAGAATATGTGTGCAGTTTCACGGGTTCATGCCTTACCAAGAGTAGGTATCTATATATTTCACGACTACAAGCCTTGTCAGAGATGTTTTTCTAGGTTAAATAGCCAAAACTAAACTTCGTCATATCGCGTATTCAAAGGTTTAATACACTTTTCTGTAGAAAATAATGGTTTCAGTCGTAGGGTAAGATAATCATGTTTTTTTCGTATAAATGATGTTTTTACTAAAGATACAGCCAAGCCGAGCATGTTTCTGAGTCAAAAACTGTCAAACACTAACAACCACCAGGCTGAAGGTACCTTGCATCTTGTACAGAATTGAAAGCATATGGTGTTAGATATAAAAAAATTGTACCATTTGCGTAAAAATAACTCTATTTGCGAAAAATATATTATACTGGCATAACTCTGCAATGAATGATCTTAATTGGTGATTGAATTATAGGGGCGAAACAGATGTAGATAACATTTTGAATTGGACTGTATGAAGGTGGTAAAAAAGGGTTAAACTGCCTACCAGTTAAGGTAAGCCCGAAGGGGTTGCTAACTCATAGGCAATCTATTATACATTTGGAATAACGTCCTAGGCATCAATCTACGGAAACGATTAACGATGAAAAGATGACCTTGTGACTTGACCTAACTTAGCTTCTCGGGTGTGTTCTGTATAATACAAAAGTACCGTTTGAACAGTGTTGTCAATATAAAATATGCTCTAACATTATAGCATACTAAAAAGTTGATACTATTAGAGATGTAAATGCTAAGAAAGGAATTTTAATAAGGAAATTCAGAACAATCCTTAGAAATCAAGTAGTGATGTGATTATAGGTTTGAAGCATCAAGGATGGCAATCATCAATGACCCTAACCACCAAGGACCTCAACCTCCAAAGGCCCCCTACCCCAACCTCCAAGGGGCCCCTCCCTCCAACTTTTTAGGCCCCTCCACCATTTTTTTATACTTTTTTTGAAGTTTTTGTTTTAAATTTTTGTTTATTATTATTTGAACATGATAATTTTTTTCAACTTTTTCTGACATGTGTTTAAATGAGATAGAACATACCTAAAACATAAGAAATTCACATTTAATATTTTCCAAATTCAAAATCAAAATGATATAGATTTTTAGACTAAATTTTTTTTTGGACTTCAAAATTATTCAACTTTTTTTTACGTATCTTAAAACAACATGAAATATGCTTGCGGCTATACCAATCGTACTTCATGCTTGCTCATAGACACGACACGGCTTTCCCACTGGCACTCTATGGAAGATTATCGACACTACCTAGTTTATTGCAAATATTAAATCAGTATTTTTTACATAGTGGAAGGATAAACACATAATTCATATCTTTAAAAAGTGAAGATGAAGCATGTTAAGAAAGTGTGTTCACTTGATAGTGTTATTGTAGCATTGAATGCTGACATGGAGAAGTATTTGAACTATGAAACAAGTACAAGTGGTAGCACTATCGGAAACGCATGCATGCGTTGTCATGACAGTAAGGAATTAAATTATTTTAGAGTACCAAAAAAATGCAGCTCTGATGATGGTGGATATGCGAGATTCCAGATCTCGGGAGATGATTGCACTCAAAGAGGATGCCAACATAAAAATAATAGTTGCTGAGGAGGGGCATCTTCTTGCTAGTGCTTGTGGTAACATGTTAGCCAGTGTTAAACCCTATCGTCAGCTTTCGGGTATTAGCATTCAAATGACAGCAAAGGGGAAAAGAAAGGCCTACTCTTCTACTAATATCATAAAACATATCTTGTCTATGTGCCGGAACTGTTACCTATGTAAAAATAATGTGATAATAGACAGTGAAATTTTCAGAAAAATAAAAAGGGCACTGGCAGAAAATATCACAAGGAATATAAAGATGATTCGATAAAAAACAAAGTGCCAGCAAACGTTACTAACATCATTGATCAAACAGTCAATGAACCAAATAATACCAAAGACGAAACGCATATTGAGCCTGTCGATGACACACCAGTAAAAATTGTGTATGACTCAAAATGGAATAATGATTATTCTACTGATTATGAAATAAGAGAAGACAATAGCTACAGTATCAAGAGAGAACATGGTGAAGTATTTTATGGAACAAATTCAAAATTTCCGAAGTAGTTCATTGATATTAGTTATAGATAATAATGTATTTACCCTATATTTATATTAACATTCTACATGTCATTATTTCATTAAAAACATGTTATCTATTACTTTGTTATATTCCCATTATTTCTAGGGTAAGATAGCAGGTTCAGAGAGGTTTTATTAGAAACTGAGATAGGTTAACAGATACACATACAGAGAGGGTGAGAAACACATAAAAATATATAGATTCAGACATGCAAACCGACAAAGACAGACACTGGAACAAGTAGGCACCCACCCAGACACACTGGCTTAGAGAGTGAGAGACACAAAAACACATACAAATATATAGATTCAGACATACATACCGACAAAGACAGGCACTGGGATGAGCAAACACCCGGCCAGACACACAAGCAAAGAGACTGAGAGAGACAAAAACACACCTACAAATATATAGATTCAGACATACAAACCAACAAAAACAAGCATGGGGAGAAGCAAGCACACGCCCAGACACATAGGGAAAGAACGTGAGAAAGACAAAAACAAATACAACTATATAGATTCAGACATATAAACCGAAAAAGACAGGCACTGAGATAAGCAAACACCCGCCCAGACACACAGCCAAAAAGAGTGAGAGAGACAAAAACAAACACAACTATATAGATTCAATCATAGAAATTGACTAAGACAAACACGAGGACAAGAAAACACCCACCCAGACACATAGGCAAAGAGAGTGAGAGAGACAAAAACAAATACAGTAATATAGATTCAAACATGTAAACCGACAAAGACAGGCACTGAGATAAGCAAACACCCGCCAAGACACACAGACAAAGAGAATGAGAGAGTCAAAAACGCAAAACAAATACATAGATTCAGACATACAAACCGACAACGACAGGCACTGGGAGAAGCAAACATCCACCCAGACACATAAGCAAAGAGAGTGAGAGAGATAAAAACACATGTGAATATATATATATATATATATATATATATATATATATATATATATATATAATATATATATATATATATATATATATATATATATATATATAATATATATATATATATATATATATATATATATATTATATATATATATATATATATATATATATATATATATATATATATATATATATATATATATATATATATATGTATTTTGAAATACAAACCAACAAACCCAGGCATTGAGATAAGCAAACACCCGCCCACACAAACAAGCAAAGGAAGTGAAAGAGACAAAAACACATACAAATATATAGATTCAGACATACAAACCGTAAGAGACAGGCACTAAGATAAGCAAACACCCGCCCAGACACACAGGCAAAGAGAGTGAGAGAGACAAAAACAAATAAAAATATATAGATTTAGACATACAAACCGACAAAGACAGACACTGAGAGAAGCAAACACTCACCCAGATTCACAAGCAAAGAGAGTGAGAGAGTCAAAAACACATACAAATACATAGATTCAGTCATACAAATCGACAAAGACAGGCAATGGGAGAAGCAAACATCCACCCAGACACATAGGAAAAGAGAGTGAGAGAGACAAAAACAAATACAACTATATAGATTCAGACATACATACCGACAAAGACAGGCACTGGGATGAGCAAACACCCGCCCAGACACACAAGCAAAGAGAGTGAGAGAGACAAAAACATACCTACAAATATATAGATTCAGACATACAAACCAACAAAAACAGGCATGGGGAGAAGCAAACACACGCCCAGACACATAGGGAAAGAACGTGAGAGAGACAAAAACAAATACGACTATATAGATTCAGAAATATAAACCGAAAAAGACAGGCACTGAGATAAGCAAACACCCGCCCAGACACACAGCCAAAAAGAGTGAGAGAGACAAAAACAAACACACACTATATAGATTCAATCATATAAATTGACTAAGACAACAACGAGGAAAAGAAACACCCACCCAGACACATAGGCAAAGAGAGTGAGAGAGACAAAAACAAATACAGCAATATAGATTCAGACATGTAAACCAACAAAGACAGGCACTGAGATAAGCAAACACCCGCCAAGACACACAGACAAAGAGAGTGAGAGAGTCAAAAACGCATACAAATACATAGATTCAGACATACAAACCGACAACGACAGGCACTGGGAGAAGCAAACATCCACCCAGACACATAGGTAAAGAGAGTGAGAGAGACAAAAACACCTGCAAATATGTAGATTTTGACATACAAACCAGCAAAGACAGGCATTGAGATAAGCAAACACCCCCCCCCCCCCCAGACACACAAGCAAAGGAAGTGAGAGAGACAAAAACACTTACAACTAAATGGATTCAATCATAGAAATTGACAAAGACAAACACGATACATAAAGATTCACACATGCAAACTGACAAAGACAGGCACTGAGATAAGCAAACACCCGCCCAGACCCAGACACATAAGCAAAGAGAGTGAGAGAGACAAAAACACATGCAAATATACAGATTTTGACATACTAACCAACAAAGACAGGCATTGAGATAAGCAAACACCCGCCCAGACACACAAGCAATGGAACTGAGAGAGACAAAAACACATATAAATATATAGATTCTGACATACAAAGAGAGTGAGAGAGTCAAAAAACGCATACAAATACATAGATTCAGACATACAAACCGAAAAAGACAGGAACTGGGAGAAGCAAACATCCGCCCAGACACATAGGCAAAGAGAGTTAGAGAGGTGGAAACACATGTAAATATATAGATTTTGATATACAAACCAACAAAGACAGGCATTGAGATAAGCAAACACCCGCCCGGACACACAAGCAAAGGAAGAGAGAGAGAGAGAGAGACAAAAACACATACAAATATATAGATTCAGACATACAAACTGACAAAGACAGGCACTGAGATAAGCAAACACCCGCCAAGACACACAGGCAAAGAGAGTGAAAGAGAAAAAACAAATACAACTATATAGATTCAGACATACAAACCGACAAAGACAGGCACTAGGAGAAGCAAACATCTACTCAGACAAATATGCAAAAGGAGTGAGAGAGACAAAAACACATACAAACACATAGATTAAGACATACAAACAGACAAAGACAGGCACTGGGACACGCAAACATCCGCCCACACACACACAGGCAAAGACAGTGAGAGTATAGATTCAGACGTAAAAACTGACAAAGACAGAAACTGAGAGAAGCAAACACCCACCCAGATTCACAAGCAAAGAGAGTGAGAGAGTCAAAAACGCATACAAACACATAGATTCAGACATAAAAACCGACAAAGACAGGCACTGGGAGAAGCAAACATCCGCCCAGACACATAGGCAAAGAGAGTGAGAGAGATAAAAACACATGCAAATATATAGATTCAGACATACAAACCAACAAAGACAGGCATTGAGATAAGCAAACACCCGCCTAGACACATAAGCAAAAGAAGTGAGAGAGACAAAAACACATATAAATATATAGATTTTGACACATAAACCGACCAAGACAGGCACTGAGATAAGCAAACACCCACCCAGACACATAGGCCCAGAGAGTGAGAGAGACAAAAACAAATATAACTATATAGATTCACTCATACAAACCGACAAAGACATGCACTGGGACAAGCAAACACCCGCCCAGACACACAGGCAAAGAGAGTGAGAGTATGGATCCAGACGTACAAACCGACAAAGACAGGGACTAGGAGAAGCAAACACCCGGCCAGATACATATAGATTACAAACTGAAAAAGACAGGCACTGAGATAAGCAAACACCCACCCAGACCAACCTAGATACATAGGCAAAGAGAGTGAGAGTAAAAGTTCAGACGTACAAACCGACAAACACAATTGTTAGGAGAAGCAAACACCTACCCAGATACACAGGCAAAGAAAGTGAGAGAGACAAAAACACATACAAACACATAGATTCAGACATATAAACCGACAAAGATAGGAACTGGGACAAGCAAACATCCGCCCGGAAACACAGGCAAAGAGAGTGAGAGTATAGATTCAGACGTAAAAACCGACAAAGACAGACACTGAGAGAAGCAAACACCCACCCAGATTCACGAGCAAAGAGAGTGAGAGTATGGATTCAAACGTAAAAACAGACAAAGAAACACACTGAGAGAAGCAAACGCCCACCCAGATACACAGGCAAAGTGAGTGAGAGAGTCAAAAACGCATACAAATACATAGATTCAGACATACAAACCGACAAAGACAGGCATTGGGAGAAGAAACCAGCTGCCCAGACACATAGGCGGAGAGAGTGAGAGAGATACAAACACATACAAATATATAGATTCAGACATACAAACCAACAAAGACAGGCATTGAGATAAGCAAACATCCGCCCAGACATCTAGGCGGATGTTTGCTTCTCCAAATGCCTGTCTTTGTCGGTTTGTATGTCTGAATCTACGTATTTGTGTGCGTTTTTGACTCTCTCACTCTCTTTGTCTTTGTATCTGGGTGGGTGTTTGCTTCTCTCAGTGTCTGTCTTTGTCGGTTTTTACGTCTGAATCCATACTCTCATTCTCTTTGCTTGTGAATCTGGGTGGGTGTTTGCTTCTCTCAGTGTCTGTCTTTGTCAGTTTTTAAGTCTGAATCTATACTCTCACTCTCTTTGCCTGTGTTTTTGGCGGATGTTTTCTTGTCCCAGTGCCGGTCTTTGTCGGTTTGTATGTCTTAATCTATGTATTTGTATGTGTTTTTGTCTCTCTCACTCTCTTTGCCTTTGTCGGTTTGTACGTCTGAATCTTTACTCTTACTCTCTTTTCCTATGTGTCTTGGCGGGTCTGGGCGGATGTTTGCTTATCTCAGTGCCTGTCTTTGTCAGTTTGTATGTCTGAATCTATATGTGTTTGGGTGGGTGTTTGCTTCTCCTAGTCCCTGTCTTTGTCGGTTTGTACGTCTGAATCCATACTCTCACTCTCTTTGCCTGTGCGTCTGGGCAGGTGTTTGTATGTCCCAGTTCATGTCTTTGTCGGATTGTATGATTGAATCTATATAGTTATATTTGTTTTTGTCTCTCTAACTCTCTAGGCCTGTGTGTGTTGGTGGGTGTTTGCTTATCTCAATGCCTGTCTTTGTTGGTTAGTATGTCAAAATCTATATATTTGCATTTGTTTTGTCTCTCTTACTCTCTTTGCCTATGTGTCCTGGCGTGTGTTTGCTTCTCCCCATGCCTGTCTTTGTTGGTTTGTATGTCTGAATCTATGTATTTGTATGTGTGTTTTTGTCTCCCTCACTCTCTTTGCCTGTGTGTCTGGGCGGGTAATTGCTCATCCCAGTGCCTGTCTTTGTCGGTATGCATGTCTGAATCTATATAGTTGTATTTGTTTTTGTCTCTCTCACTCTCTTCGCCTGTGTGTCTGGGCGGATGTTTGCTTCTCACAGTGCCTGTCTTTGTCGGTTTGTATGTCTGAATCTATGTGTTTGTATGTGTTTTTGTCTCTCTCACTCTCTTTGCATATGTGTCTGGGCGGATGTTTGCGTGTCCCAGTGCCTGTCTTTATGGGTTTGTATGTCTTAATCTATGTGTTTGTATGTGTTTTTGTCTCTCTCACTCTCTTTGCTTGTGAATCTGGGTGGGTGTTTGCTTCTCTCAGTGTCTGTCTTTGTCGGTTTTTAAGTTTGAATCTTTACTCTCACTCTCTTTGCCTGTGTGTGTGGGCGGATGTTTGCGTGTCCCAGTGCCTGTCTTTGTCAGTTTGTATGTCTTAATCTATGTGTTTGTATGTGTTTTTGTCTCTCTCACTCTCTTTGCATATGTGTCTGGGCGGATGTTTGCGTGTCCCAGTGCCTGTCTTTATGGGTTTGTATGTCTTAATCTATGTGTTTGTATGTGTTTTTGTCTCTCTCACTCTCTTTGCCTGTGTGTCTGGGCGGGTGTTTGCTTATCTCAGTGCCTGTCTTTGTCAGTTTGTATGTCTGAATCTACATATTTGTATGTGTTTTTGTCTCTCTCACTTCCTTTGCTTGTGTGTCTGGGCGGGTGTTTGCTTATCTCAATGCCTGTGTTTGTTGGTTTGTATGTCAAAATCTATATATTTAAACAAAATTTATATATTTAATAAAGAAATCAAAGACAGTTACTCTGGAAAACATCTAACAGATCCTCCTTCGTCTTTTGGAGCACCCACCTTTCAGAACTATACCTGATCGCTATCATTAATATAGCTATCAATATCCTAATCTTGATTTGCTAATCTTCGTTTCTAACTCATCTCTTCATCTACTTCTATGTTTTTTTTCAACTGTGAAAAAGCTCCCTGGGCCTTGGCTATTCTACTTTAACATCTTCACTGCATCCTACGTCTTTCCTAGTAATACTATCTAGGTAAGTGAAGCTGTCCACTTGATCAATCTTCCCGTTATCCAGAATCACCTTTTTACCTTCACTTATTCCTAGCCTTAGCAACTTAGTCTTCTTAACATTAATTTTCAAACTTATTCTTGCATTCCGAACTCGCAAGACCTAAAAAACAATCCATTTTACCAACACCTTTCATCTAGGATACTTAAATCATCAGCATAATCTAAGTCAATGAGTTTTACTTCACCGTTTTATCTCGTGTTCTTCCATTGCCTTTGCTGTGATCCTTAGGACAAAGTCTATCAAAATAATCCATATAAATGGGGATAAAACGCAACCCTGCTTAACTCCTGATTTAATACGAACCCAGCTACAAGGCTAGTTTCCTACCTTAACCACAGCAATGGTATTCTCGTATATAGCACTAATCACTTTAATGTATTTGTCTGGCATACCATACAAGGATAAGAGCTTCGCTAAAGCTCTTCTATTAGCTGAATCCATCGCTTGCTCATAAACTATAAAACTGAGGACTAAAGGTGTTTGGTGACTCAGGCACTTCTCAACTGTTAATCTAAGAGTGACAAATTGGACGATACATCCTCTATCCTTCCTAAAACTGCATTATTTTTCTCTTAAAATCTACCGCATCTCAAACTCTCCAAAAGTACCATTATACTGATTAATTTGCTATCCACAGAAACGAGGCTAATGCCTCTATAATTACCACACTCACTCTTACTACCTTTCTTATCGAGGGGTTTAATTAGAGTTTTCCTAAAATCGCTAGGCACTTCCCCTTTTTCAAAAGTCATATTCATAATATTCAATAGCTTATTTTTAATCTCATAACCACCATAATTAAGAAACTCACTCTCTGGTACCTTATTATTTTTTAATCCTTTTAGTACTGTCACTAATTCTTCCTCACAAAATAAGTCTTCCTCCACATCTAAAGTGCCACAAACTTTTTCATTCTTTCCAGTATTTTTTTTTCCTGTAAATCTATCGCGGTTTAACACATTCTCAAAATGTACTACTCATCTCTCTTTAACCCTTTCGTTATCACTAATTGCGGCCCCGTTCCTTTCTTTAACTGGGACCAGTCCAGATTGACTATTTCATCTCAATTTATTAACATTCCTATATTCCTTCTCAATTTCATTCTTTCTTATACTTTTTCCTGTAACTCTATCACGGTTTAGAACATTCTCAAAATGTACTACTATCTCTCTTTAACTCTTTCGTTATCACAAATTGCGCAACAAGTTCTTATCTTTGACTGGAACAAGTCCAGATTGACTATTCCTTCTCAATTTATTATCATGCCAGTATAATAATCTACTATTATGCCGTCTGGCTGCATCTCCCAGATCTTAAGTAATTTCATCCATGGCCTCCAATTCACACCTCCTTAGACCATATTTTGATGCTTTCTTCACTTTTTTTTACACCCCTCTTATTTTCATATGATCTATCACTCAAATAATTCTTGTACAATCCCCTCCTCATCTCTATTAAACACAAAGCATTTTCACTAAAAATCCTAGCTGCGTTTTTAACTTTCTCCTCTAAGACACAATCAGCTACTTACTATTTTCCTAAAATTATTCAATCAATTTTCGACACATGTCAAATTTTAAACCCACGAGTTTAGTATTCAACTGTTCCTGGATTCTCTCAAACTCTCATCCTGGAGTTTACTAACGTCATAGCTTCCCAGATGGAGTTACCCTTTCTAAATTCAGCTCTAAATTAACCCTAGACACTACTAAATGATGATTTTTATTTTTAACATCAGTAACCAAACTTTTATACGCCCTAGTATTATATACTAGTATTATACCTAGTATTATATATATATATATATATATATATATATATATATATATATATATATATATATATATATATATAATATATATATATATATATATATATATATATATATATATATATATATATAGATATATATATATATATATATATATATATATATATATATATATATATATATATATATGATAGATATATATATATATATATATATATATATATATATATATATATATATATATATGTATGTATATATATATATATATATAAATATATATATATATATATATATATATATATATATATATATATATATATATATATATATATAATATATATATATATATATATATATATATATATATATATATGTATATATATGTATATATATATATATATATATATATATATATATATATATATATATATATATATATTATATATATAATATATATATATATATATATATATATATATATATATATATATATATATATATATATATATATATATATATATATATATATTTTACAGTGTACTGTGCAACATACAACAATAACATGTATGATAATACTACAGAGCAGTTTTTACTGAATGGTATGATCCACAGAGCAATATGGGACTTCCATTGTTGCCATGAACTCACGCCGCAGTAAAATTAAAAAATTAGAGCTTTTAATTTTGCACTCAATTAAGCAGACTACAAGAAATATCCCTCTTTCAAGGTTGATTTTCTAAAAGCCTTTGAGCTCATGAATCCTCTTGTGTGGGCCAGCTCTATCTAATGAGGTCTTCGGAAACTTATTTAAAATTTGCTATGATTTCCCATTATTAAAACGATCGATCCATCTACCTATTATTCTTTAATAAGATTGTCAGTATTTGCTGTTATCTTTTCCTTTTTGAAGCTTTGTATCTTAGATGAATTTCTAAAATCAATTCTTTTTCAATAATGACTCTGAAACGTTATTAATGCCGTCAAAGGAAAGAAATATATCACTAAATTTACATTAAAGAAGGTCGGTTTATTGAACGTATTTCTTGAATATCTGGAAAATTGATTTGCAAAGCGACATGGCTATCATACAATCAGACAACAACTATTTTTGCCTAAATAAGGCCAACAGTTAATAAATATAAAATATAAAAGTAAATACAACAAAATAGATAAATAAATATAAAAATAAGATAGCCAAGTGATCAATAAGTATCAAACAGTTTTGTAACGTCTGTCTCTTTTCAAGCAGAGACTGGCACATCATGCCTGTGTTTAGTTACTAGACATATCATGTCATAGAGCATAAGTCTATATAGCGTGGACATGACAAAGATTGCGAAATTCTGGACAGCACTTAATTCTGTTTCTTAATCTCCATATATCTTAATCTACGTGTCTCTTAAACAAGTATACCCCTAAGCCCTGTCCGTAAACAAATCTTGAAATTAACAAAGTTGTACTTTAACCCAGAAATTAAGGAAATTTTAATTATTACAGATTAGACAAACAGAAAATATAGCTACAAAACTAGATCCCAGAGGAAGTGAACTTTCGTTTCCTACAAAAGAAAACTTTAAGTTTGCACTTTTTTTTAGCACATAACGTGAAAAGATTTAGTGGAATATTTCAGAGCTTCAACTTCAAAATTTTTGCTCCAATTTATTTTTCAAAAAACTGTCGAGGCATGTGCTACAACTTGAACCAAAGCAACCATAAAAAGAATGTTAAGGTTGGACCATAGAGAAAGAAAGATTTTACTTATAAAAAAATCTTTACTTAGAGCACCTTTCATTATTGCTTATTTCTGGAAAGACAAATAACCCCGCCTTTCAAAAATTTGATTGGTTTTAAAACCTCCTTTGTGAAATTTTGAGTCAATGAAAAAACCAATTCGTTCGGATTTTTTCTCGTTTGGGAAATTTTTAGACAGTAAGTGTTCGTTCTTTTTACTGGAAAAAATATACCGAACTAGAAAAAATCAGAACGAACTCGTTTTTTCATTGACTCAAAATTTCACAAAAGAGGTTTTAAAACCAATCCAATTTTCGAAAGGCGGATTTATTTGTCTTTCCAGAAATAAGCAATAATGTAATTGTTTTACAAAAATACGTAACAGGTGTAAACAAATGAAAATAAAGCACAGTATTAATCTTGGAATCGTAGCAGAGTAATATCTTTTTTCTCTTTACTTAAACCTACAGGGATCTTGTTTTTCTCATCACAAACAAATAATATAATTTTTTCCACAAGCAATTTGGTAATCCTCACAGTCGAGAATGTTTTCTAATTGATTTCATTAGAAGAAGAACGTCAGTTGCCCGTATATCCACTGGAATCCAAGGGAATGAAAACAAAGTATAACAGATAAAGCCCCAACTCTTTGGATTAAAAGTTATTAAGAACCAAGGGTTTTCTCCTTCGGGAAATCTTTGGAACACTGCCTGTCGAAACAAATGGAAACAAATGAACACTATCTTGGCTTCTGTCACGACAACACTGCAAATTCAATAGCCTAATCAAATTGATAACTAGATTTGACATATATAAAACTTATAGATAATAAATACAGTTTACCCCGATTACAAAGCTTTCACAACTAAAGAAAAAAAAAACTGTATAAACATGAATGAGATTATTTAGCGATTACTAGGACATGAAGAGAATTAGAAGAATCCCTAGAGGAAGACAAATTTTGGAAAGTATCGCATTTTGTTTCTATGGTGAGTACAATAAAATCATTTTTCAGAAAGAGTAAGAAAAAGCCTAGGGCTATGAGAAATACAGTTGAAAAAAAAATATCTAATTTTTAGCAGGAGTTTCACTGGATGTCTGCAGGGGAAGCAAAGGGAAACAAACGGATAAGTCTAGAAAATTCTCTTTCGGACGTCAAATCTTTATGATTTTTGTCCTTTAGTATTTTGACCTGCATGGTTTTAAATTGGGTTTTCCAGGTATCAAGTTCATACGCTATAAACCAGGCGACAAAATAAAATGCCAACAAAGGAGTGTTTCAAACAGTTCGTGGTAACGAACTGTAAGTAAGGAGCGTCCTGGCTCAATAGTAACCGAAACTCTAAAAACGGAATTTTGATACCAATAGATATATAAAAAACATCTGCTTTTTATGCTGATTAAATAAAAAAAAAAAGTTTTTTTTAAACTGAAAGTAAGGAACGACGTTAAAACTTAATACGAACAGAGATTATTCCGTATATGAAAGGGGCTGCCCCCTCCTCATAGTCTTGCTCTTTACGCTACAGTTTTTTATTAAAAAAAAAGAGTTGTAAGAAAGTCAAACTTTAGCGCAAAGAGCGAGACGTTGAGGAGGGGACAGCCCCTTTCATATACGGAATAATTTCTGTTCGTTTTAAGTTTTAACGTCGTTCCTTACTTTCAGTTAGAAAAACTTGTTTTTTATTTAATTTTTGAACGTTTTTGAATTAATGCAGGTTTTGACTTTGGCTCGCCGTACATGAATAATTAAAACAAAATTTGCATATTAATTTTACTTTTATTTGGTTAAATGGCTTTCTCGAAACTTGTTTAATTTTATTTACGAACGTTTTTATTAGTAATAAATATACATAGCTTACGAATTAACTTACGTAACGAACTTCTATATTCATAGATTTTTAATATGTATATTAGGGGGTTCGCCCCCTAGTCAATACCTTGCTCTTTAAGCTCAAGTTCGAATTTTGTTCCAATTCTTTAAAAATGACCCCTTAATCACAAAGGCTGTTAATTAGAATAAATAGCTCTTATGAAAGTACTAAAAAATCTTTGGCTTAAAGAGCGAGGTATTGACTAGGGGGTGAACCCAATCATATACGTAATATTTTCTGTTCGTTTTAAGTTTTGATGTTGCTCCTTACTTTCAGTTGAAAAACTTGTTTTTTTTATTTAATTTCTGATCTTTTTCTTCAATAATGCTGGGAAATCCGGCGCCCCCTTGATAGCAATGTGCCTTCCCCCATGAAAACTTCCTTCATGGAAAGATCCTCCCATACAACCCCCAACCCCCTACCTACTAGAAAAAATCCCCCTTAAAACGTCTGTATATTTCCCAATAACCAATACTATATGTTAACATTGGGTAAAGTTCATAACTTTCAGCCCTCCCCCCGGGGACTTCGGGGGATTAAGTCATCCTAAAAGACATAGTTATCATATTTTCGACCATGCTGAACAAAATGGATATCCCAAAATTTTGATCAGGTGACTTTTGGGAAAAAATGAGCCTGGGTGGGGGCCTAGTTGCCCTCCATTTTTTTGGTCACTAAAAAGGGCACTAAAACTTTAATTTCCGTTCCAATGAGCCCTCCCACGATATTCTACAACCATGGGTCGATACGATCACCCCTGGAAAAAAAAAAAAAAAAAAAAAAAAAAAAAAAAAAAAAAAAAAAAAAAAAAAAAAAAAAAAAATGGACACGTATCCGTGATCTTTCTTCTGGCAAAAAATGCAAAATTCCACATTTTTGTAGATAGGTGTTTGAAACCTCTACAGTAGGGTTCTCTGATGTGCTGAATATGATGGTGTGATTTTCATTAAGGTTCTATAACTGTTAAGGGGTCTTTCCCCCCTTTTTTTTCTAAAATCAGCCAGATTTCCAAATCTTTCAGCCAATCGCTTAACTTTTGATGGGTAAGACTAAACTTGATGAAACTTATATATTTTAAATCAGCATTAAAATCTGATTCTTTTGGTGCATCTATTGGTATCAAAATTCCGTTTTTTAGAGTTTCGGTTACCGAACTACGAACTGTAGTTCGTTAAAACGAACTGTTTGATTTCCAATATATAAATTTCATTAAGTTTAATCCTACCCATCAAAGATAACGAGCCTGAGAAAATTTTCCCGATTTAAAAAAAAGGGGGAAACAACCTCTAAAAGTCAAGTGATCTCAATGAAAATCACACCATCAGATTCAGCGTATCAGAGAACCCAACTGTGTAGGTTTCAAGCTCCTATTTGCAAAATGTGGAATTTTGCATTTTTGCCAGAAGAAAGATCACGGATGCTTGTTTATTTGTGTGTGTGTGTTTGCTTTTCAGGGGTGATCGTATCGACAAAGTGATCATAGAATATCGGGAGAGGGCTCATTCGAACGTAAACTAAAAGTTCTAGCGCCCTTTTTAAGTGACAAAAATATTGGAGGGCAACTAGGCCTCCTCCCACGCCCTTTTTTCCCGAAATCATCCGATCAAAATTTTAAGATTGCCATTTTGTTCATAATCATGAAAGGCCCAATAACTATTAGTTTGGGTATAAAATGACCCCCCCCCCACTGCCTCAGGGATAGATCTTTAAGTTATAAAATTCGTCCATTGTTTGCGCATAGTATTTGTTATTGCGACATAGGCATACATTTTTGTTTGGGGGGGGGCGAAACACAAAAGGTTTTTTTCCACGGGGGAATCTTCCATGGGGAGGGAAATTTCCAGGGAGAGAACTTGCCAAAGAAATTATACACCGGGGGAATTTGCCAGAATTCTTACACAAAATTCTTTTTATATGTCTTGCTTTCTCTTTTCCGTCTTAATTTTACGCGGAGAGTGGTTAAGAGTAATTGTGCGGGGTAAATTTTCACCGGGATAGAATTGTCTAGAGCAGGGGTTTCCAACCTTTTTTACCTCTAGAGCACATTCTAAAATATCGGCAGGGTGGCGGGCACCGCCTATTTTAAATCGATAAACTCCTTCCATAATCTGTCATTTTTCCATAATTTGTTTTCTTATAGTCATAGTGTATTAATAAATAATAAAAAAAAAATTTTCAAAATAATAAAATTATTTGACAGAGAAATTTATTTACAAAACACAAAGAAAGTAAACAAAACAAACAAATACAAAGAAAAGTTTAATTAAAAAATATAATAAAGTCAATGCGATATTTGGCATTCCATTTCATTGGACAGAGCTTCCTAATTAGGAGCGTATAACGATAATTCTGTTAGCAGACAATCATAAAGATGCTCATCGGCGAATCAAGATATCTTGATTTTATTGAGTTCATGTTTGAAAACAATGATTCGCATAAATATGTCGAACCGAAAAATGATTCAATTTTATATGCCGCTTTTTTCAACAATGAGAACTTTTCTCTATCCACTGCATTCCAACAGTCCTCTGACATTAATGATTTTAGCAAAATATCATTCTTAAGGTCCAAAATTTCTAACTCTAGTTCTTCTGTCTTATCTTGAACAGAATCTGCAATACATGCGGCTATTTCTATAGCATTTATTTGGCAAGTAGAAGGATTGATACAGAAGGAAACTATTTGCTCAATATGTTTAAACTGCAAAAATATCTCTTCAAACTGTTTTTTTTTAACTCTTGAAGATGCTTAATAAATAATGTCCCATTTAATTCATTGTCACCTAATATTTTATTCATATGTGGGAAATGCATGCGAGAATTGATCTGCAGATGTGATATCAACAAATCCAATTTAGCTTTAAATGACTTTATAGAGCTTATCATTTCAGATATGCATTTGTCTTTACCCTGCAACTTCAAATTTAAAGAATTCAATTTTTCCATGATGTCTGTAAGAAATCTCAAATCAATCAGCCAGCCAAAGTCAGTTAGTTCATCATAATTTTCCTTTCTATCGTTTATAAATGTTTTTATTTCTTCAATTAAACTCACAAATCTTATAAGAACCTTTCTTTTACTGAGTCAACGTACTTCAGTATGCAGAATAAGATCGTGTTCTTTATCTTCAGTATCTTCTAACAGGGCCTTGAAAAGTCGGTGTTGCAAAGGAGGTGCTCGAATAGAGTTGATTATTTTTGTAACTATTTTCTTGACGTGTTCAAATGGCAAAATTTTACAACACAGAGCTTCCCGGTGGATAATACAATTGTAGGACATGAAGTTTGAAAATGAATCATCCTTCACGCAGAGGGTAATAAATCCGTTGTTTTTACCCATCATTGCTGGCGCCCCATCAGTGGTTTTTGCAGACATTTTGTGCAAAAGCATATTTATTGACTTGGCGTATGTTTTGAATGTATTTTAAATATCCGCACCCCTTGTCTGTCCTTTCATAGGTAATATTTGTAACATATCCTCTTTTACTGTGGTTACTAAACACCATTCTCACCATAACTGCTAACTGTGTGGTGTCTGATATATCTGTTGACTCGCGAAATTGTAGCGAAAACCAGTCACATATTTCCATGTCAGTTTTTTAACTGAGTTTGTATGTCTGTTGAAATTGCATGTATTCTTCTTGTGACTGTGTTATTTGACAACTGTAAGTCTTGTATTGCTGAGATAATCTCACGTTTGTTAGAAAATCCATCAAACAAATAATTGGCACCAGTCAAAAATAGTTCCTTAAACAACTCACCATCAATGAAAGGTTTCTTCTTTTTTGCGAGCCTGTGAGATATTTTGAAAGAAGCAATAGTGGCCTTTTTAGAATTTTCCACATGTATAGTGAAAACAGCCTGTTGTGCAGTTAGACTTGATTTTAGATTACAAACTTTTTTCGTTCTTACTTCAGATTTAAGAGAAAAATTCACGTTAAAAGTGATATGATTTGTCTGAAAGCGTCATTCAACGTTATTTTTTTTCGACACTGCAATGCTACTACCACACAACAAACAAACGCATTTATTTTTCTATTTAACTAAGCAATATGATTCCTCCCAGTCAGTGTTAAAATTATAGGTTCGTTTTCTTTTACTTGGTCGACTTATTTTAGGGCTAAAATAAATAATATAAAAATTAATAATTGAACTACAATATAACATCAATGTTATAGCGCAAGTCTGTTCCGATTATATGCATAAATATATTACAAAAAGAACTATACCTATCTCCTCAGCAGAATAGTTTATTCAAGGTCATCACTTATGAATACAATAAATAACGCACCTCGCTTTTAGCCTGTTGTTTTTTTTTTTTTTTTTTTTTATAGAAAAACTCCTAACCCGCGTTTCGTCTGACGAACATGTCTTTTATCTAACTGTCGCAACCTGAACAGGGCAGCAAGGCATCGATCACAATGACAATGCGGGGAATGCTTTTTACGCATCACTCCATGGACATGCGGAAAACCCGAAATGAGCCGATGATCGCCGAAGCAATCAGAGTCATGTGCCTTGTGATTTGGTGCCTTCGGCATTTATCGGATCAGTTCGTGGCGTTCGTTCCAATCGTTCAACTTCGGGTTTTCTGCGTGTACAAGGTGTGATGTGCAAATGGCACTAGCCGTTCCAGGCTAGCGTAAATAGTGCAGTCTGGGTCACCGCTAGACAAGTTGGAACAAGTATCGAACATATTAGGCAGTAAAAAACCTAGGCAATAAAAAAAATTAAAATCTAACAAATAAATGAAAATAAATCATATTTTAAAATAGTGTTTACGAAAAAAATTCTGTCTCTTTCGAATATTGAGAGGCGGGCACACACAAATCGTTCCGTGGGCGCCATGGCACCCGCGGGCACAGGGTTGGGAACCTTGGTCTAGATGATATTTTTGTGGAGAGGGGTTTTCTCCGTGGAGTTGAGGCCAGATTTCCTGTCATTATTTAAGAAACGATCAGAAATTGAATAAAAAAAAGTTTTTTCAACTGAAAGTAAGGAGCAACATTAAAATTTAAAACGAACAGAAATTATTCCATATATGAAGGGGGTTGCCTCCTCCACAACACCTCGCTCTTTACGCTAAAGTTTAAATTTTCTTCCAATTCTTTAAGAACGACTTCTGAAACACTATGTTCGTTTAATTTGAACAATGAGAAGTTTTTTCAAAAGTACTAAAAGACTTTAGCGTAAAGAGCGAGGTGTTGAGGAGGGGCGACCCCGTTCATATACGGAATTAATAAAAAAAACTTTTTCCACAAAATAAGTTTTCAAATAAAAGTAAAGAACTCCATTAAAAAAAAATGAGCAAAAATAAAATCAAATAATCTACCAAGCGTGAGACTACCACAAATCAGCATCGATAAATAAATGAAACCCAAAACGAACAGAAATTAAAATAAATAACCGAGTCAAACTCAAAATGTGCAGAAATTAACATAGGTTGGGCTCAAAACCCCTATGCCTTCCCAAGGCCAGAACATAATTTGCACTTTTACTTAAAAAATATAAGTGTTTTTACTTTTATAACTTTAATATATCAAATAATATTAACATTTTGATTACTGAATATCAGTATATGTATATTAACTGACAATGCACTTTCATTCGTTTTTTTCAATAGTGCAAATTTTGTTCTGGCCTTGGGAAGGCATAGGGGTTTTGCGCCCAACTAATGTTAATTTCTGCTCGTTTTGAGTTTGACTCGGTTAATTAGTGTAATTTCTGTTTGTTTTGGGTTTCATTTATTTATCAATGCTGATTTGTGGTAGTTTCACGCTTGGTAGATTATTTGATTTTAGTTTTGCTCATTTTTTGTTTAATGGAGTTCTTCACTTTTCTTTGAAAAACTTATTTTGTGGAAAAAGTTTTTTTTAATTAATTTCTGTTTGTTTTATATTGACATAGTCTTTTCAGGGAAAAAGAATATAATATTTTAAATCTTTTCGTTTTTTAAGACTTTATAGTTTGGCCTGCTATTTGTATGCCGGAGAAACTTTTTCAGCAGTTTTTAACAGCATACACCCTTTTAAAAATCTGGACACAAATAGTACTGTTTAATTTAGTTTCATAACTCCTCTAGTTGACCTGTAATGGAAAACTTGATACCATTCGCAAAAAAATCTGTTTACTTTCTTTGATAGCTTGGATACACTTACGCTATTTAGATTTGGTTAAATTTTAAGAGCAGAAGTAGCCCCGAACGTTTGAACATAATACCCTCAGTAGTTCTTGGGATACTGCTGAGATGCCTTATTGGGAATTAGCATTATCACAGTGCATTTTAATTTAAAAAACGATAAATTTACCAAGTTCAGACTTAAAAATACAAATGACAAATATATGGTTTTACAAGCGAATAAAAAAATTAGAGACCATGATTTTTCAGAAAAGAAATAAAGATTGAGAATTGCCATATTTTCTCAAAGGTTTACCTAACAGATGATGTCAACAAATCAGACCGGGAAATTAGATCCTCTCTTATAAAGAAGAAAAATGAGCTCAAGCAGAAAGGTTCACAGGCCTGGATCCCACCAGTAGTTCCCCCTGTGCTGTGCTACATCGAATAATTTGGCGTCAAAAAGAAATTAGATTGGTTCAAATTGTGACCAGTTGACTATTGTGAATATGGATTCGGTGGTTCGGCCGGGAAGTAACTTTTGTTTTTATTTTTCTTATATTGTTTGATTTTTCGAGTGTAACTATCTAACCTACGTATGCTAAGAAGGGGAAAAAAATTCCTTCTTTTTTCTTATCAACATCTAGGTGTTGTTTATTCTATTATGGCTCACAGCAGAGTGTTATGTTGTTTTCCATGAGAAAAAGCCCATTCAGTGTGATTTTCAATGTTTTTTGTTTCTGGTGGGGGGAGACTGGGAGGCTATCTTTTCGCGTGGCACTAAATTATGATAATGGATAGTGATTTGAATGAAATCCCGTTATCAAGGTTATAGGAATTAGAAAGAAGGTCAGTTTTATTTAATTCAGTTTTTCAAGATCATTTAGCTCATGAGGTTAATGACATTTCACATTCTTTTAATATTCCACCAAATAAATATGTATTTTTTAATGAAATAACTCAAAAAATTTCTTGTTCTAGGAGGATATCGTTTTGGAACTGTCGGGGATGGGTGAGCGGACGGGGTGTGATTGAGAAGTTTTTATTTGATTCGGGCACTGATATTTTAGGCCTTTGTGAGACTTTCCTAGATGAAATTTCTGCAAATAAAATTGATGTAAAAGATTACCAATTTTTTCATAGAAAAAATTGGGGGGGGTGATATACCGTCCCCCCTCTTCTAGTAAGGTAAATTTCATAAGTAGATTGGAAAATATGCTAGTTTACCTTTCAAGTCTGCGTATTCCATTCATGATCCTTGGGGACTTTAACATAGACCTAATGAGATGTTTACCTTCAGACCATCATGGGATTGATAATTATGCATTACAGTTTTTAGAATGTTCTCTTTCTTGTAATTTATATCCGGCTTGTTTTGTCCCGTCACGTGTAGCTGACTCATCTACTTCGCTTATTGACAATATTCTCTCGCCTTATACATGTGAGGCTACGTCTGTGATTATGGATGAATCGTCAGATCACTGTATGATTATGTCGGATTATAAGATTCAAAAGACTTTGATTAGGGAGATCATTACAAGAAAGAGAAATCTGTCGCTTTAAAATATACATAATTTAAAAGTAGCCCTTGGTGACGTAGATTGGAGTGACGTTTTAGAAGAGAGAGATCCTAATAGATCGTTGGATATTTTTTATAGAGTATTAAATGGACGATTAGACCATCACTGTCGTTATGAAAAAATACATCGTAAAAAAAAAATTCCACGAAAACCATGGATTAATGAGTCACTCCTGAGAACAGTTAATGAAAAAAATCGTCTGTATAAGATAAGAATGAAATATCCATCACCTGATAATACTATACGATTTAAAAATTATAAAAATCTGTTGGTGATAACTCTTAGAACGAGTGAGAAAAGGTATTTTGAAAATTCTTTTAGGAATGCTGATTCACCGAAAAAAACATGGGATCTAATTAAACAAAAGATAGGTAACAATTGGAATAATTTTTACCCAGAATTATTAATAGATAAAAATGGTCTTGAATCAAAGGGAAATGGAGCTATTGCAGAATCTTTCAGTGCTCATTTTGCTAGTATTGGTTCTGATGTTACTCGTGGTCTTGGCTCGACTTCAGCTCATTCATATAAAGAATACCTTCGTCAATCAGAGGATACAAGTATGTTTTTGACCCCAGTTAGTCTTGATGAATTCCAAAAAAAACTTGGTAGATTTAAATAGAGGTAATTCATTAAGTTTGGATGGACTTTTAACAAATCTTTTGAAACACCTTGCATCTGTAATTCATACACCTCTTGTTTATATTTTTAATTTGTGTTTATCTTCTGGGGTATTCCCTACTAAATGGAAAATTGCCCGAGTTATCCCACGGTATAAAAAAGGTGATAAAACTAATGTTGATAATTACCGACCTATTGCAATACTTTCTCCTTTGTCAAAGATTTTGGAAAAGGTATTTCACAAAAGAATTTTGTCTTATTTAGATAAAAAATTTTTTTAACCAAAAGCCAGTTTGGGTTTAGACCAGGTCGTTCTACTGAAGAAGCAGTTGCAGCCATTTTGCTTAAAACTAATGATTCACTGAATAATGATAATTATGTATCATGCATTTTCTACGATATAAAAAAAAAGCATTTGATACTCTAAATCATTCCATTTTGTTTGAAAAACTGAATAGCTCTGGAATTCGTGGAAAGGCATTGGATTAAATAAAGTCATATCTACGTAATCGCGGATTCCAGGTAGACCTACGAAGCCATCTGTCTCAGCCTAACTCCCTGGATGATATTGGAGTGCCCCAGGGGTCTATACTTGGACCGTTACTATTTTTGATTTATATAAATGATCTCCCTAATTGTCTATCCTATAAGGATAGCCTAGCACTTATGTATGCAGATGATACAGTGGTATGTGTTGAAGCTAAAACCCCTTCATTATTGATCGAGAACAGGGGGTCTGAAATGAATTCAGTTATCCAGTGGTTTTCTTGTAATCGTCTAGTTCTCAATTTGTCTAAGACAGAATTTATGGTTTTTGGGAGATCTAATCAGATAAGCAAGGAGTTGCTAAGGTTGGGATTGATGAGTTAGTTGTTTCTGGGTGTAGAATTAGACGGGTTAAGACATATAGATATTTGGGGATTATTCTTGATGAGCTTTTATGTTTCAGCCGTCATTCTGACCATCTCCGTATAAAATTAGCCCAAAATTTAGGATGTTTACATCGGTTAAAGTATGTTTTTCTTTTTCAATTATTAAATCCTTTATCCTTCTTTAATAGAATCATATCTTAGATATTATCCCATTATTTACCTAAATACATTTCCTAATCATTTTAAACCCCTCCAGACATTGTAAAATAAAGCCGTAAGAATCCTTGGTACTTTCTTTCATCGTCCTGCACGACTTCAAAATCTTTATGAAACAAAAACTTTATTTTTATTTCTTCATATATTAAATCTTAATCAACTTAGGGAATTGCAATTATCGCTCTGGCATTATGATATTCAGTCTCCGGCGAGTTATTTTTATGAATTAAAAATTTTTGTTACCCCTATTCGCTCACTCGCTTCTTCGTCGGCTCGTTTTGGAGCGTATAGAATCCCTTTGATAAATTGTGAAAGAGATAAATTTTCAATAAGATACCAAATCCCTTCTATAGCAAATAGGCTAAAATTAAATAGTAATTTAAAAATCTTAATAGCCGATCACTTTTAAAGACTAGATTAGTAGAATATATCATTAACCTTTGATGACGGGGTGATTCTTCTTGATAATTTGTTTCTTAGCATTATTTTTAGATTTTGCCGTGGTGGGATAGCCTCCTTTGTCCTTCTCCTTCTATATGTTATGATGTTTTTTGGTTTATCTTCTTTATCTTTATTTTTGGTGTACTTGAACTCATTGTAATAATTGTTAGCCTTCCTTTCGAGTTTACCTCCCTGTTGGCTTTATTTAATTATTTGTGTTGTTTATATTTGTATAAAATACAATTTATCTATCTATCTTCCGACATACACCTCAGGGATCTTTAGAGAGCATAATTGAAGAGTCTAAAGTGGGCTTGTGACTTAAACCCTCATATTACTAAGCAATCGCACAAATGTGAATACGTTGGACCTCTTTCGACTCGTGGATATTCAGGAATCGTAGAGAATAGTCTTAACTGATCAAGCAAGTGTCCTAAGCCAAAAGGCAATAAGTAGCCAGCGATAAGTACACGCTTAGGGCTTGATTTCCAATAAAGTTGGTCGATTTCCAACAAAAGGGTTGTCAAATTCACTAATTGAATAGGAATCAAAATGTATTTTGACTGTATAGAATTCAAATTGTACAGAGTTGTATGGAAATCGGCAAACAATAGACCAAGTAGGAACAGGCTGAGGAACAGCCCAAGGCGAGCGAAATGTGGGTGGGCGATTCTTTCAGAAAAAAATATTTAAGTTATTTTCCATGACGTATATAAATTACAGAATATACATTAACTTAAATACAGCCATTTCTAATACCGAAAACTCGTAGACCCAGTGTCAAAACGACCTTTTGAGAAAATTTCTTCATCCCACTGAAGTATGTTTATACACATTATACTTTTTTTTTAGTGAGTTAGAAAAAAATCATATAAAATTCAGTAACTGAAAATGATACATACGGCACCAATGTACGGTGGATATGTGCCAGAACTTACTTATGAAGTATGGTTCTTAGGGTAAATTTGTGGCCAATGTGACTAAACTTTATATCTGATAGTATAAACCCATATACCTTGCCAAATTCGTGGCCAATGTGGCTAAACTTTATATTCCAACAAAATTAAACCATATACCTTAGCCAAGTTCGTGGCTAATATGACTAAAATTTATGTTCCGACAAAATTAACCCATTTACCTAAGACGGATGTGAGAATGGAGATGCGCCTTCTGGAACCAAAAGGAGATTCAGTCTCCTAGTCATCACCCTAAGTGCCTTGAGAGGTACAAAAAGGTACGAAAGTCTAACATAAAATTAAAAGCCCAAAAGAGAGGGGTATGGGCTCTACGCCGTAGCATCTTGGTTTAAACCTAGTATAAAGAAAAATAGCACTAATTTTATAGAATTCACTCGCTGCATAGTTTGTAACACGAAAAAAAGTCTTTGACTTTTTTTTTTATTACGGCTTTTGTTCTTTTCCCTGCCCCTTAAGAATTTTAATGTGCATTCAGTTTGACAACCAGTCGAACACACTACAATAGCTAGTACTCAAAAACCATCATAGTGTTTCATAAGTAGACAGAAGAAGCTTCCTTGTAGAACAAATCGAAAAGCTATGTGAACAAACATCACCAAAATTAGGAGCAAATAACAAAAAATATCAAAAGACATTCTTATCGCTTATTGGTGATTCGACATCAGTAGAAGATACAACAAAAAAGTGTACTTTTCTATACTGATATCAGCGACATGAATACCTACTCGTCCTGCGATGATAAAGCGAAAACAAGCAGGGCATTTTGCCAACCCGTTTCTGGTTCAAAAGGCGAACAAATTTGGTGTTTTCGTGTTGCTATATATTTGTTTTCTCATTTTTCTCGATTCTATCTTGGTACTCCGTCCAATACATCTTAGTCAATATCTTTCTCCAAATGGCCAATTATTTCTTTTACAAGCATAAATGCCAGTGCATTTTTAAGATTATTCCAAAAAGACCCTGGGAATTCTAAGATATGGTAAGAGAGTTTTGGCATATTATGATACATATGTTAATATAGTATTAACATGTGTAGTGACAGATTAACTTGAACTAAGAAATTAAAATTTTTCGCATTATCTACTTGCCATTAAGGCTCAGATTTTCATGTTTCATGCCCTTCAACCGTGGAAATACCGAAGGTACTATGTAAATAGGCAAGCTACAAGCTGAAATCAGACAGGCTTTCAGTTTAAGTTTGAGTGTAAGGATGTGCGAAATTTTTCGGTTTAGTATTTACCTAAACTGTTGTCTCAGTCTCTTCACATCCCTATTGTCCATATTTGTATATACACTTAAAAGTTCTAATCCTGGTTTAAAGCATTTGTTAAAAGAAAGTTTTTATAAAATATTATTCTATAAACTAAACTTTTTTTCAAGCAAAGACATATATAGAACCTTTCTTAACAGAAACTTACAAGTAGCGAAGGGATAGGGGTAGAAACCTTAAATAATCTCCCAGGGCCTGTTACCTGCTACATGGGTACTGTCCCCTCTTATGAAAAAAAAAATCAGATTTTATACTTTCACTGTGTAAGCTTAAAGGCTAGAAAATCTTAAAGAAGAAACATGGCATTGAACCTTTACACAAGCAGCTTGATCTTCTTGGCTACCCAAGGATTTTCATTATTCCACCATGAATTATCTCAACTTCATAAAAAAAAATAAAGGTGGTACAAAGCCCATAAAACAAAACCTACGTTAGCTTCATAAAACCCGACACTCAAACCAAAAAAACGAAGAACTTAAGAAGAAAAGAAAGATGGTTCAAAAATCTCTACACGGTTAAAAAACTTGGTCTCCATCCAAGGTCATATCCAGGATTTTTCTTCAGGGGGGGGGGGGAAGGATGGAGGGTGCACAAACCTTAAAAAACGCATCGAAAATATGTTTATATGCATTTTTGTTCCATCCTTAATAGTCTTACACAAATTTCAAGGAGGGGAGGGGGTTCAAACCCTGTAACCAACCACCCCTTGGTACTAACTTGTCCCCATCGTTGCCCAATCTTCTTGCATTATTCCACCTATAAATATGTCAACCTCATAAAACCAAAGATCTAAACACAAAAGAAAACGAGACAAAGAAAATAACAAACCCATAGAACAAAACCCATTTCAGCATAAAAAAGTTAGCCACCTAAATCAAAACAAAGAAATAAAGAAAAGACAAGAAAGATGACGGGAAGACCCTTACATGATTCAAAAACTTGGCCTCCAATGTTGCCCAGCCGATTTGCATTATTCCACCAGTAAGTACCTCAACCTCATAAAACCAAACACCTTCGTTCACGGCAAACGTGCAACGGGCACTTTCAAAAGAAACAACATCATTTCTTGCCTGAAATAAAATTGCAATGAAGAATAACAAGCATGAGAAAGAATGAAGGAAGGAAGATAGAGGGATTGAACACCATAACACATCATTTGTACAGATGTAGTTGGTTCTAGGGATATCCCAACTGTGAGTTTTTCACTATTTATAATTATTTACAAACTATAGTTATTTACTATTTTAAAATAACTAACTAAAATGATTATTGCAATAATTAAATTTCTTCTCTTTACTTAAAATCGTTCTATTCGTACATTTATTGCTTCTGGTTTTCTGTATTTATACACGAAGGTGCATCCAGGATTTTTGTTCGGGGGGGGGAGGGGGTACAACAATATTGAAAAAAGGGATAAAAATTTGTTTATATGCATTTTGTTACGTTTTTATGAGTAGGACACACATTTCTGGGGAGATTCCAACTCCGTAACCCCCGTCCCCCCTTGGATACAGCCTTTTTTATACAACAATACATCGTTTGAATAATCGCAACAAAGAGCTAACTGAATCTTCTTTATAACATATCAAACGTAAAATAAAGAAATTCATCGGAAGTGAAGTTTGAATTACTTAACCTTTAGCACCCCCGATTTCGGAAGAATAGACTAACCATCTGTTATGGATACTAAAGAGAGAGTGAACTCCCTATTATTGCAGAAATATTTTTAGTGTGAAGTAAAATATTATAATTACATGGGTACTATTAGGCTACTGGGGATAAGGATAAGCATGGAGCACGTTGAAAATGTCTGGGCATTATTGGCGAGCTTTTATTTAAATCTATTTGTGTTGATAATATATTCGCTTATTCAATAGTTTTATTATTTTGTTTGCAGCAATGGCCCTGTTTTTTTTTTTTTTTTTTTTTTTTTTTTTTTTTTTTTTTTTTTTTTTTTTTTTTGTAATAAACCATATACTTGGCTGTGTATCACTGCCATGATAATCCCGTGTGCAGGAGATCCCCTAATACTTAGACTACACTGAACATAATGTTATAAAAAAATATAAATTAGAATAAAAAGAACAAGTTTTTTCAATTAAAAAAAGAGCAACATCAAAACTAAAAAATTAGAAATTATCCAATATAATAGGGAGGCTGCAACTCCGTCAACCTCTCACTCTTTCGGCTGAAAATTAAATTCGGCACTTTACTGTAAAAATATAAATGTCTTTACTTTTATAACTTTAATAAATCTAATAATATTAACATTTTGATTAATAAATATCAGTATATGTTTACAATGCACATTAATTTGTATTTTTTCAGTAAAGTGCAAATTATGTTCTGGCCTTGGGAAGGCATAGGGGTTTTGAGCCCTACTTATGTTAATTTCTGCTCGTTTTGAGTTTGACTCGGTTATTTATTGTAATTTCTGTTCGTTTTGGGTTTCATTTACTTATCGATGCTGGCTTGAGGCAGTTTCACGCTTGGTAGATTATTTGATTTTATTTTTGCTCATTTTTAGTTTAATAGAGTTCTTCACTTTTCTTTGAAAAACTTATTTTGTGGAAAAAGTTTTTTTTTTTAATAATTTCTGTTCGTTTTGTATTGACATAGTCTTTCCAGGGAAAAAGAAAATAATAGTTTAAATCTTTTCGTTTTTTAAAACATTATAGTTTGACCTGCTATTTGTATGCTGGAGAAAATTTTCAGCAATTTTTAACAACATACACCCTTTTAAAAATCTGGACACAAATAGTAGTGTTTAGTTTAGTTTCATACCTCCTCTAGTTGACCTGAAATAGAAAACTTGATAACATTCGCAAAAAAATTTGTTTAATTTCTTTGATAGCTTGGATACACTTACGCTATTTTGATTTGGTTAAATTTTAAGAGGAGAAGTTACGCTATTTTTATTTGGAATTAGCATTAACACAGTGCATTTTGAATTAAACTTAAGGCAACATTTAGTTTTTAAACATAATAGGCAAATGGGAGGGAGGGCGTGGGAGGGGGATTAGTTGCCCTCCGATCACTTTCCACTATTAAAAAGGGCACTAGACCTTTCTATTTTCAATCGAATAAGCCCTTTTTGAAGTTTCTACGACAACTCCTTCGATACGAAGTGCCCTGGTCTAAAAAAAAAAAATAATAATAATACATCGTACCCACATCGCTTTTTACTATAAAAATGTCAAGCCTTCCAATCACTTCCGACTAATAAAAAGGGCACTAGCCCTTTCAATTTCCAATCGAATGAGCCCTGTTTGAGTTTCTACGTCAACGATTTCTGTAAACACCTTATATGCCCCCTGAGCATAAATTACAACCATTGCCCCGAGGGCTGTGAGGGGATTGTCATCCTCAAAGACCTAATTTCCAGAACTTTCAACTACGTTGAACAAAATGGCTATCTCAAAATTTTGATTGGATGTGTTTAGGGGAAAGGTGGACGTGAGAGGGGCGATAGTTGCTCTCCAATCACTTTCAACTATTAAAAAAGGCACTAGCCCTTTCAATTGCCAATCGAATGAGCCATTTTGAAGTTTCTACAACAACACTTTCTATAAAAACCTTATATGCTCCCAGGGCATAACTTAAAACCCTTGCCCTGAGGGCTGGGGCTTGTCATCCTCAAAGACATAATTTCCAGAACTTTCAACTATGTTGAACAAAATTGCTGTCTAAAAATTTTGATTGGATGTGTTTGGGAAAATGGTGGGCATGAGAAGGGTTCAGTTGCCCTCCAATCACTTCCGACTATTAAAAAGGGCACTAGCCCTTTCAATTTCCAATTGAATGAGCCCTTTTTAAATTTTCTACGACAACGCTTACTATAAATAGCTTATATGCTCCAAGGGCATAACTTACAATCCTTGCCCTGAGGGCTGTGACTGGGTTGTCATCCTCAAAGACCTAATTTCCAGAACTTTCAACTACGTTGAACAAAATGGCTATCTCAAAATTTTGATTGGATGTGTTTAGGGGAAAGGTGGGCGTGATAGGGGGTTAGTTGCCCTCCAATCACTTTCGAGTATTAAAAAGGGCACTAGCCATTTCAATTCCCAACTGAGTGAGCCCTTTTTTAAAGTTATACGACAGCGCTTTCTATGAAAACCTTATAAGCCCCCAGGGCAAAACTTACAACCCTTGTATTGAGGGCTGTGGGGGAAGTGTCATCCTCAAACACATAATTTCCAGACCTTTCAACTACGTTGAACAAAATGGCTATCTCAAAATTTTGATTTGATGTGTTTCACATCAAATCAAAATTTTGATTTGATGTGGGGAAATGGTGGGCGTGAGTGGGGTTACTTGCCCTCCAATCACTTTAGACTGTTAAAAAGGGCCCTAGCCCATTCAATTTCCAATCGAATGAGCTATTTTTGAAGTTTCTACGACAGTACTTTCTATAATAATAACCTTATATGCCCCCAAGGCATAACTTCCAACCCTTGCCCTGAGGGCTGTGGGGGGAGTGTCATCCTCTAAAACATAATTTACGGACTTTTTTACTACTTCGAACAAAATAGCTATCTCAAAATTTGGATTGGAGGTGTTTGGGGAAATGGTGGGGGTGAGAGGGGTGTTAGTTATCCTCCAATCACTTTCGACTATTAAAGAGGGCACAAGTCCTTCTAATTTCCAATCGAACGAGCCCTTTTGAAGTTTCTACAATATCGCTATCTATAAAAACATTATATGCCCCCAGGGAATAACTTAAAACCCTAGCCCTGAGGGCTCTGAGGAGGTTATCATCCTCAAAGACCTAATTTCTAAAAATTTTAACTACGTTGAACAAAATGGCTATCTAAAATTTTTAATTGGATGTCTTTGGGGAAAAGGTCGGCGTGAGAGGGGGTAAATTGCCCTCCAATCAATTTCGATTATTAAAAAGGGCACTAGTCCTTTGAATTTCCAACAGAATGAGCCCCTTTTCAAGTTTCTACGACAAAGCTTTTAATAAAAACCTTATATGACCCCAGGGCATAACTTACAACCCTTACCCTGAGGGATGTGGGGGAGTGTCATCCTCAAAGATATAATTTCCGGACCTTTCAACTACTTTGAACAAAATGACTATCTCAAAATTTTGATTGGATGTGTCTGAATAAATGGTGGGCTCGGAAGGGGTGTTAGTTACCTTCCAATAGCTTTCGACAATTAAAAGGGAACTAGCCATTTCAATTTCCTATCAAATGAGCCCTTTTTGAAGTTTCTACGACAACACTTTCTACAAGAAAAACTTATATGCCCCAGAGCATAACTTCCTGCCCTTGCCCTGAGGGCTGTGGGGCTAGTGTCATCCTAAAAAACATAATTTCCGGACTTTTTAACTACTTCGAACAAAATGGCTATCTCAAAATTTTGATTCGATGTGTTTGGGGAAATGGTGGGTGTGAGAGGGGTTTTAGTTATCCTCCAATCACTTTCGACTATTAAAAGGTAAAAGCCCTTCTAATTTCCAATCGAATGAGTCCTTTCTGAAGTTTCTACAAAATCTCTATCTACAAAAACCTTATATGAACCCAGAGCATAACTTACAACCCTTTACCTGAGGGCTCTGAGGCGGTTATGATCCTCAAAGACGTAGTTTCTAAAACTTTTAACTATGCTGAACAAATTGGCTATCTAAAAATTTTGATTGGATATATTTTGGGAAAAGGTCGACGTGAGAGGGGGGTAAATTACCCTCCAATCGCTTTCGAAAATTAAGAAAGGCACTAACCCTTTGAGTCTCCAATAGTATAAGCCCCTGTTCAAGTTTCTTCGACAAAGCTTTCAATAAAACCCTATATGCCCCCAGGGAATAACTTACAACCCTTACCCTGAGGGCTGTGGGGGAAGTGTCATCCTCACAGATACAATTTCCGGACCTTTTAACTACTTTGAAAAAAATGGCTATCTCAAAATTTGGATTGGATATGTCTGGATAAATGGTGGGCGCGGAAGGGGTGTTAGTTACCTTCCAATACCTTTCGACTATTAAAACGGGCACTAGCCATTTCAATTTCCAATCAAATGATCCCCTTTTGAAGTTTTCTACGACAATACTTTCTATAAAAACCTTATATGCACCCAAGGCATAACTTACAACCCATGCCCTGAGGGCTGTGGGGGTTGTCATCCTCAAAGACCTAATTTGCAGAACTTTCAACTACGTTGAATAAAAAGGCTATCTTAAAATTTTGATTGGATGTATTTGGGGAAAAGGTAGGCGTGAGAGCGGGGTCAGTTGCCCTCCAATCCCTTTTGACTATTAAAAAGGGCACTAGCCCTTTAAATTTCCAATCGAAAGAGCCCTTTTTGAAGTTTCTAAGACAAAGCTTTCTATTAAAACCTTATATGCCCCCATTGCATAACTTACAACCCTTGAACTGAGGGCTGTGGAGGAGTGTCCTCCTCAAAACATAATTTCTATCTGGAAATCAATTACGCTGAACAAAATGGCTATCAGAAGTGGTGGGCGTGGAAGGGGTGTTAGTTGCCTTCCAATCACTTTCGACTATTAAGAAGGCCAATAGCCATTCCAATTTTCAACCGAATGAGCCATTTTCGAAGTTTCTACAACAATGCCTCCGATACGAAGTGCCCTGGTATGGGAAAAAAATTTGATACGAAGTCCCCCAAATATAATTGGGGGAATGGTGACCGTGAAAGGGGGGGTTATTTTCCTTCCAATTACTTTCAACTATTAAAAAGTGCACTAGCCCTTTGAATTTCCAATCAAACGAGCCCTTTTTAAAGTGTTTACGACAACACTTTCTATAAAAACTTTATATGCCCCCAGGGCAAAACTTACAACCCTTGCCCAGAAGACTGTGGGGGGAGTGTCCAGCTCAAAGATATAATTTCCGGACTTTCCAACTGCGGTGAACAAAATGGCTATCTCAAAGTTTTGACTGAACGTGTTTGGGGAAATGGTGGGAGTGGAAGGGGTGTTAGTTGCCCTCCAATCACATTCGACTATTAAAAGGGCACTAGCCATTTCAATTTCCAATCGAAGGAGCCCTTTTTGAAGTTTCTACGACAACGCTTTCTATAAAATCCTTAGATGCCCCCCAGGGAATAAATTTCAACCCTTGCCCTGAGGGTTGTAAGGGGGGGGGGGTGTCATCCTAAAAGACCTAGTTTCCAGAACTTTCAACTACGTGAACAAAATGGCTATCTAAAAGTTTTGATTGGATGTGTTTGGGGAAAAGGTTAGTTGCCCTCCAATCAATTTCGACTATTAAAAAGGGCACTAGCCCTTTGAATTTCCAATCGAATGAGCCCTTTTTCAAGTTTCTACAACAAAACTTTCTATAAAAACCTTATATGCCCCCAGGGCAAAACCTAAAACCCTTGCCCTGAGGGCTGTGGGGAGTGTCCTCATCAAAAACATAATTTCTATCTGGAAATCAACTATGCTGAACAAAATGGCTATCTCAAATTTTGATTGGATGTGTTTGGGGAATAGGTGAGCGTGAGAGGGGTGTTAGGTACCTTCCAATCACTTTTGACTATTACAAAGGGCACTAGTCGTTTCAATTTCCAATCAAATGAGCCCTTTATGAAGTTTTTACGACAACACTTTCTATGAAAACCTTATATGCCCCCAAGGCATAGCTTACAACCCATGCACCGAGGGCTGTGGGGGGTTGTCATCCTCAAAGACCTAATTTCCAGAACTTTCAACTACGTTGAATAAAATGGCTATCTCAAAATTTTGATTGGATATATTTGGGGAAAAGGTTGGCGTGAAAGGGGGGTTAGTTGCCCTCCAATAACTTTGGACTATTAAAAAGGGCACTAGCAATTTAAATTTCCAATCGAAAGAGCCCTTTTTGAAGTTTCTACGACAAAGCTTTCTATAAAAACCATATACACCCCCAGTGCATAACTTACAACCCTTGAACTGAGGGCTGTGGGTCCTCAAAGAGCTATTTTCCAGAACTTTCAAGTACGTTGAATAAACTGGCTATCTCAAAATTTTTATTGGATGTGTTTGGGGAAATGGTGGACGTGAGAGGGGGACTAGTTGCCCTCCAATAACTTTCAAGTATTAAAAAGGGCACTAGACCTTCAATTTCCAACTGAGTGAGCCCTTTTCTACGACAGAGCTTTCTATAAACATCTTATATGCCCCAGGGAAAAACTTACAACCCTTGCACTGAGGGCTGTGGGGGGTTCTAATCCTCAAAGACCTAATTTCCAGAACTTTTAACCACATTGAACAAAATGGCTATCTCAAAATTTTGATTGGATGTATTTGTGGAAAAGGTGGGCGTGAGAGGGGGGTTAGGTGCCCTCCAGTCCCTTTCGACTATGAAAAAGGGCACTAGCCCTTCAAATGTACAATCGAAAGAGCCCTTTTTGAAGTTTCTACGACAAAGCTTTCTAAAAACCTTATATACACCCAGTGCATAACTTAGAACCCTCGAACTGAGGGCTGTGGGGGGAGTGTCCTCCTCAAAAACATAATTTCTATCTGGAAATCAACTACGCTGAACAAAATGGCTATCCCAAAATTTTGATTGGATGTTTTTGGAGAAATGGTGGGTGTGGAAGAGAGTGTTAGTTGCCTTCCAATTACTTTCGACTATTAAAAATGGCACTAGCCATTCCAATTTCCAATCGAATGAGCCCTTTTCGAAGTTTCTACGACAACGTCTTCGATACAAAGTGCCGTGGTATGGGAAAAAAATAATTCGATACAAAGTCCCCAAAATATGTTTGGGGTAATGGTGGGCGTGAGAGGGGGGTAGTTGCCTTCCAATTACTTTCAACTATTAAAAAGGGCACAAGCCCTTTGAATTTCCAATCAAATGAGTCGTTTTCAAGTTTTTACGACAACACTTTCTATAAAAACCTTATTTGCCCCGAGGGCACAACTTACAACCCTTGCCCAGAACACTGTGGGGGGGGAGTGTCCACCTCAAAGATATAATTTCTGGACCTTCCAACTGTGTTGAACAAATAGCTATCTCAAAATTTTGACTGGATATGTTTGAGGAAATGGTGGGCGTGGAAGGGGTGTTAGTTGCCCTCCAATCACTTTCGACTATTAAAAGGGCACTATTCATTTCAATTTCTAATCGAATGAGCCCTTTTTGAAGTTTCTACGACAACGCTTTCTATAAAAACCTTATATGCCCCCAGGGCATAATTTTCAACCCTTTCCCTGAGGGCTGTGGGGGGGGGGGCTGTCATCCTAAAAGACTTTGTTTACAGAACTTTCAACTCAAAATTTTGATTGGATGTGTTTGGGGAAAAGGTGGGCGTGAGAGGGGTGTTAGTTGCCCTCCAATCACTTTCGACTATTAAAAGGGCACTAGCCCTTTGAATTTCCAATCAAATGAGCCCTTTTTCAAGTTTATACGACAAATCTTTCTATAAAAACCTTATATGTCCCCAGAGCAAAACTTACAACCCTTGCCCTAAGGGCTATGGGGGGAGTGTCCTCCTCAAAAACAAAATTCCTATGTGGAAATCAACTACGTTAAACAAAATGGCTATCTCAAAATTTTGATTGGAACATGGTGAAATGGTTTGGGGAAATGGTGGGCGTGAAAGGGTTGTTAGTTGCCTTTATATCACTTTCGACTATTAATAAGGGCACTAGCCATTTGAATTTCCAATCGAATGGGCCTTTTTTGAAGTTTCTACGACAACGCTTTCTATAAAAATCTTATATGCCCTAGGGCATAACTTACAACCCTTGCCCTTAGAGCTGTGAGGGAGTGTCCTCATCAAAAAAATAATTTCTATCTGGAAATCAACTACGCTGAACAAAATGGCTATTTCAAAATTTTGATTGGATGTGTTTGGGGAAAAGGTGGGCGTGAAAGGGGGTTAGTTGCGCTACAATCACTTTTGACTATTAAAAAGGGCACTAGCCCTTTAAATTTCCAATCGAATGAGCCTTTTTTGAAGCTTCTACGACAACGCTTTCTATAAAAATCATATATGGCCCCAGGGCATAACTCAAAAACCGTTGCCCTGAGGGCTGTTGTCGAGTGTCCTCCTTAAAAACATAATTTCTATCCGGAAATAAACTACGCTGAACAAAATGGCTATCTAAAAATTTTGGTTGGATATGTTTGGAGAAATGATGGGCGTGGAAGGGGTGTTAGTTGCCTTCCAATCACTTTCGACTGTTAAGAAGGGCATTAGCCATTCCATTTTCCAATCGAATGAACCCTTTTCGAAGTTTCTACGACAACGCCTTCGATACGAAGTGTCCTGGTATGGTAAAAAAAGAATTCGATACGAAGTCCCCCAAACATGTTTTGGGGAATGGTGACCGTGAGAGGAGGATTAGTTTCCTTCCAATTTCTTTCAACTATTAAAAAGCGCACTAGCCCTTTGAATTTCCAATAAAAATGAACCTTTTTTCAAGTTTTTACGACAACGCTTTCTATAAAAACCTTACATGCCCCCAGGTCATAATTTAAAACCCTTGCCCAGAAGACTGTGGGGGGAGTGTCCAGCTCAAAGATATAATTTCCGGACCTTCCAATTGCGGTGAACAAAATGGCTATCTCAAAATTTTGATTGGATGTGTTTGGGGAAATGGTGGGCGTGGAAGAGGTGTTAGTTGCCTTCCAATTACTTTCGACTATTAAAAATGGCACTAGCCATTCCAATTTCCAATCGAATGAACCCTTCTCGAAATTTTTACGACAACGCCTTCGATATGAAGTGCCCTGGTATGGGAAAAAAAATAATTCGATACGAAGTCCCCCAAATATGTTTGGGGGAATGGTGGGCGTGAGAGAGGGGTTAGTTGCCTTCCAATTACTCTCAACTATTAAAAAGCGCACTAGCCCTTTGAATTTCCAATCGAATGAGCCCTTTTGAAGTTTTTAAGACAACGCTTTCTATAAAAACCTTATATGCCCCCAGGACATAACTTACAACCCTTGCCCAAAAGACTGGGGGGGAGGGAGAGTCCAGCTTAAAAAGATAATTTCCGGACCTTTCAACTGCGTAGAACAAAATAGCTATCTCAAAATTTTGACTGGATGTGTTTGGGGAAATGGTGGGCGTGGAAGGGGTGTTAGTTGCCCTCTAATTACTTTCGACTATTAAAAGAGCACTAGTCATTTCAATTTCCAATCTAACGAGCCCTTTTTGAAGTTTCTACGACGACTCTTTCTATAGAAACCTTATATGCCCCCAGGGCATAACTTTCAACCCTTGCCCTGAGGGTTGTGGGGGGTTTGTCATCTTAAAAGACCTAGTTTCCAGAACTTTGAACTACGTGACAAGATGGCTATTTCCAATTTTTGATTGGATGTGTTTGGGGAAAAAGTGGGCGTGAGAGGGGGGTTAGTTGCCCTTCAATCACTTTCGACTATTAAAAAGGGCACTAGCCCTTTGAATTTCCAATCGAATGAGCCCTTTTTCAAGTTTCTACGACAAAGCTTTCTATAAAAACCTTGTATGCCCCCAGTGCATAACTTACAACCCTTGCCCTGAGGGCTGTGGGGGGAGTGTCCTCCTTAAAAACATAATTTCTATGTGGAAATCAACTACGCTAAACAAAATGGCTATCTCAAAATTTTGATTGGAGAAATGGTGAAATGGTTTGGGGAAATGGTGGGCGTGAAAGGGGTGTTAGTTGCCTTTCAATTACTTTCGACTATTAAAAAGGGCACTAGCCCTTTGAATTTCCAATCGAATGAGCCTTTTTTGAAGTTTCTACGACAACGTTTTCTATAAAAGTCTTATATGCACCAGGTCATAACTTACAACCCTTGCCCTGAGAGCTGTGGGGGAGTGTCCTCATCAAAAAAATAATTTCTGTCTGGAAATCAACTACGCTTAACAAAATGGCTATCTCAAAATTTTGATTGGATGTGTTTGGGGAAAAAGTGGGCGTGAGAGGGGGGTTAGTTGCCCTCCTATAACTTTCAAAGGGCACTAGCCCTTTGAATTTCCAATCGAATGAGCCTTTTTTGAAGTTTCTACGACGACGCTTTCTACAAAAACCTTATATGCCCCCAGGGCATAACTTACAACCTTGCCCTGAGGGCTGTGGGGGAGTGTCCTCCTCAAAAACATAATTTCTGTCTGGAAATCTACTACGCTGAACAAAATGGTTATCTCAAAATTTTGATTGGATGTGTTTGGGGAAAAGGTGGGCATGAGAGGGGGTTAGTTGCCCTCCAATCACTTTCGACTATTAAAAAGGGCACTAACCCTCTGAATTTTAAATCAAATGAGCCCTTTTTGAAGTTTCTACGACAACGCTATCTACAAAAACCTTATATGCCCCCAGGGCATAACTTACAACCCTTGCCCTGAGGGCTGTGGGGTAGTGTCCTCCTCAAAAACATAATTTCTGTCTGGAAATCTACTACGCTGAACAAAATGGCTATCTCAAAATTTTGATTGGATGTGTTTGGGGAAAAAGTGGGCGTGAGAGGGGGGTTAGTTGCCCTCCTATAACTTTCAAAGGGCAGTAGCCCTTTGAATTTCCAATCGAATGAGCCTTTTTTGAAGTTTCTACGACGACGCTTTCTACAAAAACCTTATATGCCCCCAGGGCATAACTTACAACCCTTGCCCTGAGGGCTGTGGGGGAGTGTCCTCCTCAAAAACATAATTTCTGTCTGGAAATCTACTACGCTGAACAAAATGGTTATCTCAAAATTTTGATTGGATGTGTTTGGGGAAAAGGTGGGCATGAGAGGGGGTTAGTTGCCCTCCAATCACTTTCGACTATTAAAAAGGGCACTAACCCTCTGAATTTTAAATCAAATGAGCCCTTTTAGAAGTTTCTACGACAACGCTATCTATAAAAACCTTATATGCCCCCAGGGCATAACTTACAACCCATGCCCTAAGGGCTGTGGGGGGGGGGAGTTGTCATCCTCAAAGACCTAATTTACAGAACTTTCAACTACGTGAACAAAATAGCTGTCCAAAATTTTGATTGGATGTGTTTGAGGGAAATGGTGGGCGTGGAAGGGATGTTAGTTGCCTTTCAATTACTTTCGACTATTGAAAAGGGCACAAGCCATTCCAATTTCCAACCGAATGAGCCCTTTTCGAAGTTTCTACGACAACTCCTTCGATACGTAGTGCCCTGGTCTAAAACCCCAAAAAAATGATAATAATAAATAATACATTGTGCCAACATCGTTCTTTACTTAGGCAGCGCTATTGCGCTGCCTATGATATGCTTCTTTTCGTTATTTTTGGAGCATCCAGATTTTGGCGGAGATGTCGTAAGTAAAGGATTTTCGCCAAAGTAAGGGATCTCTATGTTTATATGAGTTTCGTTCTGTCACACGAAGTCATTTTGTATAGAATGATTATTAACTGGACACTTAGAACGAGGTTTACAATGCATATTTTGGTCAATGATACAATTAGTAAAAAAAATTACCTCAAGCTTTTGAGGTTTCAAGATGGGCACAATGATGGACCAAGTGAAAGTTGGCAACCCTGAAAACAAACAACGAGGATAGCTTTCAGCCAGTGAAACTTTCCTTTATTTTGTGAAAGTTGGCAACCCTGAAAACAAACAACGAGGATAGCTTTCAGCCAGTGAAACTTTCCTTTATTTTTTTTTCATTATACAATTTTCTTGGCACTGAAGATGGCTTAGCGGAGGTTCTTGCCAAACTATCCGCTTTGTTTCGCTATTCACTGACTTGGAATTATTTTCGTTCTCTGTTTTGTCTTTTTGTTTCTTCGTTATTGTATTTTAAGATCAGAGACAAACCTTTCCTTTAGAATATGGGTTGACCAATGGGTACATCTCTATTTCCTTATTTGGCAAGTTTCTATACCAATTATGTGGAAAATTCTAATTGAATAGTTATTTCTTCACAGAAACGTTTTCTCTGGTACGTTTTGTTGATGCTGTTTTGTCCAGTTGGGGTCATGATATACTTTTCTGAATCAATTTTTGGTACAATTTTTATACCAACCCACAGGTTGCGTTAAAAGCTGAAGATCTAAAGAAGATTCCTTTCTTACATCACCTAATTCTAAAAAGGGTTCCCAACCTTGAATTTTTATAAATAGCTCTATATTTTGAGTCATTTCGTTAAAGGTAGCTGAAAGGCCTAATAAACATGGCTCTGGGATCGACACCCTCCACACAGCCCAAGGTGCAATAGCATTAAATTATTTTAATTTACCCATTATTCAAAGAAAGGATCAGACAGTTCGTGGTAACGTAAGTAAGGAATGCCCCGGCTCAATAGTAACCGAAACTCTAAAAAACGGAATGTACCAATAGATACCAATAGATGCATCAAAAGCATCAGATTTTTGTGCTGATTTCAAATATATAAGTTTCATCAAGTTTAGTCTTACCCATCAAAAGTTACGAGCCTAAGAAAATTTGTCTTATTTTCAAAAAAAGGGGGAAATATCCCTTAAAAGTCAGAGAATCTTAATGGAAATAACACCATCAGATTTAGCGTATCAGAGAACCCTACCGTAGAGATTTCAAGCTCATATCTACAAAAATGTGGAATTTTATATTTTTTGCCAGAAGAAAGATCACGGATGCGTGTTTACTTGTTTTTCCAGGGGTGATCGTACCGACCCAGTGGCCCTAGATCATCGGGAGAGGGCTCATTTGAACGGAAATTAAAAGTTTTAGCGCCCTTTTTAGTGACCAAAAAAATTGGAGTGCAACTAGGTCCAACGCTCATTTTTCCCCGAAAGTCACCCGATCAAACTTTTCAGATAGCCATTTTGTTCAGCATAGACGAAAAAATCTAATAACTATGTCTTTGAGGACGACTTAATTCCCCACAGTCTTTGGGGGAAAGGCTGAAAATTGTGAACTTTGCCCATTGTTTACACATAGTATTGGTTATTGGAAAGTATACATACGTTTTCAGGGGTATTTTTTCTGGTGAGGGAGGGAGGGGGTTACGTGGGAGGATCTTTCCACGGAGAAATTTTTCCTAGGAGAAGAGAATTGACCACGAAGGGGGGGGGGGGGGAGGCGGATTTTCCACCATTTTTGAAAACGAACAGAAAGTGAGTTTTTTCAACTGAAAGTAAGGAGCAACATTAAAACTTAAAACGAACAGAAATTATTACGTATAAGAGTGGGTTCACCCCCCTCGTCAATACCTCGCTCTTTACGCTAAAGTTTTTTTTTTAGTACTTTCAAAAGGGCTATTTATTGTAATTAAACGGCCTTTGTGATTCATGTGTCATTCTTAGAGAATTGGAAAAAAATTCGAAGTTTAGCGAAAAGAGCGATGTATTGACGAGGGGGGCGAACTCGCTCATATACGTAATAATTTCTGTTCGTTTAAGTCTTAATGTCCCTCCTTACTTTCAGTTGAAAAAAACTTGTTTTTTAATTTAATTCAGTAGAAAAGCCGGGTATGCGCGGTCTTGGTATTCGAATTAGCTTGGAAATTATAGGGATTATTAGCTAGGCCAAGTTTTCCGAGAAATTCCGAAGTGTAAAATTCTAAAACGACAATGGTACCTGAGTAAGTCAAAAGACGTTATGTACACCCGAATTTTCCATATCCGTTATCTTCAATTTCTCAAGAATGGCTGGTTGGATAGACTTGAAACTTTTAAGGAATGTCAGGGGGAAGTGGGCTTCAAGATAGTACATCTGTAATATCTCGGGAATGTCTTGAAAGGTCGACTGAAACCTTCAGGCAGTGTTGGGGGAAGGAAAGGGAGCAAGTAAAATTGAAAATCATTGTTAAGGGGAGCTAAAAATGTTGTTTATTCGATCCACCTAAACATTTTTGTGCTATATGCCCCTGGGAGATTTAAAATATATTTCCAGTAAATTAGCGAGGGCAGTCAAAAGACACTGTATGTTACCATATCATAAAAATAGCGTATATGCAATATACTCCCAACTCAACTCAAAAACCTGAATTTCAAGCATCTCTGACTCCTTTTGCAAGATATTACTACAAACCACGGCCGTATCCAGAGCGGGAGTTAGGGGTTGAAGTCCCCGCGAAATGTTTGTCCGACTCGTAAAAACGTAACAAAAGCCTCCTTTAGCAGTAAATTACTACTAACTCTGGTTCCAATTCCAAACTTCGTTTTTTTTATCGCCCCGACTCCATCTCAAAAACCTAATTTTTATTTTTTATTTTTTTTAGTGCCTTTGTATAGTCCATTTGTATAGTCCCTTTCTCACTTGCAAAAATATTAGACAGTGAAGCTTATGATGCCAAAATTTGTGTCAAGGAAATGCCTCAAGAATTAGTTTGTTAACAAATTGCACAAAAAAGAATGTCTGAAAAAAACTTTCCTCTTAAGAAAAGTGGGCTATAATCAAAGACCAAACCGCTCAAAGCAATTTCACTTTGTTCGCTCTTTCTTACAATTTATTTTCGTAACCTAACACCTTTTGAATTATCATAGGGGAATTGTCGTCTATTAGCAGCGGTCATGATTTCATAGTAAATTCTCCTTTATTCTTGAAAAAAACATCCAGGAAAAAGGGCAAAAAAAGTTGGCATTCATAGCCGAGAATGTAACGCTAGAATGAAATGAAGTAGAACAAAACCACAGGAGCGAAAATAATTTTGGTGGATGCGCAAATAAAATCAGAATTAGAAAAAAACCCTAGAAATACAATGAAACTTGGCAGATAGATAATAATCAATTTGATTAATTTTCTTATCGAATTTCATAAAAGTATTTAATAAAGACAACATGTTTCAATAACTAAAAAGCCTGTCGGACGACAGGCATAAAAGAGCAAAATAAAAACCGTTTCGTATACTCCTTTATGACAACCAAATAAACAACAACTGTCCCTTTCCTCTAGACATAAAACTTCAAAGACCCCCCCCCCCCCCATCTAAAAAACAAGTTTTTCTAATACATTCAACTGGATCCTCCAGCCATTAGACTACACAGGATTTATTTAGGATAATTTTAACTAAATGCGCGATGACCGTAAAACTACTATGGAGAAGTATTGAGTCCAATTACCCATTGTATAACCTCACGTCATTGGCAAGGTTTTCCGGACACTTACCATTATATAGCGTATGATTTGTGGAATAAAACATACAGAAGTTGTTGGTCCCATGGCCTTAGTTAGGTTAATGACCTTTTAGATAAATGACCTTTTCATAAGTTAAATAATATCCAGTCTTCAGATTCATCTAAATTCATTGCTTCAGCCCTGGCCCTAGCTATTAATTAAATATCCTTTTGTGCTTTGTTTTTTAGCTCCCTTTGGATATTTTATCTTTTGGCTAAGATTTCCTAGACGTCTAGATCGTGCTTACTACAGACGAAATTTTCAACCCCGTCTCGGAAGTTGAAAATTTGGTGAAAATTGAATACACGGGTGTTTGCCGCATTTTTTTCTTTTTATATTTTGTCTTTTTTAGTTCAGTTCTTGTTTTTGCTTGAAGCAGACGAGTAGTAAGTTTCTTACCCTTTTGAAGTGCCTATACTTTCTCGCCTAGTTAAAAGGTTTAGGAAATAATACAATCTTTTATAGGAGGGTGATACTCCTATGTTATTGATACTGGAGCGATTGAGCTAAACATTGAGCCAAGTTTTCAAGTATAGATAAGATTACGGTTTAGCGATTCCGGAAGGTCCCCCCCCCCCGCATTAACTCGGGGATATGAAGTGACATAAATATTGAGACATCCAAGGGAGATTGCCAAGAAAATTGTCTTCCCCCAGAGACGATTTGGTAGGTAATAAGGATATGACCGTACAATCCGTAACTTATTTAGGTTATTTCACTTAGAGAGTAAAGGATGAGCCTCAGTATTACTCTGGCTCCCTCCTCCAGCCTCTATTAGTAGTATGTTTACGCTTAAGCTTTGACACTTAGAAGGATTAATAAAAAAATTTCCAAAAAGAAGTTTTTCAAAGAAAAGTAAAGGCCATATTAAACTTAAGGTCAGCTGATACAAATACCTGTTAAAATTCAAACTCAAAACGACCAGAAATTACTATTAAAGAATAAATGAAACCCAAAAGGAACAGAAATTGAATAAACAAACATAAAAAATAAACATACAACCAATAATAATATAAATGAAATGCGAGAAATGCTTAAATTGAACATGCAAATCAAGCTTAAAGCGAAAAAAAAATTGCTATTGAAATTAAAATGAAACCCAAAATGAACAGAAATTAAATAAACAATCAATGCAAACAAACATACTAATGTATACTAATGTAAATGAATAAACACATCTTAAAACGAGTGAAACTTAAATTGAATATTCATATCAAGCTTGAAACGAACAAAAATCACTACAAACAAGAGTTTGGGTATCGCCTCCTTCTCTCACTGTAAAAGTCTAAAACCTACTGCGTCATTGGCACTTTACTGGAAACTATATGTGTCTTGAACAGTCTTGGACAAAATAACGAAATCAAATTGAATATTTGATATATAATAATATTAGTTTTTGAGAGATCCATCAGTTCAAGATTTTATTTCACTGTAATTTTTTTTTTATATTCATTGCTGTAAGAACTGGAAAAGAAAATATTTGTAATATAATTCGTTTTCAGTGAAGTGCCAACGACGCAGTAGGCTTTTGCTTTTTACAGTTAAGAAAAGGGGCATCCAAACTCTTGTTTGTAGTGAAACTATATTCGTCTTGAACAATTTTAGAAAGAACTAATAAATTAAACTGAATATTTGTTGTATAATGATATTAATTGCTGAAAGCTCATCAGTTCAAAATCTTACTGTAATTTTAATGTTTATTTTCAATATTAAGTACAAAAGAAAATATTTGTCATAAAATTCGTTTTCAATAAAGCGCCAATGACGCAGTAGGTTTTAGACTTTTACAGTGAGAGAAAAAGGCGATACTCAAACTCTTGTTTGTATTGATTTTTGTTCGTTTCAAGATTGACTTGCATATTTAATTTAAGTTTCACTCGTTTAAAGATTTATTTATTCATTTACATTAGTATCTATTGTATATTTGTTTGCATTGATTGTTTATTTAATTTCTATTCGCTTTGGGTTTCATTTATACTTCAATAGCAAAATATTTTTTTTTCTTTTTAAGCTTGATTTGCACAATCAATTTAAGCATTACTCGCTTTTAGATTTATTTCTTCACTTATATTATTACTTGTTTGTTTATTACTGATTGTTTATTTAATTTCTGTTCGTTTTGGGTTTCATTTATTCTTTAACAGTAATTTCTGGTCGTTTTGAGTTTGAATTTTAACAGCTACTTGTATCTGCGGATCTTAAGTTTAAAATAGCCTTCCCTTTTCTGTGAAAAACTTCTTTTTCGGAAATATTTTTTTCATTACTTTTCGTTCATTTTTTATTGCAAAAAGTTTCAAGTTTTTAAAAATTCCTTATTTCAAAATCAAACATTTTTTTTCAAAATCAAATGTTCATCAAAGCATCAAAACTAGTATTAAAGTAACAATATCATAGTCAGCGCAGTAGTGCTGCATAAGTAAAGAACGATGTTGGCACAATGTATTATTTTTTTTTCTAGACCAGGGTACTTCGTATCAAAGGAGTTGTCGTAGAAACTTCAAAAAGGGCTCACTCGATTGGAAATTGGAATGGCTAGTGTCCTTTTTAATAGTGGAAAGTAATTGGAGGAAAACTAATCCCCCTCTCACGCCTAACTTTTCCCCAAACACATCCAATCAAAATTTTGAGATAGCCATTTTGTTCAACGTAGTTGAAAGTCCTGGAAACTAGGTCTTTGAGGATGACAACCCTCCCAGAGCTCTCAAGGCAATGGTTGTAAGTCATGCTCTGGGGAAATATAAGGTTTTTATAAAAGCCGTTGTCGTAGAAGCTTCAAAAAGGCTCATTTGATTGGAAATGGAAATGGCTAGTGCCCTTTTTAATAGTTGGAAGGCAACTAACACCCCTCCCACGCCCACCATTTCCGCAAACTCATCCAATAAAAATTTTGAGATAGCCATTTTGTTCATCGCAGTTTAAAGTTCAGGAAATTATACCTTTGAGCAGGACACTCCCCCCACATTCTTCAGGGCAACGGTTATAAGTTATGCCCTGGGGGCATATAAGGTTTTTATTGAAAGCTTTGTCGTAGAAACTTGAAAAAGGGCTTGTTCGTTTGGAAATTCAAAAGGCTAGTACCCTTTTAAGTAGTCGAAAGAGATTGGAGGGCAATTAACCCCACTCTCACGCCCACCTTTTCCCCAACACACCCAATCAAAATTTTTAGATAGCCAATTTGTTCAACGTAGTTGAAAGTTTTAGAAATTAGGTTTTTAAGGATGGCAACCCCCCTCCCCCCCCCATAGCCTTCGGGACAAGGGTTGTAAGTTATGCCCTGGGGGCATATAAGGTTTTTATAGAAAGCGTTGTCATAGAAACTTCAAAAAGGGCTCATTCGATTGGAAATTGAAATGGCTAGCGTCCTTTTGAATAGTCGAAAGTAATTGGAGGGCAACTAAGCCCCCTCTCACGCCCACCACTTCCCCAAACATATACAATCAAAATTTTGAAATAGCCATTTTTTTCAACATAGTTGAATGTTCTGAAAATTAAGTTTTTGAGGATGACAACCCCTCAGGGCAAGGGTTGTAAGCTACGCCCTGGGGGTATATAAGGTTTTATAGAAAGTGTTTTCGTAGAAACTTCAAAAAGGGGTCATTCGATTGGAAATTCAACCATTCAAACGAGCCCTCTCTGAAGTTTATACGAGCATCCCTTTCATAAGAACCATAAATGCCCTCAGGGCATAGCTTAGAACTCCTGCCCCCAGGCCCTGGGGGGTTGTATCAACACAGGAGTCTTTCTTATCCGACCTTTGAACTATTTTAACAAAATGGCTATCTCAAAATTTTCATCGGATGGGTTTGCAAAAGAAAGACGTCGGGGGGGGGGGGGGGTAGTTGCCGTCGGGTCTCTTTTGACTCCTAAACAGCGAACTCAAACTCTCAATTTTCCAATCAAATGAGCCCTCTCTGTAGTTTATACGAGCAGCCTTTTCATAAGAACCATATATAACCCCAGAGCATAGTAGAGACCTATATTGACATTCTACCGGGACAAGACCACCCATTTCTAGGCCAATCAGAGATGTCTCTCAGCATAATGAATACTGACGGGACAGACCACTTTTCTAAGAAATTTTAGCCTAGATTTACACAATAAGCATATGATGAAAATCAAATTACACAATTCTATTTTTAATAAGGCTTGCCTATGACAGAAAAATCAATATGTCATTGAGCCGAGGGAAAGCAATTAGATTCTTACGTGTACATAGAAAATATAAAACTTAGTGTAAATCTGTGAGATAAATCTCGTAGCAATAATTTTTTGTTGATTGAGATTGAGAGAGATTAAGAGAGATCAAGAGAGATTGAGTGAGATTGAGTGAGATTCAGAGAGATTGAGAGAGATTAAGAGAGATTGAGAGAGATTGAGTGAGATTCAGAGAGACTGAGGGGGTTGAGCCATTGTTTAGGTGGGGAAGGATGACAGACTGCCGAAGATTGTTCTGGTAGGTATAATACACAAGTACCAAACAAGGAGTTGCGCTTTATTGAGAGTTAGATGAAGCGAGTTAAACGTAATCTTTAGAATAGATCTAGGTAAGTAATATTTAGATAATTGATTAGAATGAAGCCTTTAAATAATATTTAAGATAATTCTTCGCGTATATTTTAATTTATTTATTTTTGTTACAAGTACAGGATAGTCAAACACCTCATTTAAGGGTCTACAAATCTTTTTGTACCTACAATTTGTTTAGCAGGAAGTGTTTTTTAAGGCAGTTATACATTTTTTTTTAGTTCTTAGCCATTACAAGATAGCCAGACCCTTAGGCTACATTTAGTGATCTGTAATTGTGTATCAGCTACAATGAGGTAGGATTTGAACCACAGTTTAAATGGAGAAGGATGACAGATTGCCGAAGATTGTCCTTTTTGGTCAACTGTTCAGGGCTAAACGGAAAGCAGGTCGTCATCGTCTGGGGTGGGAGGATGTCATAAAGAAAGATTTAAAGGAAATAGGAACTTCCCGGGAGGGTGTAAAGAGGTAAGCATTGAATAGATTGGGATGGAGGTGGAGGAGAAGCATGCGTAATTGTGTTGACCTCAGGTGGCTCGGTGCTGAGGTGAATTGTTAGTAGTAATAGAAGTAGTTGGGTAGGGTAGATTCCTAAGAAAGTACATTTTGATGTCTAAGGGATAAATCGCAAAGAATTCTCAGGGAATGGTAACTCCATTAAGAGATATACATTTTTTTTATTATTTTGGAGGGATGTCTTGAGAATAATTATTTTAAATTTCTGAAAATAATTATTTAAAAGAGATGAAAGCTTAAAATATTAATTGCTTATCAACTAAGGGATAAATCTCAGGGAATTCTCAGGGAATGGTAACTCCATTAAGAGATATATATTATTTTTTATTTTGGAGGGATGTCTTGCGAATAATTATTTTAAATTTATGAAAATAATTATTTAAAAGAGATGAAGGCTTAAAATATTAATTACTTATCAACTAAGGAACAAATCTCAGGGAATTCTCAGGGAATGGTAACTCCATTAAGAGATACATATTATTTTTTATTTTAGAGGGATGTCTTGAGAATAATTATTTTCAATTTCTGAAAATAATTATTTAAAAGAGATGAAGGCTTACAATATTAATTACTTATCAACTAAGGAACAAATCTCAGGGAATTCTCAGGGAATGGTAACTCCATTAAGAGATACATGTTACTTTTTATTTTAGAGGGATGTCTTGAGAATAATTATTTTCAATTTCTGAAAATAATTATTTAAAAGAGATGAAGGTTAAAAATACTAATTGCTTATCAACTAAGGGATAAATCTCAAGGAATTCTCAGGGAATGGTAATTCCACTAAGAGACACATATTATTTATTATTTTGGAGGGATGTCTTGAGAATAATTATTTTAAATTTCTGAAAATAATTATTTAAAAGAGATGAAGGCTTAAAATATTAATTGCTTATCAACTAAGGAATAAATCTCACGAATTCTCAAGGAATGGTAACCCCATTAAGAGATACATATTATTTTTTATTTTGTAGGGATGTCTTGAGAATAATTATTTTAAATTTCTGAAAATAATTATTGAAAAAGATGAATGCTTTTAAATATTAATTGCATTTCAACTAAGGGATAAATCTCAGGGAATTGTAACTCCATTAAGAGATATATATTATTATGTAGTGAAAATAAAATCTGTTGTTTGAATAGGTTGTTTGAATTTAATGTGCTAATGGGTTGTTGAATGGGCTTTTTAAGTATCCATGGAAAAGTACCTTCGCCTTATTGGTTACTGTTAAAGCATCGAGGACAGTGAAAATAAAATGGGGAACTGTGTCGACACCGGATTTTTTTTTTTAATCTGACCTTTGGACTATTTTTAACAAAATGGCTATCTCAAAATTTTTATTGGATGTATTTTGGGGAAAGGGGCGTTGGGGGGCAACTGCCCTCTGATCTCTTTTGACTCTTAACAACTGAGCTATAACTTTTAATTTCCAATCAAATGAGCCCTCTCTGAAGTTTATACGAGCATCCCTTCCATTACAGCTATATATGCCACCCAGGCATAACTTAAAAACACTTACCCCGGGCCCTGAAGGATTTTGTGGACCCTGGAGTTTTCGTTATACGGTCTTTGAACCATTTTAAACAAAATGGCTCTCTCAAAGATCTTATCGGATGGGTTTGAGGAAAATAGGTTATGGAGGGAGGAGGGGGGCTAGTTGCCCTCCAATCTCTTTTGACTCTTAAAAAGTGAACGAGAACTTTCAATTTCCAATCAAATGAGCCCTCTCCGTGGTTAATACGAGTATTCATTCCATAAGAACCATATATGCCTCCAGAGCATTACTTACAACTTCTGGCCCCGGGCAATGGGGGGTTGCGTCGACACAGGAGTTTTTCTTATCTGCTCTTTGAACTATTTCTTACAAAATGACTATTTCAAAATTTTTATCAGATGGATTTTGGGAAAAAAGCTTGTGGGGAGAGCTAGTTGACCTTGGATATCTTTTGACTCTTAAAAAGTGAACTAAAACTTTCAATTTCCAATCAAATGAGCCCTCTCTCAAGTTTATACGAGCATCCCCTTCATAAGAACCATATACGCCCCCAGGACAACACTTACAACGCCTACCCTCCAGGCCCCGGGGGGTTGTGTCGACACCGGAGTTTTAGTTATCTAATTTTTGAACTATTTAAAAAAAATGGCTATATCAAAATTTGTAGCGGATGGGTTTGGGGGAAAAAGGGCCTGAGGGGGGCTAGTTACCCTCCGATCTTTTGACTCTTAAAAAGTGAACTAGAACTTTCAATTTGAGCCCAATCAAATGAGCCCTCTATGAAGTTTATACGAGCATCCCTTTCATAAGAACCATACATGCCCAAGGGCATTACTTAGAACTCCTGCCCCCGGGTCCTGGGGTGGGGTGTATCAACACTGAAATTTTTCTTATTCAACCTTTGAAATATTTTAACAAAATAGCTTTCTCAAAATGTTCATCAGATGGGTTTGGAAAAAAAGGCGGGGTGGGGGGCTAGTTTCCCTCAGATCTGTTTTGACTCTTAAGAAATGAACTCGAACTTTCAATTTCCATTCAAATGAGCCCTCTCTGAAGTTTATACAAGCATCCCTTTCATAAGAACCATGTATTCCCTGAGGGCATAACTTACAATACCTGCCCTGGGCTCGGGGAGGGGGGTGTCAACACGTGAGTTTTGTTATCTGACTTTTGAACTATTTATAATATAATGACTATGTTAAAATTTCTATCGGACGCATTAGGGGAAAAAGGGGCGTGGGGGGGGGGCTAGTTGCCCTCCAATCTCTTTTGACTCTCAAAAACTGAACTAAAACTTTCAATTTCCAATCAAATGAGCCCTCTCTGAAGTTTTTACGAGCATCCCTTCCATAAGAACTATATATTCCCCCAGGGCATAACTTACAACACCTGCCATCGGGCCCTGCAGGGTTGTGCTGACCCCGGAGTTTTCGTTAAATGATAGTTGAACTATTTAAAAAAATGGGTATCTCGAAGTTCTTATCAGATTGGTTTGCGGGAAAAAAGCGTGGAGGGAGGGGGGGGGGGCTAGTTGCCCTCCGATCTCTTTTGACTCTTAAAAAGTGAACTAGAAATTTCAATTTCCAATCAAATGAGCCCTCTTTGATTTTATACGAGGGCATAACTTACAACACCTGCCCCCGGGCCCCGGGGGAGTTGTGTCGACATCGGAGTTTTTGTTACATGATCTTTGAACTATTCTTAACAAAATGGATATTTCCAATTTTTATCGGGTGCATTTGGGAAAAAAGGGCGTGGGGGCTCTTCAAAACCTTTTGATTCTTCAAAAGTAAACTAGAGCTTTCAATTTCCAGTCAAATGAGCCCTCTCTGAAGTTTATACGAGCATTCCGTCCATAAGAACCATATATGCCCACAGGGCATAATTTACATTGCCGGCCCCAAGGCCCAGGTTGCTTGTGTCGACCCCGAAATTTTTGTTATATGATTTGTGAACTATTTTTACCAAAATGGCTACTTCAAAGTTTCATCGGATGCATTTGGGGAAAAAGGACGAGGAGATTAGTACACTCTGATAAATTTTGACTCTTAAAAAGAGAAACAGAACTCTCGAATTCCAATCGAATGAGCCCCCTTTGAAGTTTATACGACGACTCCTTCCATATAAAGTGCCTCTGGAAACAAACACATAATAAATAATAAAACATTGGAGCCGTATGGATCCAATGGCAAATAACCAACCGGATCTCTTTAATTCTTAAAAAGTGAACTAGAACTTTCAATTTCAAAACAAATGAGCCCTCTCCGAAGCATATACGAGCATCCCTTCCATTAAAACCATATATACCCCCAGGGCATAACTTATAACGCCTGCCCCCCGGCCCTGGGGGTTTTTGTCGACACCAGGGTTTGTGTTATCTAACTTTTTAACGATTTTTAACAAAAAAGTTGTCTCAAACTGTTTATTTGATGCGTTTAGGGGAAAAAAGGGCGTGGAGGGGAGGGTTAGTTGCCCTCCGATCTCTTTTGACTCCTAAAAAGTGAACTAGAACTTCCAATTTCCAAATAAATGAGCCCTCTCTGAAGTTTATACGGGCATCCCTTCCATATAAGCCATATATACCCCAGGGCATAACTTACAACGCCAGCGCTCGGGCCCTGGGGGGGCTGTGTCGACACCGTAGTTTTGTTATCTGAACGTAGTTTTGAGCATCCCTTCCATAAAAACCATATATACCCCCAGGGCATAACTTATAACGCCTGCATACCCGGCCCTGGGGGTTTTTGTCGACACCAGGGTTTGTGTTATCTAGCTTTTTAACTACTTTTAACAAAAAAGCTGTCTCAAACTGTTTATTTGATGCGTTTAGGGGGAAAAGGGCGTGGAGGGGAGGGTTAGTTGCCCTCCGATCTCTTCTGACTCCTAAAAAGTGAACTAGAACTTCCACTTTCCAAACAAATGAGCCCTCTCTGAAGTTTATACGTGCATTCCTTCCATATAAGCCATATATACCCCAGGGCATAACTTAAAACGCCAGCCCTCGGGCCCTGGGGGGCTGTGTCGACACCGTAGTTTTGTTATCTGAACTTCGAACTATTTTTAACAAAATTTCTATCTCAAAATTTTTATCTGATAAATTTGAAGAAAAAAGGGCGAGGGGGGGGGGAAGCGGAGGGGGCTAGCTACCCTCCGATTACTTTTGACTTATACAGAATGAACTGAACTTTCAGTTTCCAATCAAACGAACCCTCTTTAAGAACCTTATATGCCTCCAGAGCAAAACTTACAATACCTGCCCCCGGGCCCTGGGGAGGGGTTGTGTCGACTTCGGAGTTTTGTTATAAAACCTTTGAATTATTCTTAAGAAAATGACTATCTCAAAATTCTTATCTGATGCAACTGGGGAAAAAGGGCGTGAGGGGGAGGGGGCTAATTGCCTTCAGATCTCTTTCGAATCTAAAAAATTGAACTAGAACTTTTAATTTTCAGTCAAAATAGCCCTCTCTAAAGTTTTTAAGAGCATACCTTCTATAAGAAACATATTTGTCCCCCAGGGCATAACTTACAACGCCTACCTCTGGGCCCTAGAGGTTGTGTCGACCCCGGAGTTTTTTTTATACGATCTTTGAACTATTTTCAACAAAATGGCTACCTAAAAAATTTTTATGGGATGTATTTGGGGACAATAGGGCGTGGGGGGACTCGCTGCCCCCCGATCACTTTTTATTCTTAAAAAGGGCACTAGAACTCTCGATTTTGAACCGAATGAGCCCCCTTAGAAGTTTACACGACGACCCCTTCCATATAAAGTTCGTCTTAAAAAAAAATGATAAAACATTGGAGCCGTATGGCCTTTACTATAGGCAACGCAATAGCGTTGCCTCTGATAAAGGATAACAAAAGCAAAATGAGTAAAATGAGGTTTATATGTTATGTAAAAAGTTCTAGATAGCAAGATTGGACAATAAACGTTGAATAAATATTATTTCCATCTAGCCACAAACATATGATATATCCTTATTCATATAAATGTAAAGGACAGTTTTACAGAAGCAATGTTGTCTCTGTAAATTGTAACTTATATTGCCCAACTACTCATTTAGCTGGGAAATATTTAATGTTAATAAGTTTGGTTGAACAAAGCTTTTAAATACACCGCATGCTGCCGGTTTTTCGAAGTATATTAGGAATAACAAAAAATCTCATAAACAAAAACTTCATAGAATAGATAAATACCAAGTTTACTATCTCCTGCTATGAGTCAAATTTCGAGCAAAAATGCTCGCTTCACTTCTATAAAAAACAGCTCACAAAAGCAACGTGCATTGCAGTCTTAATATAAGACCTCACAACACAAATACTCACAATTTTATTAGCAGTCAAAGCTATTTGGTTTGCCAAACTAAATAAACCTCAACGTTACTGTTATTAACTTTACTTATTAACGTTAATATACTTAACGTTAATGTATTAAATAAAAAAACGTTAACGTTAACCTTAACGTTATCATGAGTCCCGTTTATGCCAGATACAAAGTTTTCCATAACTACTTTTTTCTGGATTTTCTATTAAACTAAAAGCACTTGAACAAAACTTTTTGTTACATTATAAATACTGGTTTGTGGAAATTTATTAAGATTGTTATACAGTTATTATAGGAAAAACTTTATGTCGATAGAAGCAACATCTCGATTGTCATATTTACTATTTCTTGTTATGAGCCACATTTGTGCAAAAACGATCTCATGGCGCCAATAAAAGACCGAAAAATAAATAAAAGCAGCTAAAAGTACAGTCTAGTAACAACAATGAAAAATTAAAATATATATAATAATTTTATTTCTTTTAGAATATTCCATATGCTATAATTGCAAAATGTATATTTACCCTTGTAAAATTTAATAATTAAAGTTATATGAAAACCAAAAGACAGAGACAACATAGAAGTGACCGTAAAAGTCATCTATTAAAATAAGACACTTTTTGCACGGATTTTCCAAGGACGTCATACGTTTTGAAGCACTCATAGGTTTTGAAGTATTCATAGGATTTGAAGCATAAAAGTGAAAACATATTTGTTCAAATAAAAGTTAATAGCGACATTAAAACCTAAAACACACAAAACTTAGCTTATATACAAAACCATAAAGTAAAACAGAAATACATTAACATAGAAAGAAATATTGTGTTCACAACACTAAAGTAGAACTTACTGGAACCGAACATGTACAGGCAACTGGTGACAATGAGGGGTTTACTGATTTTTATAACATTCCACATTTTCGACAAAACTGTCAAAGCATTTTCATTTTTGAAGCACAAGTGTTACCATAGCGTTACCGATAGACAGGGGTGCAGCTTGGGTTTTGAGTTAGGGTGAGGATATAAAGAAATTCCGACAAAATCGTCCAGTGTACGAACAAATGTTCACACATAAACTAAATTATACTAAAAACATAAGCTAAATTCGAAGGTGGCATTTTGAAGGGGGGGGGGGTGTCTTCCGTTTCCCACCTAGCTGCGGCTCTGCCAATAGAAGATTTAATTGGGAGTCCCCATCCTTTATATGTCATTTTTGCCTTCTTTTGCACGCCCATCAATCGGTGAGAGGGCATGGAAAATTATCCCCCTGCCTAGGTTTTGAAGAATATTTCTTTCTTATATTTCTATTTAAAAACTTTTTTCGGTATTTTTATTGAAAAGGCAGAAAAAAAAATATCCCCCCAACTACTTACATTTTGAAAAATACATAACTTGCGAATTCTATAACTCAATGTGAACTTTTCACTTTGTCAGAGCAATATTCTATTTTGTCGATAATCAGGGCTTTCGTAAGGAATTCAACTCAGCTAATTCTTGTTAAGTTAATCATCTCAGTAAGTCCAGAGAGAGACACATATAAAATCTGTTTATTTGTACTCTGGGATTTCTGCAGGGTCTCTCATGAGTCCAAAAATTTAAGAAGTCTAAGAATCCAGAAGAACTCTACCCCTGAGTAGTCTAACCGGCTTGAACAATAGTGGTAAACAGTAAAATCTTTAAATTTTGGACTTTCGAGGGGAGTCATCTGATGCCCCCTCCCCATGATTCTGACATACATTACAAGACTTGGCTTATATTCACAGTTTGTTTATTCTAGATGGCAGCACTTTTTGACGCAAAATATAGCAACTAAAAATGTATTATAAACCTAAATAGCTCTTAGCTACCGCTTAATAGCTCTTTTAGACCAAGGCACTTCGTATCGAAGGAGTTGTCGTAGAAACTGCGATAAGGGCTCATTCGATTGGAAATTGGAAGGCTTGTGCCCTTTTTATTAGCCGAAAGTGATTGGAAGGCAACTAACACCCCTTCCACACCCACCATTTTCCTAAACGCATCCAATCAAAACTTTGGAATAGCCATTTTGTTCAACGTAGTTGAAATATTTGGAAATTATGTCTTTGAGGAGGACAGTCCCCCAAAAGACCTCAGGGCAAGGGTTGTAAATCATGGCCTTGGGGCATATAAGGTTTTTATAGAAAAAGTTTTAGTAGAAACTTAAAAAACTTCTCATTCGATTGGAAATGCAAAGGGCTAGTGCCCTTTTTAATAGTCAAAAGTGATTGGAGGGCAACTAACCCTTCTCTCACGCCAGTTATTTCTCCAAACACACCCATTCAAAATTTTGAGAGAGACATTTTGTTCAACGTAGTTGAAAGTTCTGGAAATTAGGTCTTTGACGATGACAACCCCCTCCCCTCACAGCCCTCAGGGAAAGGGTTGTAAGTTAGGCCCTGGGGGCATAAAAGGTTTTATAGGAAGCGTTGTCGTAAAAACTTCAAAAAGGGCTCATTTGGTGGGAAACTGAAAGGGCTAGTGCCCTTTTTAATTGTCGAAAGCGATTGTAGAGCAACTAACCCCCCTCTCACACCCACCACTTCCCCAAACACATCCAATAAAAATTTTGAGATAGCCATTTTTTTCAACGTAGTTGAAAGTTCTAGAAATTATGTCTTTGAGGATGAAAAGCCCCCAAAACCCCGCCTTTGAGGATGAAAAACCCCTCAGGGCAAGGGTTGTAAGTTATGCCCTGGGGACATATAAGGTTTTTATAGATAGCGTTGTCGTAGAAACTTCAAAAAGGGCTCATTCGATTGAAAATTGAAAGGGCTAGTGCTCTTTTTAATAGTCCAAAGTGATTGGAGGGAAACAAACCCCCATCTCACGCCCACCATTTCCCAAAATACATCCAATCACAATTTTTAGATAGCCATTTTGTTCAACGTAATTGAAAGTTCTGGAAACTAGTTCTTTGAGGATGACACCCCCCCCCCCCCCCAACAGCCCTCAGGGAAAGGGTTGTAAGTTATGGTCTGGGGGCATATAAGGTTTTTATAGAAAAATTTGTCAAAGAAACTTCAAAAAGGGCTCATTTGATTGGAAATTGAAAGGGCTAGTGCCGTTTTCAATAGTAGAAAGTGAGTAGAGGGCAACTAACTCCCCTCTCACGCCCACCATTTCCCTAAAAACATCCAATCAAAATTTTGAGATACCCATTTTTTTCAACGTAGTTCAAAGTTCTAGAAATTATGTCTTTGAGAATGACAATCCCCTTACAACCCTCAGGGCAAGGGTTGTAAGTTATTCCCTGGGGGCATATAAGGTTTTTATAGAAGGCGTTGTTGTAGAAACTTCAAAAAGGGCTCATTCGATTGGAAATTGAAATGGCTAGTGCCCTTTTTAATAGTCGAAAGTGACTGGACGGCAACTAACCCCCCTCTCACGCCGAACATTTCCTAAAAATTTCGAGATAGCCATTTTGTTCAACGTAGTTTAAAGTTCTGGAAATTGGGTATTTGAGAATGACAGCCCCCCAAAACCCTCAGGGCAAGGGTTGTGAGTTATGCCCTGGAGGCATACAAGGTTTTTTTATAGCAAGTGTTGTCGTAGAAACTTCAAAAAGGGTTCATTCGATTGGAAATTGAAAGGGTTAGTGCCCTTTTTAATAGTCAAAACTGATTGGAGGGCAACTGAACTCCCTCTCACACCGACCATGTTCCCCAACACATCCTATCAAATGTTTTAGATTGCCATTTTTTTCAACGTAGTTGAAAGTTCTGGAAATTATGTCTTTGAAGATAAAAAAAACCCCACACCCCTCAAGGCAAGGGTTGTAAGTTATGCCCTGGGGGTATATAAGGTTTTTATAGATAGCGTTGTCGTACACGCTTCAAAAAGGGCTCATTCAATTGGAAATTGAAAGGGCTAGTGCCTTTTTTATTAGTTGAAAGTGATCACAGGGCAGATCCCCCAACGCACATCATTCCCCAAATACTTCCAATCAAAATTTTGATATATCCATTTTGTTCAACGTATTTGAAAGATATGTAAATTATGTCTTTGACGACAACGAATCCCCCCAGCCCTCAGGGCAAGGGTTGTAAGTTGTGTCCTGGGGGCATATAAGGTTTTTGTAGAAAGCATGGTCTACAAACTTCGTAGGGGGCTCATTGGATTAACGCGCTAGTGCTCTTTTTAAGAGTCAGAGTGATCGGAGGGCAGCTACCCACCCCCCCCCCCTCCCCACGCACACAGACACACGTCGTATTGTCTCGAAAGGCATCTAATAGAAATTTTGAGACAGCCATTCTATTCAAAATAGTCTAAATATCATATAACAAGGCTTTTGGAGATGAAACAAACCCCAGAGATTAGGGGCACGGGTTGTAAGTTATGCCCAGGGGGCAAGGTTTTTATGAAAGGGGTGGTTATTTGACTTTAGAAGAGGGTCAGTTTTCTTCCCTGAAAAAGATTATGTAAATATATAACGAACAGAGATTAATTAAAAAAACTTTTTCCACAAAATAAGTTTAAAAAAAAGTAATGAACTCCATTAAACCAAAAATGAACAAAAATAGAATCGAATGATCTACCAAGCACACAACTACCACAAATCAGTATCAATAAATAAACGAAACCCAAAACAAACAGAAATTAAAATGAATAGCAGAGTCAAACTCAAAACGAGCAGATATTAATATGAGTGGGGTTATGACGTAGATAATTTCGGAGACCACACTGCCTTTCCATGACGATAAAATAAAAGTCCAAAATAGGGATAAATCCTTTTAATAGACAGTGTATAATAAATTTCACAAAAAATACCAGATATTTCGGTCACATATACAGTGACCGTCATCAGTAGTAAAATTAAACAGTTTAGTTTTACTACTGATGACGGTCACTGTATATGTGACCGAAATATCTGGTATTTTTTGTGAAATTTATTATACACTGTCTATTAAAAAGGATTTTATCCCTATTTTGGACTTTTATTTTATCGAGTGGGGTTCTAAACCCCTATGCTTTCTAAAAGCCAGAATATAATTTGTACTTTACTGAAAAAATTCTTTTATATGTTTTCATTTTTATAACTTTAAGAAATCAAAAATTAATTAAGAATTTAAGGAAAAATATCAGCATATGTATATTAAATTGATAATGCACATTTTTTTCAGTAAATTAATTTGAATTTTCTCATTAAAGTACAAATTATATTCTGGCTTTTAGAAAGCATGGGGTTTAGAGCCCTACTCATTAATTTCTCCTCGTTTTGAGTTTGACTCTGTTATTTATTTTAATTTCTGTTTGTTTTAGGTTTTATTTATTTACTGATACTGATTTGTGGTAGTTGTATGCTTTTTGTTCATTTTTGGTTTAATGGAGTTCTTTACTTTTTTGAAAAACTTATTTAGTGGAAACAGTTTTTTTTAAATAAATAAAGATATAGATTCAACTAAAATCAAACAGTTTGTGGTAACGAACTGTAAATGAGGAGAGATGCGGCTCAATAGTAACCAAAACTAAAAAACGGAATTTTGATATCAATAGATATATCAAAAGAATCGGCTTTTTATGTTTATTAAATAAAAAAAAACAAGTTATTTTTTTTACTGAAAGTAAGGAGCGACATTAAAACTCAAAACGAACAGAAATTATTCCATATATGAAAGGGGCTGTCCCCTCCTCAACGCCTCGCTCTTTACGCTAAAGTTTTTTATTGTTCTAACAAATAGAGTTGTGAGAAAGAGTCAAACTTTAGCGTAAAGAGCAAGGCGCTGAGGAGGGGACAGCCCCTTTCATATACGGAATAATTTCTGTTCGTTTTAAGTTTTAATGTCGCTCCTTACTTTCAGTTAAAAAAAACTTGTCTTTTATTTAATTTCTGAACTTTTTAAATTAATGCAGGTTTCTATATTAATATATTTTTATTACGTATATTAGGGGGGTTCGACCCCCTAGCCAATACCTCGCTCCTTACGCTACAGTTCAAATTTTTTTTCCAATCCTTTATGAATGACCCCTTAATCACAAAGGCCGTTAATTAGAATCAATAGCTCTTATGAAAGTACTAAAAAAATCCTTTGGCTTAAAGAGCGAGGTATTGACTAGGGGGTGAACCCAATCATATATATAATATTATATGTTCGTTTCAAGTTTTTCAGTTGAAGAGTTTTCAGTTGAAAAGTTTTTCAGTTGAAAACTTGTTATTTTTTATTTAAGTTCAGATCGTTTTTTAAATAATGCTGGGAAATCCAGCGCCCCCTTCATACTCAACTTGCAGCCCTCCCCCAGGGACTGTGGGGGATTAAGTCACCCTCAAAGACATAGTTATTATATTTTTGACCCTGCTGAAAACAATGGCTATCTCAAAATTTTAATCGGGTGACTTGGGGAAAAATGAGCGTGGGAGGGGGCCTAGTTGCCCTCCATTTTTTGGTCACTTAAAAAGGGCACTAGAACTTTTAATTTCCATTTGAATGAGCCCCGCAATATTTCAGGACCACTGGGTTGATACATCACCCCCGGGAAAAAAAACAAATAAAAACGCATCCGTGATCTTTCTTCTGGCAAAAAATAAAAAATTCCACATTTTAGCAGATAGGAGCTTGAAACCTCTACAGTAGGGTTCTCTGATACACTGAATCTGAAGGTGTGATTTTCATTAAGGTTCTATAACTTTTAAGGGGTGTTTCCCCCTTTTTTCGAAAATAAAGCAAATTTTCTCAGGCAAATTACGCATTAGTTTCTGTTCTTTTTAAGTTTTAATGTTGCTCCTTACTTTCAGTTGAAGAAACATTTCTTATTTAATTTCTGATTGTTTTGTAAATAATGCCAAGATGTCTGGCCTCACCTCCATGGAGAAATACCCTCCCCACGGAAATATCCTCTAGAAAATTCAATCCCAGTCAATTACCCTTAATAACTCCACGCGTAAAATTGAGACGGAAAAGAGAAAGCAAGACATATAGAAACATTCTTGCGGATTCCCCTAGTGTCTAATTTCCCCTGAAAACTCGCCCCCTGGAAATTTCCTTCCCCATGGACAATTCCCCCGTGGAAAAAATCTATAAGAAAATTCGCCCCCCCCCCTCGACCCAAAAATGTATGCCTACCTCCTAATAACAAATACTGTGCGTAAACAATAGGCGAGTCTAATAACTCAAATACCTTTCCCCTGGGGCTGTGGGGTGGTCATGTTATATCCACAGACATAGTTACTAGGCCTTTCAACTATGATGAACAAAACGACTATCTCAAAATTTTGATCGGACAACATTGGGAAAAATGGGACGGGGGAAGGGTTATAGTTGCCCTCCAATCTTTTTAGTCACTTACAAAGTACACTAGAACTTTTAATTTCCGTTCGAATGAGCCCTCTCATGATATTCTAAGACCACTGGATCGATACATTTACCCCTGGAAAAAAATAAGAATAATAAAAAAAATGAATAAACAAGCATCCGTGATTTTTTTTTTCTGGCAAAAAATAAAAAATTCCACATTTTTGTAGATTGGAGTTCGAATCCTCTACAACAGGTTTTCTGATATACTGAATCTGATAGTGTGAAATTTTGATGAAGATTCTATCACTTTTAAGGGGTTTTTTCTCCCTTTTCGTGAAAATAAGGCAAATTTTCTCAGGCTCGCACCCGTTATGGGTGAGACTAAACGTAATGAAACTTATATATTTCAAATCAACATTATAAGCCGATCCTTTTAATATATCTATCGGTATCAAAATTCCGTTTTTTAGAGTTTTGGTTACTATTTACGAACGGTTCGTTACCATGAACTGTTTGAAAAGATGGGAGGGAGGGGGGTCAGTTGCCTCCCAATCTTTTTGGTCACTTAAAAAGGAAACTAGAACTTTTCTTTCCATTCGTATGAGCCCTTTGTCGATATTCTAGGACAGTTGGTTCGATGCGATCACCCCTGGGAAAAACAAACAAACACGCATCCGTGATCTTTCTTCTGGCAAAATATACAAAATTCCAGATTTTTAAAAATGGGGGCTTGAAACTTCCACAATAAGATTTTCGGATACACTGAATCTGATGGTGAGATTTTCATTAAGATTCATTGGCTTTTAGTGGTTCCCCCACCCCCTTTCTGAAAACCATACAAATTTTCTCAGGGTCCTAACTTTGATAGGTAACACTAAACTTAACGATTTGTATATATTTGGAATCAAACAGTTCGTGGTAACGAACTGTAAGTAAGGAGCAACCGGGCTCAATAGCAATCGAGACTCTAAAAGAACGGAATGTTGATACCAATAGATATATCAAAAGAATCAGATTTATATGCTGATTTCAATATACAAATTTCATCAAGTTTAGTCTTAGCCATCAAAAGTTACGCAAGTTACACCTCCTCCTCAACACCTCGCTCTTTACGCTAAAGTTTGAATTTTGTCCCAATTCTTTAAGAATGACTCCTGAAACACAAGGGTCGTTTAATTAGAACAATAAGAAGGTTTTTTAAAAGTATTAAAAAACTTTAGCATAAAGAGCGGAGGTGTGGAGGAGGAGGCAACCCCCTACATATGCTTAATAATTTCTGTTCGTTTTAAGTTTTAAGGTTGCTCCTTACTTTCAGTTGAGAAAACTTGTTTTTATTATTTAATTTTCCTAAAAAGGTCATCTCATCAAAATTTTGAGACAGCCATTTTGTTCAGTATAGTTGAAAAGCCCATTAACTTTGTCTTTGAGGACCCCACCCCCCCACAGCATCTGGGGAAAGGTTTGTAAGTCAAGAAATTCACCCATTGTTTATGTATAGTATTTCTTAATGGGAAGTATACAAACATTTTTCGGGGAGGGGGAAGAATTTTCTTCAAAGGAGGATTTTCTAAGGGAATAATTTTCCGTGGGGAAGGAAGTTCCCGGTGGTGAACTTCCCAAGGGAAATTTTGTACAGGGGGAATTAGCCAGGATTCCAATACAAAATTCTTTATTTGTCTTACTTTCTCTTTGCCAACTCAATTTTATATGTGGATATATTAAGGGGAATTGTCCGACGGAAATATTTACCCGGATTGAAAACTGTCTAGATTATCTTTCCATAGCTAGGGGGATTTTTCCACGGAAGAAATCTTCCATGTGGGAGTTTTCCACAGAATAAATTCTCCAGAGGAAAGTTTCTGCAGGAGCACTTTTCTACTACGGGGCGGTGGGGGGGGGATAATTCCGGGAAGAATTTTCCATGGAGGGGAATTCACAGTATAATTTTAAAAACAATCAGGAAAAAAAAAGTCTTTTTCAAATGAAAGTGGGCTATGAAAAAATTTTCAGCTGGAATCGTCCACAAGAAATTTTCCGGGAGTAATTTTCATATGGAAAGGAAATGCCCGGGGGGAATATTTTATACAGGAGGAACTCTAAATGGAGGGATCTACCGTGAGGGGAAGAAATTTTCCATGGAGAGGGAAGCCGGATTTCCCGGCATTATATAAAAAGATCAGAAAAAAAAAAACAGATTTCTTCAACTGAAAGTGAGGAACAACATCAAAACTTAAAACGAACAGAAATTATTACGTACGCATATGAGAGAGGGGGGGGGGTACCCCCTCCTCGATACCTCGCTCTTTACGCTACTTGATGAAATTGTTAACAAGTCATTTTCTTTGATTTGTGAAGTGGGAATATGGCTCTAGAATTTGCAGAAACAACTTTTTCTGAACCTATTTAATAGGGGTGCGATTATTTAAACAGTAGTTTATTATTACCAACAACAACAGCATATCATTATGTGTTTTATTTATTACAGTTTTACAGCCAAAAAAAAAAAAAAAAAAAAAAAAAAAAAAAAAAAAAAAAAAAAAAAAAAAAAAAAAAAAAAAAAAAAAAAAAAACGATTTCACGTATTCATGATTTCAGCTGATATTAAACAGACAAGAATCAGTAAAATTTCCAGAGAAAATTTTAAAAAGGGGGAGGGGAACTTTGCCAAAATTAATATGCAAATTTAGTTTTAATTTTTCATGTACGGTGAGCCAAATTCGAACCTACATTAGTTGAAAATCGTTCAGAAATTAAATAAAAACAACATTCTTTTTAAACAAGAAGTAAGGAACGGTATTGAAACTTAAAACGAAGAGAAATTATTCTGTATATGAAAGGGGCTGTCTTATCCTGAACGCCCCGCTCTTTACGCTACTGTATAGTTTGACTCTTCGTCAACTTTTTAAAGTAATAAGAAACTTTTGCATAAAGAACGGGGCATCCAGGAGGGGACAGCCCTTTCATATACGGAATAAGGTTCCATTGTAACTGAACCCCCGTGTAACTGAACCTCGAGCATTTGAACCCCTGTAACTGAACCACCCTGCAACTAAACCCCCGTATAACCGAACCTCCGTGCAACTGAGCCCCCGTGCAACTGAACCCTCGTGCTACTGAACCCTCATGCAACTGAGCCCCATTTAACTGAATCCTCGTGCAACTCAACCCCCGTGCAACTCAACCCCATTTAACTAAACCCCCGTGCAACTGAACCCCATGTAACTGTAACTGTGTGTAACCATGTAACCATGTAACTGTGTGTTAACAGAACACAACTGATGAGCGAAAAGTGATGAAAGAGAGGGGTAATACCGAACTCTCAGCTACTATTCTTGGGAGACATCTGACAGTTTATAAGTGACCATGGAATTCCTGTGTTGTTTTAAAGTCACTTTTCTGTGAATAGGCAGCGTGACGGCAGAGTGCACCTGGCGGCGATAAATCACATCAGTCCAGTTTTTGTCAGGGAAAAATTACTCAGTGATAATTTATTGCTCCCGCTAGCATTATTCGCTTCTAGGTCCAGGCCTAGGGACCTAGTGGTAAATCCAGACCTGAGCGTGCACATATTTCCTTTGGGTGAATTGACTTTCCTTTTAAGCACTCTCTGAAAGTTCCAACTTAATACACAAATCCCTTTTTGAGATATGCCATTTTGAAAATCTGCATTCACATAGTGTCTTTTGATTTAGTTCAAGTTCCACCTCAAATACCTCATTCTGTCAAATTTTCAACTTGATATGAGTAGCCTTAATAGTGCTAGTTTAATAGTAGCAGAGGTCGTAGTAGGAGCAGTAGAAGTAATAATAGTGTTGAATTAGTAGTAGTAGTAGCGGTATTAATAGCAGTAGTAGCAGGCAGATGCCCCAGAAGTTTCATCTTGATACACTAAGCTGTTCCCAAAAAATTGCTGATACACCTGTATGAGCAATCTGTATGCTATTGCAAGTTACCAATTGTTAAAATTTAAGGTTTTTATAGAAGGGACGGTCGTAAAATCTTTGAAGGAGGCTCATTCGATTGGATATTGAAAGTTCAAGTTCAATTTCGAAGAATCAAAGGTAATCACAGGACAATCAGTCTTTCCCTCTTAACCGACATCCCCCCCCCAAATACATCCGATCAAAATAAAAATAAACATTTTGTTCAAAAGAGTCTGAAGATCAAATAACCATGCCTTTGGGGTTAACAACCCTACCAACACCATCTGGGACAAGGGCTGTAAGTTAAGCTAGTTGCTCATTGCTAACACATAAGGTTTTTGTAAAAAAATTTTGTATGAACTTTGGGGGGGGGGGGGGGGGGCTCATTCGATTGGAAATAAAATTTCCAGTGCAATTTTTCAGAGTTAAAAGTGATTGGAGGGCTTCCACCCCACCCTGTTTTCCCCAAATACATCCGATCTAAATTTTGAGACGGTCATTTTATTTAAAACATTTCAAAGGTTAAATAACTATGCGTTAGTTAAATAACTGTGGTTCATAACCCTATTGTGTTTTACCCAATGTAAGTACGGTGGTTGAGTTGCAGAAGGGTTTAGTTACACGAGGGTTCAGTTGCACGGTGGTTCAGTTACACGAGGGTTCAGTTGCACGGTGGTTCAGTTGCACCGTGGTTCAGTTGCACGGTGGTTAAGTTGTACGGTGGTTCAGTTGCAAGGGGGTTCAGTTATACGGGGGTTTAGTTATATGGGGGTTTAGTTACATGGGGGTTCAGTTAAATGGGGTTGAGTAGCAAGAGGGTTTAGTTACACGAGGGTTTAGTTAAATGGAGTTCAGTTGCCCGGTGGTTCAGTTACACGAGGGTTCAGTTGCACGGGGATTCGGTTATACGGGGGTTCAGTTGCACGGTGGTTCAGTTACACGGTGGTTCAGTTACAGGGGTTCAGTTGCTTCGGGTTCAGTTACACGGGGGTTCAGTTAAACGCACACCACGGAATAATTCTGGTTCGTTTTAAGTTTTAATGCCGCTCCTTACTTTCAGTTAAAAAAAACTATTTTTTTATATTTGAATTCGAACAGAAATGAATAATAGCAGTAGATAGCAGCCCTTTCGGACCCATGGGAAAATAGTACTTTTCTTATTCTCTTAATTTTCTATGGATTGTTATCAGACAACATTTTAACGATAGAGCCGGGGGACCGTTGCACATCTAAGGCATTTTTGTTTTTGTTTAACTTCAAATTAAAAATAACACTTGTTTGAACGAATTTTCCCACCAAAAACCAGAAACATGGCTTGAAGAAAAATGAAGAAGAAAAGATTGGCAGAACAGCTTCCTATAGTCGTCCTCAACATAGACTGTAACATTCAGAAGCAGAAACATGATACAAAGAACAAGATAGTAGGTAGAACAACTTTAGATAGTCGTCTTTGACATGGCTGTAATACTCCACTTCAGCTCACACATTGCAAGCTTTGCAGTGTGCAACCACCCTCAAGGACAAGCGGAAACAAGACTTTTTTGCCCCAAGCAAAACTTATATGACGATTTCCAAAATCTTACACCATATTCATCAATATGAGGTCTATACTGTCCGCAAAGATTCCAAACAATATTTTTAGAGCTTGTTAAATACTGAAGGGCATCATAGCCTAGCTTTTGTGTAAATACCACACTAACAAGTTGTTAATGCTAACAGGTTGTTCATTTATTTAATAATTGTTATTTGACTTTGTTTGTTGCCATGCCTCCAACTTTTGTGCAATAAAAATCATCATTTTTAAATAAAGTAGAAGTCGTAAAGCGAAACAATGTTTCGGGTCATCAAAAACAAAGGCATCCATTTGAAATCGTTGAAAAGGAACCAAAGGATTTGGTTCTGGTCGGTTCAAGGAGAGGATTGAAATTGTTGAAAAGGATTTAAAATTTAAAACATATTCTTGGGCATTCCCATACTCCTTTTGATGAGGACTGATGGTTCTCATTCAATATTTTTTCATGAAAAACAAACTATTTTTTTAACTAAATTTTTCTTGGACTTCGAAATTATTCAACTTTTTTTTTTAACATGATTTTTTTTCAACTCTTTTTTTTACATCTCTAAACCATATCAGAAAAATAGAATGACGCTTTTGATTTAAATTTTAAAACATATTCTTGTGCATAACCATACTCCTATTGATGAGGACTGATGGTACTCATTCAATATTTTTTCATGAGAAACAAACTATTTTTTTTAACTAAATTTTTTTTGGACTTCGAAATTATTCAACTTTTTTTTTACATCTCTAAATCATATCAGAAAAATAGAATGACACTTTTGATTTAAATTTTAAAACATATTCTTGTGCATACCCATACTCCTATTGATGAGGACTGATGGTTCTAATTCAACATTTTTTCATGAAAAACAAACTATTTTTTTAACTAAACTTTTCTTGGACTTCGAAATTATTCAACTTTTTTTTCTTCTTTTTTTAACATGGAATTTTTCAACTTTTTTTTTTACATCAAAAAATAATATCAGAAAAATAAAATGACACTTTTGATTTAAATTTTAAAACATATTCTTGTGCATACCCATACTCTTATTGATGAGGACTGATGGTTCTCATTCAATATTTTTTCATGAAAAACAAACTATTTTTTTTAACTAAATTTTTTTGGACTTCGAAATTATTCAACTTTTTTTTACATCTCTAAATCATATCAGAAAAATAGAATTACACTTTTGATTTAAATTTTAAAACGTATTCTTGTGCATACCCATACTCCTATTAATGAGGACTGATGGTTCTCATTCAATATTTTTTCATGAAAAACAAACTATTTTTTTTAACAAAATTTTTTTTTGGACTTCGAAATTATTCAACTTTTTTTTACATCTCTAAATCATATCAGAAAAATAGAATGACACTTTTGATTTAAATTTCAAAACAAATTCTTGTGCATACCCGTACTCCTATTGATGAGGACTGATGCTTCTCATTAAATATTTTTTAATGAAAAACAAACTATTTTTTTAGCTAAATTTTTTTGGACTTCGAAATTATTCAACATTTTTTTCTTTTTTTTTTTAATTTCTTTTATTTTTTAACATGGTATTTTTTCAACTTTTTTTTACATCTCATAGAATGATATGAAACATATTAAAACATAAAAAAATCGCATTTAATTGGAATAAGCAAACACCCGCCCAGACACACAAACCGAGAAAGACATGCATTTGGAATAAGCAAACACCCGCCCCAGACACACAGGCAAAAAGAGGGAGAAAGACAAAAACAAATACAAATACGTAGATTCAGACACACAAACCGAGAAAGACATGCATTTGGAATAAGCAAACACCCGCCCAGACACACAGGCAAAAAGAGGGAGAGAGACAAAAACAGATACAAATACGTAGATTCAGACACACAAACCGAGAAAGACATGCATTTGGAATAAGCAAACACCCGCCCAGACACATAAGCAAAGAGAGTGAGAGTGACAAAAACACATACAAATACGTAGATTCAGACACACAAACCGAGGAAGACATGCATTTGGAATAAGCAAACACCCACCCAGACACACAGGCACAAAGAGTGAGAGAGACAAAAACACATACAAATACGTAGATTCAGACGCACATACAGAGAAAAAACTGCATTGGAATAAGCAAACACCCGCCCAGACACACAGGCAAAAAGAGTGAGAGAGACAAAAACACATACAAATACGTATATTCAGTCACACAAACCGAGAAAGACATGCATTGGAATAAGCAAACGCCCGCCCAAACACGTGGCAAAAAGAGTGAGATAGACAAAAAACACATACAAATACGTAGATTCAGACACACAAACCGAGAAAGGTATGCACTGGAATAAGCAAACACCTGCCCAGACTCACAGGCAAAAAGAGTGAGAGAGACAAAACACATACAAATACGTAGATTCAGACACACATACCGAGAAAGACATGCATTGGAATAAGTAAACACCCACCCAGACACACAGGCAAAAAGAGTGAGAGAGACAAAAACGCATACAAATACGTAAATTCAGACACACATACCGAGAAAGACATGCACTGGAATAAGTAAACACCCACCCAGACACACAGGCAAAAAGAGTGAGAGAGACAAAAACGCATACAAATACGTAGATTCAGACACACAAACCGAGAAAGCCATGCATTGGAATATGCAAACACCCGCCCAGACACACAGGGAAAAAAGAGTGAGAGAGACAAAAACACATACAAATATATAGAATCGGACATACAAACCAACAATGACAGGCATTGAGATAGCCAAACACCCGCCCAGACACATAAGCAAAGAGAGTGAGAGAGACAAAAACACACCCGTCCGGTCACACAGGCAAAAAATAGTGAGAGAGACAAAAACACATACAAAAACATAGATTCAGACACACTAACCGAGAAAGACATTTAATTGGAATAAGCAAACACCCGCCCAGACGCACAGGCAGAAAGAGTGAGAGATACAAAAACATATACAAATACGTAGATTCAGACACACAAACCGAGAAAGACGTGCGTGCACGTAACCTAGTCTAAATTAACCTTAAAAATGAAATAAAGCTATGTCGACTTTGTATGTCTCTCTCACTATGTATGCGCCGTCGCGGAGGTACACTCTTTTTGCCTTATTTGTATACGTTTTTGTCTCTCTCACTCTTTTTGCCTGTGTGTCTGGGCGGGTGTTTGCATATTTCAATGCATGTCTTTCTCGGTTTGTGTGTCTGAATCTATGTATTTGTATGTGTTTTTTGTCTCTCTCACTCTTTTTCCCTGAGTGTCTGGGTGGGTGTTTGCTTATTCCAATGCATGTCTTTCTCGGTTTGTGTGTCTGAATCTATGTATTTGTATGTGTTTTTATCTCACTCACTCTTCTTGCCTGTGTGTCTGGGCGGGTGTTTGCATATTCCAATGCATGTCTTTCTCGATTTGTGTGTCTGAATCTACGTATTTGTATGTGTTTTTGTCTCTCTCACTCTTTATGCCTGTGTGTCTGGGCGGGTGTTTGCTTATACCAATGCATGTCTTTCTCAGTATGTGTGTCTGAATCTACGTATTTGTATGTGTTTTTGTCTCTCTCACTCTTTTTGCCTGTGTGTCTGGGCAGGTGTTTGCTTATATCAATGCACGTCTTTTTCGGTTTTTGTGTCTGAATCTACGTATTTGTATGTGTTTTTGTCTCTCTCACTCTTTTTGCCTGTGTGTCTGGGAGGGTGTTTGCTTATTCCAATGCGTGTCTTTCTCGGTTTGTGTGTCTGAATCTACGTATTTGTATGTGTTTTTGTCTCTCTCACTCTTTTTGCCTGTGTGTCTGGGTGGGTGTTTGCTTATTCCAATGCATGTCTTTCTCGGTTTGTGTGTCTGAATCTACATATTCGTTTGTGTTTCTGTCTCTCTCACTTATTTTGCCTGCGTGTCTGGGCGGGTGTTTGCTTATTCCAATAGATGTCTTTCTCGGTTTGTGTGTCTGAATCTACGTATTTGTATGTGTTTCTGTCTCTCTCACTCTTTTTGCCTGTGAGTCTGGGCGGGTGTTTTCTTATTCCAATGCATGCCTTTCTCGGTTTGTGTGTCTGAATCTACATATTTGTATGTGTTTCTGTCTCTCTCACTCTTTTTGCCTGCGTGTCTGGGCGGGTGTTTGATTATTCCAATACATGTCTTTCTCGGTTTGTATGTCTGAATCTACGTATTCGTATATGTTTTTGTCTCTCTCACTTTTTTTTGCCTGTGTGTCTGGGCGGGTGTGTTTTTGTCTCTCTCACTCTCTATGCTTATGTGTCTGGGCGGGTGTTTGCCTATCTCAATGCCTGTCATTGTTGGTTTGTATGTCTGATTCTATATATTTGTATGTGTTTTTGTCTCTCTCACTCTTTTTTCCGTGTGTGTCTGGACAGGTGTTTGCATATTCCAATACATGTCTTTCTCGGTTTGTGTGACTGAATTTACGTATTTGTATTTTTTTTGTCTCTCTCACTCTTTTTGCCTGTTTGTTTGGGCGGGTGTTTGCTTATTCCAATGCGTGTCTTTCTCGGTTTGTGTGTCTGAATCTACGTATTTGTATGTGTTTTTGTCTCTCTCACTCCTTTTTGCCTGTGTGTCTGGGCGGGTGTTTGCTTATTCCAATGCATGTCTTTCTCGGTTTGTGTGTCTGAATCTACATATTTGTATGTGTTTCTGTCTCTCCCACTCTTTTTGCCTGCGTGTCTGGGCAGGTGTTTGCTTATTCCAATACATGTCTTTCTCGGTTTGTGTGTCTGAATCTACGTATTTGTATGTTTTTTTGTCTCTCTCACTCTTTTTGCCTGTGAGTCTGGGCAGGTGTTTGCTTATTCCAATGCATGCCTTTCTCGGTTTGTGTGTCTGAATCTACGTATTTGTATGTGTTTTTTGTCTATCTCACTCTTTTTGCCACGTGTCTGGGCGGGTGTTTGCTTATTCCAATGCATGTCTTTCTCGGTTTGTGTGACTAAATCTACGTATTTGCATGTGTTTTTGTCTCTCTCACTCTTTTTGCCTGTGTGTCTGGGCGGGTGTTTGCTTATTCTAATGCATGTCTTTCTCGGTATGTGCGTCTGAATCTACGTATTTGTATGTGTTTTTGTCTCTCTCACTCTTTTTGCCTGTGTGTCTGGGCGGGTGTTTGCTTATTCCAAATGCATGTCTTCCTTGGTTTGTGTCTGAATCTACGTATTTGTATGTGTTTTTGTCATTCTAACTCTCTTTGCTTATGTGTCTGGGCGGGTGTTTGCTTATTCCAAATGCATGTCTTTCTCGGTTTGTGTGTCTGAATCTACGTATTTGTATGTGTTTTTGTCTCTCTCACTCTTTTTGCCTGTGTGTCTGGGGCGGCTGTTTGCTTATTCCAAATGCATGTCTTTCTCGGTTAGTGTGTCTGAATCTACGTATTTGTATGTGTTTTTGTCTCTCTCACTCTTTCTGCCTAGGTGACTGGGCGGGTGTTTGCTTATTCCAAATGCATGTCTTTCTCGGTTTGTGTGTCTGAATCTACGTATTTGTATGTGTTTTTGTCTCTCTCACTCTTTCTGCCTGTGTGACTGGGCGGGTGTTTACTTATTCCAAATGCATGTCTTTCTCGGTTTGTGTGTCTGAATCTACGTATTTGTATGTGTTTTTGTCTCTCTCACTCTTTTTGCCTGTGTGTCTGGGCGGGTGTTTGCTTATTCCAAATGCATGTCTTTCTCGGTTTGTGTGTCAGAATCTACGTATTTGTATGTGTTTTTGTATCTCTCACTCTTTCTGCCTGTGTCTCTGGGCAGGTGTTTGCTTATTCCAAATGCACGTCTTTCTCGGTTTGTGTGTCTGAATCTACGTATTTGTATGTGTTTTCGTCTCTCTCACTCTTTTTGGTGTTTTTGTCTTTCTCACTCTTTTTGCCTGTGTGTCTGGGGCGGGTGTTCACTTATTCCAAATGCATGTTTTTCTCGGTTTGTGTGTCTGAATCTTCGTGGTTGTATGTGTTTTTGTCTCTCTCACTCTTTCTGCCTGTGTGTCTGGGCGGGTGTTTGCTTATTCCAAATGCATGTCTTTCTTGGTTTGTGTGTTTGAATCTACGTATTTGTATGTAGATAATTTTGAAGACCACACTACCTTTCCATGACGATAAATAAAAGTTCAAATAGGCATAAAAGCCTTTTAATAGACAGTGATGATGATAACAGTGATAGAAATTCACAAAAATACCAGATATTTCGGTCACATGTACAGTGACCGTTATCAGTCGTGAAACTAAGTAGTTTACTACTTACTACAGTAGTTTACTACTGATGACGGTCACTGTATATGTGACCGAAATATCTGGCATTTTTGTGAATTTCTATCACTGTTTATCATCATCACTGTGTATTAAGAGGATTTTATCCCTATTTGAACTTTTATTTATCGTATTTGTATGTGTTTTTGTGTCTCTCACTCTTTTTGCCTGTGTGTCTGGGCGGGTGTTTGCTTATCCCAAATGCATGTCTTTTTCGGTTTGTGTGTCTGAATCTACGTATTTGTATGTGTTTTTGTATCTCTCACTCTTTCTGCCTGTGTGTCTGGGCGGGTGTTTGCTTATTCCAAATGTATGTCTTTCTCGGTTTGTGTGTCTGAATCTACGTATTTGTATGTGTTTTTGTCTCTCTCACTCTTTTTGCCTGTGTGTCTGGGCGGGTGTTTGCTTATTCCAAATGCACGTCTTTCTCGGTTTGTGTGTCTGAATCTACGTATTTGTATGTGTTTTTGCATCTCTCGCTCTTTCTGCCTGTGTGTCTGGGCGGGTGTTTGCTTATTCCAATTAAATGCGAATTTTTTATGTTTTAAGTATGTTTCATGTCATTCTATGAGATGTAAATAAAGTTGAAAAAACACCATGTTAAAAAATAAAAGAAATTAAAAAAAAAGTTGAATAATTTCGAAGTCCAAAAAAAATTTAGTTAAAAAAATAGTTTGTTTTTCATGAAAAAATATTTAATGAGAACCATCAGTTCTCATCAATAGGAGTATGGGTATTCACAAGAATATGTTTTAAAATTTAAATCAAAAGTGTCATTCTATTTTTCTGATATGATTTAGAGATGTAAAAAAAGTTGAAAAGAAAAAAAAGTTGAATAATTTCGAAGTCCAAAAAATTTAATTCAAAAAAATTATTTGTTTTTCATGAAAAAATATTGAATGAGCACCATCAGTCCTCATCAATAGGAGTATGGGCATGCACAAGAATATATTTTAAAATTTAGATCAAAAGTGTCATTCTATTTTTTGATATGATTTAGAGATGTAAAAAAAAGTTGAAAAGAAAAAAAAAGTTGAATAATTTCGAAGTCCAAAAAAAAATTAGTTAAAAAAATAGAGTTTTTCATGAAAAAATATTGAATGAGAACCATCAGTCCTCGTCAATAGGAGTATGGGTGTGCACAAGAATATGTTTTAAAATTTAAATCAAAAGTGTCATTCTATTTTTCTGATATGATTTAGAGATGTAAAAAAAAGTTGAAAAAAAAGTTTAATAATTTCTAAGTGCATAAAAAAATTTAGTTAAAAAAAAATTGTTTTTCATGAAAAAAATATTGAATGAGAACCATCAGTCCTCATCAATAGGAGCACGGGTATGCACAAGAATATGTTTAAAATTTAAATCAAAAGTGTCATTGTATTTTTCTGATATGAATTAGAGATGTAAAAACAAGTTGAAAAAAAAGAAAAAAAAAGTTGAATAATTTCGAAGTCCAAAAAATTTAGTTAAAAAAATAGTTTGTTTTTCATGAAAAAATATTGAATGAGAACCATCAGTCCTCATCAATAGGAGTATGGGTATGCACAAGAATATGTTTTAAAATTTAAATCAAAAGTGTCATTCTATTTTTCTGATATGATTTAGAGATGTAAAAAAAGAGTTGGAAAAAATACCATGTTAAAAAAAAATAAAAAAAAGTTGAATAATTTCGAGGTCCAAAAAAAATTTAGTTAAAAAAAATAGTTTGTTTTTCATGAAAAAATATTGAATGAGAACCATCAGTCCTCATCAATAGGAGCACGGGTATGCACAAGAATATGTTTAAAATTTAAATCAAAAGTGTCATTCTATTTTTCTTATATGATCTAGAGATGTAAAAAAAGTTGAATAATTTCGAAGTCCAAAAAAAATTAGTTAAAAAAATAGTTTGTTTTTCATGAAAAAATATTGAATGAGAACCATCAGTCCTCATCAATAGGAGTATGGGTATGCACAAGAATATGTTTTAAAATTTAAATCAAAAGTGTCATTCTATTTTTCTGATATGATTTAGAGATGTAAAAAAAAAAGTTGAAAAAATATATCATGTTAAAAAAATAAATAAAAAAAAGTTAAAAAACTTAAAAAAAACTAAAAATATGGGAGGAGGGGGGCCAAAAAGTTGGGGGGAGGGGTCCTTTCGAGTTTGGGGATATGGGACCATTGGAGGGTTGAGGTCCCTGGTGGTTAAGGTCGTTGGTGCTTATGATCCTTGATGGTTCATACTCATATATACCTCACTACTTGATTTGTAAGGATTTCTATGGGTTTTTCTGAATTTCTTTATTAAAGTTCTTTTCTTGTCATCTACATCTCTATTAGTATCAACTTTTTAGTATACTATAACGTTAGACCATATTTTAAATTGACAACAATGTTCAAACGCCACTTGTGTATTATACAGAACACATTGGGGAAGTAAAGCCAGGTCAACCCACAGGGCCATTTTATCATCGTTAACCATTTTCATAGATTGATGTTGTTCCAAATTTATAACAAATTGCCTGAATTAACAAGCCCTTTGGGGTTACCTTAACTGATAATCAGTTTAGCCCTTTTTTTACCTTCATACGATCTGATCACTAATTAGGATCATTCACATCCCTATTATTCAATGAACAATTAATATCGTTCATACAGTCCAATTCGCAAATGCTATACCCTTTTTTTGCAATTAGAGTTAGCTTTTAAGCAAAATGATTTGACAACATATGCCAATCAATTCTAGACACGATGCAAGGTACCTTCAGCCTAGAGCTTATTACTGTTTGAAAACTTTTTACAGAGGGCGTAATAAACCTTTTGAATACGTAATGTGACGATCAAAAGTTTTGCCTTAGAAACCCGTCTGGTAGCTCCTCTATCATTCATAGTAATAGGTGACTGTCCTTGGTAAGCCAATGTACCGGTTAAACTGCACTGTATATTCATGCCCCAAGCTTGTGTAATTACATGTGTAATTACCGTCAATAGGACTATCACCACTGAAGACTACTTGCATGCACAGTCAGCAGAACATACTAGCGTATGGACACGTCCCGCGAGTTACACACCTTCTCCCAGCAATCGGTTAAATAGCATGGTGACACTGAACACCATCGTGGGAGGATCCTCTATAGGAGGACAACTTCGGTCGGGCGTAAGATCCATATGGACAAAAAAGGGCTGTCTCGACCCTGTCGGGGCAACCGCAAGACTGGTGACTTTGCGGTCAACTCTATACCCACTTGAGGAGTAGTGCCCCTCGAGGAGATTATAGCCTAGTAAACGACACAGCTTTCACACAGGATTCTGATTAACGGATAATTGTTCTGGGCTTGGTCTGTTTTGGTGGGCGTTTTCTGGTTGAAAATGCTTAGTACCAATATCAATATTTCACAATATAAAGAGAAATAAGGTCACAAATCCCCCATCCTCACATTGATGGAAAGATCTTCTCGCAGTGTGCTGAAAAATTTGTACCTAAAATCAACTTTTTGATGCTTCTGATGCTTCCTCCAGAGACATAAATAACCTTCTGAAAACATATCTTCACAGCTTAAGCATCACCCTCGTTATTATCTATCAAAAAATGGTGGCCGGCGTTTACCCCCCGCCCCGGCGATTACCCCCGACGGAAAATACCCCCCGCGGAAAATGTCCCCCACCCTGCGCAAAATACCCCCGCCAGAAAATACCCCCCCCGGAAAATACCCCTGTGAAAAATAAGGTTTTCGAAATTTGAGAATTTTATTTGATTTTTTTTCCCGTAGGGAGGAGTTTTGGTACTTGTGTATTATACGCCAATCACTCAAGTTTATGTAGTGTAAAACTCGAGAACAAACCGGTTTCTTCGTTAGTTTCTTTCATGTTAGCACGAGACAAGACAAAGACAAATGACATAATTATGGGAAATACATAATTTGGGCTATATATTTGCACGTAAGGGGGGGGGTAAAGTATTTGGACAGTTTGAAGTTATAACATGAAGAATAATTGTACCTACTTCACCCCCCCCCCCTTCCTAATGTGCAAATATATAGCCCAAACTTGTTTCAGAATAAACGAAGAAACCTGTTTGTTATCGAGTTTTGCACATCGTAAACTTGAGTGAGTGGCACATAAAACACAAGTATCGGAATTTTTCACAGAGAGAGAGCTGGATTTTCCGGTATTATTTAAAAACGATCAAAATTAAATTAAAAAAAAAATATTCAACTGAAAGTAAGGAGCGACATAAAAAATTAAAACGAACAGAAATTATAACGTATACGAAAGGAGTTTCCCCTTCCACAAGACCTTGCTCTTTACGATAAATTTTTGACTTTTTGTCCAAATTCTTTAAGAATGATTCCTGAAACACAATGACCGTTTAATTAGAACAATAAACTTTGTTTTAAAATTCTATTAAAAAAACTTTAACGTAAAGAGCTAGGTCTTGAGGAGGAGGAGGCAACCCCTTTCATATATGTAATAATTTCAGTTCGTTTTAAGGTTTGATGTTGCTCCTCACTTTCAGTTGAAAAACTTGTTTTTTTATTTGATTACTTACAGATAATATCTGTTAATGGGAAACATAAGTTTTTTAAAGAAAAGTAAAGAGCCTCATTAGACCAAAAATGAACAAAAATAAAGTCAAATAATCTTCAAAGTTAAAACTATGGAGTCTAATAGAAAAAAAAATTAAAAAGATATAAAATATTTTTCAGAGGCAACGCTATATTGCTGCCTATAGTTAAGGCCATTCGGCTCCAATGCTTTATTATTATTTATTGTTATTTTTTTCGCAGAGGACCTTCATATGGAAGGGATCGTCGTAAAAACTTCAAAGAGGGCTCATTCGATTGAAAATCGAGAGTTCTAGTGCCCTTTTTTAAGGGTCAAAAGTGATTGGAAGGCAACGAACACCCCTTCCACGCCAACCATTTCCCCAAACATTCCAATCAAAATTTTGAGATAGCCATTTTGTTCTACGAAGTTGATTTCCAGATAGAAATTATATTTTTGAGGAGGACACTCCCCCACAGCCCCCAGGGCAAGGATTGTAAGTTATGCCCCGGGGGCATATAAGTTTTTTCTATAAAAAGCTTTGTCGTCGAAACTTTAAAAAGGGCTCATTCGATTGGAAATTCAAAGGGCCAGTGCCCTTTTTAATAGTCGAAAGTAATTGGAGGGCAATAACCTCCCTCTCACGCCCACCTTTTCCCCAAACAGATCCAATCTTAATTTTAAGATAGCCATTTTGTTCAACATGGTTGAAAATTATGGAAATTAGATCTTTGAGGATGACACTCCCCCCCCCCCAAAAAAAAACCCTCAGGGCAAGAGTTGTAAGTTATGTCCTGGGGGCATATAAGGTTTTTATAGAAAGCGTCTTCATAGAAACTTCAAAAAGGGCTCATTCGATTGTAAATTTAAATAGCTAGTGCCCTTTTTAATAGTCGAAAGTAATTGGAAGGCAACTAAAACCTCTTCCACGCCCACCATTTCCCCAAACACATCCAATCAAATTTTGAGATAGACATTTTGTTCAACGTAGTTGAAATATCTGGAAATTATATCTTTGAGCATAAGCCGCCCCCCCCCCAGGTCTTCAGGGCAAGGGTTATAAATCATGCCCTGGGGGCATGTATGGTTCTTATGGAAGGAATGGTCGTAGAAACTTCAGAGAGGGCTCATTTGATTGGAAATTGAAAGTTCTAGTTAACTTTTTAAGCGTCAAAAGATATTGGAGGGTGACCACCCCCCCCCCACGCCCTTTTTCCCAAATGCATTCGACAAAAATTTCGAGATAGCTATGTAGTTGAAAATAGTTCGAAGATCATATAATAACAACTCCGGTGTCGACACAACCCCCCAGGGCCTGGGGACAGGCGTTGTAAGTTATCCCCTGGGGGCATATATGGTTCTTATGGAAGGGATGCTCGTTTAAAGTACAAAGAGGGCCCATTTGATTGGAAATTGAAAGTTCTGGTTCACCTTTTAAGAGTCAAAAGAGATTATAGGGCACCTGGCCCCCCCACGCCCTTTTTTTTCTCAAACCCATCTGATAAAAACTTTGAGATAGCCATTTTTTAAAAAAATAGTTCAAAAACCATATAACGAAAACTCCGGGGTCGACACAGCCCCCAGGGCCTGAAGGCAGGCGTTGTAAGTTATGTCCTGGGGGGATATATGGTTCTTATGGAAGGGATGCTCGTAAAAACTTCAGAGAGGGCTAATTTGATTGGAAATTGAAAGTTCTAGTTCAGTTTTTGAGATTCAAAAGAGATTGGAGGGCAACTAGCCCCCCCACGCCCCTTTTTTCCCGAATGCATTCCATAAAAAATTTGAGATAGCCATTAAGTTAAATATTGTTCAAAAGTCAGATAACAAAAACTCATGTATCGACACAACTTCTCAGAGCCCGGTGGTAGGCGTTGTAAGTTATGCCCTGGGGCATATTTGGCTCTTATGAAAGGGATCCTCGTATAAACTTCAGAGGAGGCTCATTTGATTGGAAATTAAAAATTCGAGTTCACTTTTTAATAGTCAAAAGAGATCTGAGGGCAACTAGCCCCCCCCCCCCGCCACGCCTTCTTTTTCCAAACCCATCTGATGAAAATTTTGAAAGAGACAATTATAAAAAAAAAAGTTCAAAGGGCGGATAAGAAAAACTCCGGAGTCAATACAACCCCTCAGGGCATGGGAGAAGGCGTTCTAACTTATGCCCTAAGGGCATGTGTGGTTCTTTATGAAAGGGATGCTCGTATAAATTTCATAGAGGGCTCATTTGATTGGACATTGAAAGTTCTAGCCCCCCCCCCCATCCCCTTTTTTCCCCAAACCCATCTGCTAGAAATTTTGAGATAGCCAGTTTTAAAAAAATTGTTAAAAAATGAGATAACAAAAACTCCGGTGTCAACACGACCCCCCAGGGCACAGGGGGTAGACGTTGCAAGTGTTGTCCTAGGGGCGTGTATGGTTCTTATGAAAGAGATGCTCGTAAAAACTTCGGAGAAGGTTCATTTGATTGGACATTGAAAGTTCTCGTTCACTTTTTAAGAGTCAAAAGAGATTGGAGGGCAACTTTCCCCCTCCCCCCTCCACACCCTAAATACATCAGACAAAAATTTTGAGATAGACATTTTGTTATAAATAGTTCAAAGTTCAGATAACAAAAACTCCGGTGTCGACACAGCCCCCTAGGACCCAAGGGTAGGCGTTGTAAGCTATGCCCTGGAGATTTTGGAGATAAAAGATGACGCTTCTGGGGCATTTGATTGCATGATGGGGATCATACAGCCAATTTATGACAAGACTTGCCCAGTTAAATTTGTGAAACCGCATAAGGATCAACCCAGGAAGCCTTGGATAACTACAGAAATTCTTGAAGCGTCACATTTAAGAAATCAAGTGTATGTAGATTATTTAAATAGTAGGTGTGTCAAGAAATTCGAAGAGTTTAAAATAATACGCAATAAAGTGAACTCAATGAGAAGGAAAGCTAAAAAAGAATATTTTGCTAACCAACTGAGTTTAAATAAGGATAATGCGAAAGGAACTTGGAAGGTTATAAATGACCTATTGGGAAAGAAGAAAGAAGCTCTACCCACTTCGCTGCTGATTCAAGGAGAAGCAGTGAGTGATGAAACGATTATTACTAATAAATTTGCTGAGTTCTTCTCAAGTATTGGTCAGAATGTGCAGGCGGAAGGGTTAGTGAATTTTAATAATGATTCCTTGGAGGACGAATTTTTGGATGAAAGAGGAATTGGAAATGAAATTGAATTTCAACCGTGTACTGGAGATGAAATTCTGAAGGTTGTGAAAACAATCAAATCTAATTCAGCAGGGACAGATGGAATTAATTTGAAGGCTTTTAAATCAGTGATGTGTTATTTAATACCATGTCTTGTCCACATAATCAATCTTTCCCTGGAAACTGGGGTATTCCCCGATGCGCTTAAAAGGGCAAAAGTTATCCCTCTCCATAAAGGTGGGTCTAAACTAGATATCGAAAATTATAGACCTATATCAATCCTTCCCCTGTTTTCAAAAATATTTGAAAAAATTGTACATAAAAGGCTGTATGATTACCTTACGAAAACAGGGATGTTAAGTGAAACTCAGTTCGGCTTTAGGAAAGGTCACTCGACGTCGGACGCCGTGCATTCTCTCTGTGATATTGTAAATAGATGCTTTGAACGTGGTGAAATCCCTTTGACTGTTTTTATTGATTTTAGAAAGGCGTTTGATACAGTGGATTTTAAAATTTTACTCAAACGTCTACAGTCCCTTGGAGTTCGTGGTAATTATCTGAAATGGTTTGATAGTTTTTTAAGTGGAAGATCTATTCAAGTTGTTTTAAATGATGCATTTTCTTCTCCCTATCAAGTGAAGTGTGGTGTACCTCAGGGATCTGTCTTGGGACCACTTCTGTACCTTGTGTTTGTTGATTCAATGCGTTTTTACTTACCGGAGTGTTTTATCACGACTTTCACGGATGATACTGCTTTAACTATGTCTAGTGGAATGATTGATGATCTATTGTTGAAAGTAAATAGGGTTTTAAAGTCATTTTATGTATTTACAAGTTTAAGCCTTTTGTCAGTGAATGTTAAAAAAACTAATTTTATGATTTTTAGGAGAGTTGGTAAGCCTCCGAGTGTTGATGGAGAGATATTTTTTAATGGTAAGCCTTTGTCACAGGTGCATGAGGTGCGTTATTTGGGCTTCCAGCTTGATTGTAATTTGTCTTGGAAGCACCATAGTGATCTTGTTGCAGCTAAAGTTGCTAGAGGTCTGGGAATTTTGCGTCGTTTGAAGCATTTTTTACCATTGTCGGTTCTTTTATTATTGTATCATAGTATTGTTGCGCCTTATATGTCTTATGGTTGTGTCATTTGGTCTAGCAATTTTTATGCAAATTTCAAAAGAGTGCAGATTTTACAAAATAAAACAGTACGTCTTCTTGGGAATTATATTGAAAATGTGAATGATACCGCGTCATGTTTTAAAAAATTAAGAGTGCTTAACATTGGTCAGATTCGCGATTACCAAGCTGCTATTTTGCCTATAGATGTTGGAATGATGTATGTCCTCCAGTTTTTACAAATTTTTTTCGCGTAAATAGTTCACTCCACAGGTATGCGACTAGAGAGGCGGAAAATTTTACTGTTGAGTATCGAGACACCACACGTGCAGGTTTCGGGATTCGGTATTTGGCTCCGGCTATTTGGAATGATATCCCAGTTGGCGTTCGGGAAGCTGAACTCATTGGGTCGTTTAAAGTAAAAATAAAAAAACATTTATTGGGAGAAGGGAGGTAATTTATTATTATTGTCATCATTAATGTTTTTTTTTTTTTTTTCTTTTCTTCATAGTTTTTGGTATTATTGTTTAATTTGAGAGAGAGTGTTCAAGTTTTTTTTTTTTTCATGTCTTTTTTTTTTTTTTTGAGAATTAGAATTTTGAGAGGTTGAGAATTAGAGGATTGCAGCCGTCTTTCATCAGGCTTTTTGAGCCTTCTCCGGGCGGTTGCTTGTATATAGTTTATTTTGTAATTAGTAGTAAATAAAGCAAGTCAAGTCAAGTCAAGTCAAGTGTAATCCACTTTTTAAGAGTAAAAAGCGATCGGAGGGCAGCTCGCCTCCCCCGACAATCGATTTACAAGCACCAATGACGCATTAGGTTTTAGACTTTTAGTCTAAGTTTGCCACCTTTGAAATGAGCCCCCTTTGAAGTTTATCCGACGACCCCTGCTATATGAAGTGCGTCTGGGAAAAAATGAATGGAGTCTCGGGGGAGGCTAGCTGCCCTCCGATCACTTTTTACTATTAAAAAGTGGATTTCACCTAAATGAGCCCTCTATGAAGTTTATACGATCATCCCTTCCATAACAACCATATATACCCCCTGGGCATAGCTTACAACGCCTACCCTTGGGCCCTAGGGGGTTGTGTCGACACCGGAGTTTTTTGTTATCTGAACTTTGAACTATTTGTAACAAAATGTCTATCTCAAAATTTTAATCTGATGTATTTAGGGCATGGAGAGGGGGGGGGCTAGTTGCCCTCCAATCTCTTTTGACTCTTAAAAAGTGAACGAGAACTTTCAATGTCAAATCAAATGAACCCTCTCCGAAGTTTATACAATCAACACTTCAAAAAAAAACGATATATGCCCCCAGAGCATTACTTACAACACCTGCCACCGGGCCATGGGGGGGGGGGGGTTGCGTCGACATAGGAGGATTTCTTATCTGACCTTTAATTATTTTTAATGAAATGGCTATTTAAAAATTTTATCGGATAGGCCTGCGGAAAAAAGGGTGTGGGGGGGGGGCTAGTTGCCCTCGGATATCTTTTGACTCTTAAAAAGTGAACTAGAACTTTCAATTTCCAATCAAATGAGCCTTCCCTTTATACGAGCATCCCCTTCATAAGAGCCATACACCCCCCCAGGACAACACTTACAACGTCTACCCCCTGGGCCCTGGAGGGGGGGGGGTTGTGTTGACACTGGAGTTTTTGTTATCGAATTTTTTAACAATTTTTGAAAAACTGGCTATCTCAAAATTTCGAGCGGATGGGTTCGGGGAAAAAAGGGCATGGGGGGGGGCTAGTTGGCCTTAAATCTCTTGACTCTTAAAAAGTGAACTAGAACTTTCAATTTCCTATCAAATGAGCCCTCTATGAAGTTTATACGAGCCACCCTTTCATAAGAACCATATATGCCCTTAGGGCATAACTTAGAACGGCTTCTCCCGGGCCCTGAGGGGTTGTATTGACTCCGGAGTTTTTCTTATCCGACCTTTGAAGTTTTTTTTTTTTTTTACAAAATGTCTAGCTCAAAATTTTCATCAGATGAGTTTGGAAAAGAAGGCGCGGCGGGGGGGGGGGGGGCTAGTTGCACTAGGATCTCTTTTGACTATTAAAAAGTGAACTCGAATTTTCCATTTCCAATCAAATGAGCCCACTCTGAAGTTTATACGAGTATCCCTTTCATAAGAACCAAATATGGCCCAGAGAATAACTTACAACGCCTACCCCCGGGCCCTGGGAAGTTGTGTCGACACCTGAGTTTTTGTTATCTGACTTTTGAACAATTTTTAACTTAATGGCTATCTAAAAATTTTTATCGGATACATTCGGGAAAAAAGGGGCATGGGGGGGGGGGCTAGTTGCCCTACAATCTCTTTTGACTTTCAAAAACTGAACTAACATTTTCAATTTCCAATCAAATTAGCCCTCTCTGAAGTTTTTACGAGCATTCCTTCCATAAGAGCCATATATTCCCCCAGGCATAACTTACAACGCCCGCCTTTGGGCCCTGGGGGGCTGTGTCGATCCCAGAGTTTTCGTTATATGGTCTTTGAACTATTTTTAAAAAAATGTCTATCTCAAAGTTTTTATCAGATGGGTTTGAGAAAAAAAGGGCGTGGAGGGGGGGGGGGGCTAGGTGCCCTACAATCTCCTTTGACTCTTAAAAAGTGAACCAGAACTTTCAATTTCCAATCAAATGAGCCCTCTTTGTAGTTTAAACGAGCACCCCTTCCATAAGAACCATATATGCCCTCGGGGAATAACTTACAACGCCTGCCCCCAGGCCTGGGGGGTTGTGTCGACACCGGAGTTTTTGTTATATGATCTTTGAACGATTTTTAACTAAATAGCTATCTCAAATTTTAATCGAATGCATTTGGGAAAAAGGGCGTGGGTGGGGGCTGGTTACCCTCTAATATCTTTTGACGCTTAAAAATTGAACTAGAACTTTCAATTTTCGATCAAATGAGCCCTCTCTAAAGTTTCTACGAGCATTCCTTCCATAAAAACCCTACATGCCCCCAGGCCATGACTTATAACCCTTGCCCTGAAGACCTTGGGGGGGGGGGTCATGCTCAAAGATATAATTTCCAGAAATTTAAACTACGTTGAACAAAATGGCTATTTCAAAATTTTGATTGGGTGTGTTTGGGGAAATGGTGGGCGTGGAAGGGGTGTTAGTTGGCTTCCAATCACTTTCGACTATTAAAAAGGGCACTAGCTATTTAAATTTCCAATCGAATGAGTCCTTTTTGAAGTTTCTACGACGACTCTTTCTATAAAAACCTTATATACCCCCAGGGGGGGTGTCATCCTCAAAAACCTAATTTCCAGGATTTTCAACCACGTTGAACAAAATGGCTATCTTAAAATTTTGATTGGGTGTGTTTGGGGAAATGGTGGGCGTGGAAGGGGTGTTAGTTGGCTTCCAATCACTTTTGATCCTTAAAAAAGGGCACTAAATTTCTCAATTTTCAATCTAATGAGCCCCCTTTGAAGTTTTTACGACGAACCCTTCCATATGAAGCGCATCTGGGAAAAAATATTAATAATAATAAATAAATAATAAAACATTGGAGCCGTATGGCCTTTACTATAGGCAACAATATAGCGTTGCCTCTGAAAAATATTTTATATCTTTTTATTTTTTTCTATTAGACTCCATAGTTTTAACTTTGAAGATTATTTTACTTTATTTCTGTTCATTTTTGGTTTAGTCAGGCTCTTTAATTTTCTTTAAAAAACTTATGTTTCCCATTAACAAATATTATCTGTAAGTAATTAAATAAAAAAAAAACATGTTTTTCTACTGAAAGTGAGGAGCAACATCAAACCTTAAAAAGAACTGAAATTATTACATATATGAAAGGGGTTGCCTCCTCCTCCTCAAGACCTAGCTCTTTACGTTAAAGTTTCTTTTATGGAATTTTAGAACAAAGCTTATTGTTCTAAATAAACGGCCATTGTGTTTCAGGAATCGTTCTTAAAGAATTTGGACAAAAAGTCAAAAATTTATCGTAAAGAGCAAGGTCATGTGGAAGGGGAAACTCCCGTCATATACGTTATAATTTCTGTTCGTTTTAAGTTCTGATGTTGCTCCTTACTTCAGTTGATTATTTTTTTTAATTTAATTTTGATCTTTTTTAAATAATACCGGAGAATCCAGCTCTCTATCTGTAAAAAATTTCGATACTTGTGTTTTATGTGCCACTCACTCAAGTTTACGATGTGTAAAACTCGAGAACGAACCGGTTTCTTCGTTTCTTTTGAAACAAGTTTGAGCTATATATTTGCACATTAGGCGGGGGGGGGGTGAAGTAGGTACAATTGTTCTTCATGTTCATGTTCATCTTCATATTCTTCATAAACCAAGAATTGTTTTCTAACTTCAAGCTGTCCAAATACTTTACCCCCCCCTTATGTGCAAATATATAGCCCAAATTATGTATTTCCCATCTATTATGTAACTTGTCTTTATCTTGTCTCGTCCTTGCATGAAAGAAACTAACGAAGAAACCGGTTTGTTCTCGAGTTTTACACTGCATAAACTTGAGTGAGTGGCGTATAATACACAAGTAGAAAGGCCCTAATGACTCCCACGAGTACATAATTTATGCACATTTTTATGGTTTTTGTCACTGAGAATAAAAAAAAGGATTTTTCTCACTTTGATGTATTTTCATGGTTTATTAATGTCTAACCTGTCAAGGTCAATTGATTTGTTGGTGTTCGTCCAGGAGAATTGTCTCCGGGCGAAGTTTGCACATGCACATTGACGGTGGGGAGAATGTTTTGATCTAGGACTCGAGGGGGAAGTGAATTTCCGAGAGCTTGATTTACATAATCGATGGGGGAATGTTTTGATCCAGGACTCGACTAGGACAAGTACAAACAGTACATAATTTATGCACATTTTTATGGTTTTTGTCGCTGAGAATGAAAAAACAGGATTTTTCTCACTTTGATGTATTTTCATGGTTTATTAATGTCTAACCTGTCAAGGTCAATTGATTTGTTGGTGTTCGTCCAGGAAAATTGTCTCCGGGCGAAGTTTGCACATGCACATTGACGGTGGGAAGAGATATATTGATCTTAGAGATAAAGAGATTAACGCGGGAAAGGGTTTCCTAGGAATTTCAAATGTGACAGCGCAGGGATGCCAAAACAAAAGGAACACGCAGAAATTACGTTTAGAGATTATTTGGGCGAAACAGTTTTGAGACATTTTAGAAGATGATTTAAGCGAAACCGTTTGAGGCATTTTAGAAGATGATTTAGAAGAGGATTTGAGGGTGAAACTCTGTGGTCGTTATAATACACAAGTTCCATTTGAAAAGTCTTGTGAGGTCCCCTACCCCAACAACCCCCCTACCCCAACCCCAAAGGACCCCGACCCCCCTACCCCAACCCCGAAGGAACCCCCGGCCCCCAAAGGCCCCCCGGTCCCCCAATGGCCCCCGAGCCCCCAAAGGCCCCCCGAGCCCCCAAAGGCCCCCGAGCCCCCAAAGGCCCCCGAGCCCCCAAAGGCTCCCGAGCCCCCAAATGCCCCCCCCCTCCCTAAGTGCCCCCGGGCCCCAACATTTTTTTAATACTTTTGATTCTATTTGTTTGCATGTCTGGGTTGGTGTTTGCAAGTCCAAGAAAATTTGGCTTTGTTGGTTTGAATGTCTAAAGTGTCTGTCTTTCTCTGTTTGGGATGTCTGATTCTATTTGTTTGCATGTCTGGGTTTATGTTTGCAAGTCCAAGAATTTATCTTTGTTGGTTTGAATGTCTAAAACGTCTGTCTTTCTCTGTTTTGGGTGTTTGATTCTATTTGTTTGCATGTCTGGGTTGGTGTTTGCAAGTCCAAGAATTTGTCTTTGTTGGTTTGAATGTCTAAAGTGTCTGTCTTTCTCTGTTTGGGTGTCTGATTCTATTTGTTTGCATGTCTGGGTTGATGTTTGCAAGTCCAAGAATTTGTCTTTGTTGGTTTGAATGTCTACAGTGTCTGTCTTTCTCTGTTTGTGTGTCTGATTCTATTTGTTTGCATGTCTGGGTTGAAGTTTTCAAGTCCAAGAATTTGTCTTTGATGGTTTGAAAGTCTAGAGTGTCTGTCTTTCTCTGTTTGGGTGTTTGATTCTATTTGTTTGCATGTCTGGGCTGGTGTTTGCAAGTCCAAGTATTTGTCTTTGTTGGTTTGAATGTCAAAAGTGTCTGTCTTTCTCTGTTTGTGTGTCTGATTCTATTGTTACCATGTCTGGGTTGGTGTTTGCAAGTCCAAGAATTTGTCTTTGTTGGTTTGAAGGTCCAAAGTGTCTGTCTTTCTCAGTTTGTGTGTCTGATTCTATTTGTTTGCATGTCTGGGTTGGTGTTTACAAGTCCAAGAATTTGTCTTTGTTGGTTTGAATGTCAAAAGTGTCTGTCTCTCTCAGTTTGTGTGTCTGATTCTATTTGTTTGCATGTCTGGGTTGGTGTTTACAAGTCCAAGAATTTGTCTTTGTTGGTTTGAATGTCAAAAGTGTCTTGTCTTTCTCTGTTTGTGTGTCTGATTCTATTTGTTGGCATGTCTGGGATGGTGTTTGCAAGTTCAAGAATTTGTCTTTGTTGGTTTGAATGTCTAAAGTGTCTGTCTTTCTCTGTTTGTGTGTCTGATTCTATTTGTTTGCATGTCTGGGTTGGTGTTTGCATGTCCAAGTATTTGTCTTTGTTGGTTGGAATGTCTAAAGTGACTGTCATTCTCTGTTTTTGTGTCTGATTCTAATTGTTTGCATGTCTGGGTTGGTGTTTGCAAGTCCAACTATTTGTCTTTGTTGGTTTGAATGTCTAAAGTGTCTGTCTTTCTCTGTTTATGTGTCTGATTCTATTTGTTTGCATGTCTGGGTTGGTGTTTGCAAGTCCAAGTATTTGTCTTTGTTGGTTTTAATGTCTGAAGTGTCTGTCTTTCTCTGTATGTGTGTCTGATTCTATTTGCTACTTAGCATGGCGCGCCATGCTAAGTGAACCTAAATGAACCTAACGTGAATGCAAATACTGTAACCTAGTGTAACCGAACCTAACCTAACCACCGCACGTAACCTAGTGTAAATTAACCCCAAAAGGTCAAATACTCTCCTTGAAAATTACAATTTCAGATTCAGCACGTAGGAGAACCCCATGGTTTTGATGTTTCCGTGTGTGCGTTCACGTAAGACACTTTAGACATTCCAACCGACAAAGACAAATACTTGGACTTGCAAACACCCACCCAGACATGCAAACAAATAGACTCAGACACACAAACAGAGAAAGACAGACACTTTAGACATTCAAATCAACAAAGACAAATATTTGGACTTGCAAACACCAACCCAGACATGCAAACAAATAGAATCAGACACACAAACAGAGAAAGACAGACACTTTAGACATTTAAATCAACAAAGATAAACATCTGGACTTGCAAACACCAACCTAGACATGAAAACAAATAGAATCAGACACACAAACAGAGAAAGACAGACACTTCAGACATTCAAACCAACAAATACAAATACTTGAAATTGCAAACACCAACCCAGACATGCAAACAAATAGAATCTGACACAAAAACAGAGAAAGGCAGACACTTTAGACATTCAAATCAACAAAGACAAATACTTGGACTTGCAAACACCAACCCAGACATGCAAACAAATAGAATCAGACACACAAACAGAGAAAGACAGACACTTTAGACATTCAAATCAACAATGACAAATACTTGGACTTGCAAACATCAACCCAGACATGCAATCAAATAGAATCAGACACATAAACAGAGAAAGACAGAAACTTTAGACATTCAAACAAACAAAGACAAATTCTTGGACTTGCAAACACCAACCCAGACATGCAAACAAATAGAATCAGACACACAAACAGAGAAAGACAGACACTTTAGACATTCAAACCAAAAAAGACAAATTCTTGGACTTGCACACACCAACTCAGACATGCAAACAAATACAATCAGACACACAAACAGAGAAAGACAGACACTTTAGACATTCTAACCAAAAAAGACAAATACTTGGACTTGCAAACACCAACCCAGACATGTAAACAAATAGAATCAGACACACAAACAGATAAAGACAGACACTTTAGACATTCAAACCAACAAAGACAAATACTTGGACTTGTAAACACCAACCCAGACATGCAAACAAATATAATCAGACACACAAACAGAGAAAGACAGACACTTTAGACATTCAAACCAACAAAGACAAATTCTTGGACTTGCAAACACCAACCCAGACATGCAAACAAATAGAATCAGACACACAAACAGAGAAAGACAGACACTTTAGACATTCAAACCAACAAAGACAAATTGTTGGACTTGCAAACACCAACCCGACATGGAAGCAAATAGAATCAGACACACAAATAGAGAAAGACAGACACTTTAGACATTCAAACCATCAAAGACAAATTCTTGGACTTGCAAACACCATTCCAGACATTCCAACAAATAGAATCAGACACACAAACAGAAAAACCAACAAAGACAAATTCTTGGACTTGCAAACACCAACCCAGACATGCAAACAAATAGAATCAGACACACAAACAGAGAAAGACAGACACTTTAGACATTCAAACCAACAAACACAAATACTTAGACTTGCAAACACCAACCCAGACTTGCAAACAAATAGAATCAGACACACAAACAGAGAAAGACAGACACTTTAGACATTCAAATCAACAATGAAAAATACTTGGACTTGCAAACATCAACCCAGACATGCAATCAAATAGAATCAGACACATAAACAGAGAAAGACAGACACTTTAGACATTCAAACCAACAAAGACAAATTCTTGGACTTGCAAACACCAACCCAGACATGCAAACAAATAAAATCAGACACACAAACAGAGAAAGACAGACACTTTAGACATTCAAACCAAAAAAGACAAATTCTTGGACTTGCAAACACCAACTCAGACATGCAAACAAATAGAATCAGACACACAAACAGAGAAAGACGGACACTTTAGACATTCAAACCAACAAAGACAAATACTTGGGCTTGCAAACACCAACCCAGGCATGCAACCAAATAGAATCAGACACACAAGCTGAGAAAGACAGACACTTTAGACATTCAAACCATCAAAGACAAATACTTGGACTTGCAAAAATCAACCCAGACATGCAAACAAATAGAATCAGACACACAAACTGAGAAAGACAGACACTTTAGACATTCAAACCAACAAAGACAAATACTTGGACTTGCAAACATCAACCCAGACATAAAAACAAATAGAATCAGACACACAAACAGAGAAAGACGGACACTTTAGACATTCAAACCAACAAAGACAAATACTTGGGCTTGCAAACACCAACCCAGGCATGCAACCAAATAGAATCAGACACACAAGCTGAGAAAGACAGACACTTTAGATATTCAAACCAACAAAGACAAATTCTTGAACTTACAAACACCAACCCAGGCATGCAACCAAATAGAATCAAACACCCAAACCGAGAATGACAGACACTTTAGACATTCAAACCAACAAAGACAAATTCTTGGACTTGCAAACACCAACCCAGACATGCAAACAAATAGAATCAGACACACAAACAGAGAAAGACAGACACTTCAGACATTCAAACCAACAAAGACAAATTCTTGGACTTGCAAACACCAACCCAGACATGCAAACAAATAGAATCAGAAATAAAAACAGAGAAGGACAGAAACTTTAGACATTCAAACAAAGAAAGACAAATTCTTGGACTTGCAAACACCAACCCAGACATGCAAACAAATAGAATCAGACATACAAACAGAGAAAGACAGACACTTCAGACATTCAAACGAACAAAGACAAATTCTTGGACTTGCAAACACCAACCCAGACATGCAACCATATGGAATCAGACACATAAACAGAGAAAAACAGACACTTTAGTCATTCAAAACAACAAAGACAAATACTTACACTTGCAAACACTGACCCAGACATGCAAACAAATAGAATCATGCACATAAACAGAGAAAGACAGACACTTTAGACATTCAAACCAACAATGACAAATTCTTGGACTTGCAAGCATCAACCCAGACATGCAAACAAATAGAATCAGATACACAAACAGAGAAAGAAATACACTTTAGACATTGAAACCGACAAAGACAAATTCTTGGACATGTAAACACCAAGCCAGACATGCAAACAAATAGAATCAGACACACAAATAGAGAAAGACAGACACTTTAGACATTCAAACCATCAAATACAAATTCTTGGACATGCAAACACCAAGCCAGACATGTAAACAAATAGAATCATACATCCCAAACAGAGAATGACAGACACTTTAGACTTTCAAACCAACAAAGACAAATTCTTGGACTTGCAAACAACAACCCAGACATGTAAACAAATAGAATCAGACACACAAACAGAGAAAGACAGACACTTTAGACATTCAAACCAACAAAGACAAATTCTTGGACTTGCAAATACCAACCCAGACATGCAAACAAATAGAACCAGACACACAAACAGAGAAAGAAAGACACTTTAGACATTCAAACCAACAAAGACAAATTCTTGGACATGTAAACACCAAGCCAGACATGCAAACAAATAGAATCAGACACACAAATAGAGAAAGACAGATACTTTAGACATTCAAACCATCAAAGACAAATTCTTGGACTTGCAAACACCAAGCCAGACATGTAAACAAATAGAATCATGCATCCCAAACAGAGAATGACAGACACTTTAGACATTCAAACCAACAAAGACAAATTCTTGGACTTGCAAACAACAACCCAGACATGTAAACAAATAGAATCAGACACACAAACAGAGAAAGACAGACACTTTAGACATTCAAACCAACAAAGACAAATTCTTGGACTTGCAAACAACAACCCAGACATGCAAACAAATAGAATCAGATACACAAACAGAGAAAGACAGACTCTTTAGACATTCAAACCAACAAAGACAAATTCTTGGACATGCAAACACCGTCCCAGACATGCCAACAAATAGAATCAGACACACAAACAGAGAAACTAACAAAGACAAATTCTTGGACATGCAAACACCAACCCTGACATGCAAACAAATATAATCAGACATACAAACAGAGAAAGACAGACACTTTAGACATTCAAACCAACAAAGACAAATTCTTGGACTTGCAAACACCAACCCAGACATGCAAACAAATAGAATCAGACATACAAACAGAGAAAGACAGACACTTTAGACTTTCAAACCATCAAAGACAAATTCTTGGACTTGCAAACACCATCCCAGACATGCCAACAAATAGAATCAGACACACAAACAGAGAAACCAACAAAGACAAATTCTTGGACATGCAAACACCAAGCCAGACACGCAAACAAATAGAATCAGACACACAAATAAAAAAAAGACAGACACTTTAGACATTCAAACCAACAAAGACAAATTCTTGGACTTGCAAACACCAACCCTGACATGCAAACAAATAGAATCAGACATACAAACAGAGAAAGACAGACACTTTAGACATTCAAACCAACAAAGACAAATTCTTGAAGTTGCAAACACCAACCCAGACATGCCAACAAATAGAATCAGACACACAAACAGAGAAAGACATACATTTTAGACATTCAAACCAACAAAGACAAATTCTTGGACTTGCAAACATCAACCCAGACATGCCAACAAATAGTTGCCAATAAAAAAATCTTATTGATATTTCCATAGCAGTGACCTATATGATATAGGTCAAGATCAAAGTCAAGAGTGATAATATTGGAGAAAAGCCATCAAGCTAAGTAGTACGAATATAAATTGGACATACGATACAGTTTAGACTTGAACTTATTTACTACTAAAATGGATGAATGTGATGTAAATTGAATATATTCATGATTATGATGGAGCTTGTACATTCTGCGCTGCTAAACTTCGTGCAGTCGAATTTTCATGAAGGAGTGGATAATGAAATTATTGCCAAACATGCGGGTGACTTTTTTGATGAAAAGTCTATTATGATAGCTAAAACTGACCTATGGTCTCGAGTGTTCGTGGGCGAACGTGTGCCTCGACGGCAAGGTGATCTAGCTAATTACCGTCACATAAAGGATATAATTGAGACCTTTCAGAAATGCGAGTCTGATGATTTTATTTTGCCTACTTACGTGATTATTTTGCCTACCGAGGTTCCTGTCATTCCAGCCGTTGCATATTCAAGCCTCGCATCAAGGCTTCTAAACATTGACTCCGAACTCAAGCAAATCCGTGAGAAAATTGTGTCTTATGATCTAAAATTCCCTCCTCTTAGTGACCCCAGGCCCCAGCCAATCGCTGATAATCAGGCCATTATTGTCATTTCAAAAGTTCCATCTCACCTTAATAATCCTGCAAAACGCCGTGAAGTGATTGACCTTATACCTGGTCATGAATGTATTCATAGCATAAAGCCCTCCGGCGATAAATTGGTGGTGCGGATTGATCAGACTGCTGCTAAGGACTTTTGCGATTCTATTCCCTCTATTATGAGCAACTGTGACGTCAAAGTAAATGAAACAAAATATATAGGTATTGTGAAAGGTTTATCAAATGCCTTTGACATGAGCATGCTAATTGGCTGTGGCAATATTAAGGATGCAAAACGAATTGGCAATTCTTTTGCTGCTAAAGTGTTTTTTGAAAATGCAATTGCTCTTGCTAATGCACTGAAGCTTGGCGTGAAAGTTGGTTATGAGATTTTCCGTGTTCATGAGTTCCAGCGTCCACCAAGGTGCTGCTATAATTGCCAATCGCCTAATCATCTGAAGTCGTCTTGTAATAACCCTAAACGTTGCTCCCGCTGTGCAGAAGAGCATGAATCGTCGCGCGATTCCCCGTGCCAGGCTACCCCTAAATGTGCTAATTGTCATGGCAATCATGTTTCATTTTCTCTAAAATGCCGAATCCTTCGTAATGCTGTAGCTAAACGTTCTAGTCAGCTAAGAAAATGACTATTAAAATCGAATTTTCTATATGCTCATTCAACATTAACGGAACGAAGGATAAGGATGATTCTTTGAACCAGAAATTATCTAATTTCGACATTTTGTTTCTACAAGAACATCTTTTGCCTTTGGTGAGTTTGAACTCCCTTCGCAGGAGTAAAGAACACTTGGTTTTCGCTAGAAGTGCCCGAAAAACTTCTGGGAGACCTTCAGGCGGGCTGGCCTGCGTATTAAAACATAAACTACTCCCGCTATCCCCTGTGTGTTATCGTGAATGTGATTATTTCATTGCAATCCGTCTTGCTAACCTAGTTCTTATTAATGTATACCTCCCTTGCGACCAAAGATCATTTCCCTCTCTAACAAAGTATACTAAAGCATGTGCATCGCTAAAGACCCTTCTTATTAGTGTTGAGAGTAATGGATTGGATTGGATCCTTTTAGGCGATATGAACTGTGATATAAACTCTACCTCAACACGAACTGATTTATTTTTGGATTCGCTACCTAATGGCTATCGGGTTTTGGATAAAGATGCATCCCATTCATACATACATAATAGCGGTTCATTGTCTGATATTGATCACTGTGTTGTTTCTTCTGGTATTTCTATTAGTGATATTCACATTGACCAGGATGAACGTGATTATGACCATCTGCCCCTTTCAGCCACTGTCACCATCAATACGACTCGGGCTGAACAGAACTTATGTACTAATTACAAAAAGTGGATAATCAAAAGAGACTGGAATAAAGCGGACTGGCCTCTATATCTATCTACCCTTGCTCTTCTTCTGTCTACAATTAAAGTTCCATTTAATTTACTCTGTACCAGTGTTATATCCCCACAAGCTCGAGTTCAGCTGAATATATATTACAGCCAGATTGTTTCCTGTCTGAAAAAAGCTGAAGAAGTGGCTGTCCCGCTTTGTCGTTTTAAGCTTAAGACTAGAGGCTCAATATGGAAATCTGACCCTGATTTAAAAATTGTGAAAAATCGTGCAAAATTGTGGCTTAGAATTTGGGTAGCGTGCGGCCGCCCTTTAAGGGGTCACCTTTTTGACATTAAACAGAAAACGAAGTTGGAGTTTAAACGTTATCTTCGTAAAGTAAGGTACAATGGTGTAGAATTTCCGAAGACCTCTAGTCAGTGGAAACAAGTGATTAATGTTGCGAAACTTGATTCACCTCCTAATGCCGATCGGATCCCTAATGCCTCTTGGATTAATCATTATAATAAGATTTTTAATGTTATGAATTATGCGGTTCACTCTCAATTTGTTAACCTCTGTTCTTATGTATTACCTGCGAAAATTTACCAAGGCCATGTACCTCCCGTTTCTGCTGACCGTGTGATTCGTTGTGTTAAGAATTTAAAATCTAAATCATGTGATATTGATGGTATTAGTGTTTTTAACCTTCATATTGATTCGAAAGAATTGATTTATCATTTGCAGTTATTATTTCAAATTTGTCTATGTACGTCTTTGGTCCCTGATTCTTTTTTGTGCGGGAGTGTCACTTCGATTCTTAAACGTGGGAAAGATCCGACTAATTGCGCATCATATAGACCTATTACGGTAGCTTGTTCGCTGAGCAAAGTTTTTGAATATGTCCTGCTTCCTGAAATTCTTCCAAATGTTGATTATGTGTCCAATCAATTTGGGTTTAAACCAAATATTGGATGCCAACATGCGCATCGAATTCTTACTTCTTTTTTAATTCAAGCACAAAAAGATGGATCTGAAGTTCATTTATGTGCGTTAGATATTTCAAAAGCTTTTGATTCGGTTTGTCACAGCCAACTATGGTATTCTCTTACCCAGCTAGGAGTGAATTCATCTGTTATATGTGTCCTTCGTTTTTGGTATGCAAATTCATATGTTCGACTTCGGTCAGGAGAGATCTTTTTTGGTAATATTCCAATTCGGTCTGGACTTAGGCAGGGAGGGGTTCTGTCACCATACCTTTTTAATGCTTGTTTATACCCTGTGCTTTCTCGTATTTTTCCGTCGTGTTTTACGGGTCTAACTAATTTATCTTATATTGCTTATGCAGATGATTTATTACTTATTAGCCGTTCAAAATTAACCCTAGCTAAGTCTACCCAGTTTGTTTCTAAGCTTTTGGAAAAAATTGGCCTCGTGCTAAATGCTGAAAAATGTGAATATTTAGTTTTCAATGCTAAAAACCCAAGTAGTGATTTGTGTTGTAGTTCTTTTTCAGTTAAGCTGGCTCCTGCGTTGCGTTGGCTCGGGATTAGTATCTGCTCTTCTATTTCAGCTATCCGTGCTAGTGCACTTGCAGATATTAAGAATAAGCTTAAAGCAGGTTATGCTAAAATTGTTCCAAATCGTGGCCGACATTCTCGTAAGGCATTGGCTAAACTATATTCTACGTATTGTGACCATTCCATTCTTTTTCTATCAGGTTTGCGCCCATTTTTTAATAATAATGATATGCAGGATATTAGAGTTTTGTATTTCCGTTATTGTAAATATCTTTTGTATTTGCCTCGTTGGTATAGAAACCGTAAGATTATTCGAATATTTAATGCAACTGATATATTGACGTCATATAACAAGTTGGACTCCAAGTTAGAAGATGAGGCCTGCAAGTGGTTGGGTCCTTTTCATCCTCTTGTGCGATTGTTTTGATTTGTATTTGTAGTTTTTATAATGATATTGTTTTGCATGTGTTTTGTTTTTGTATGTCTTTACTTTTTATTTTCTTTTGTTACTCCACTTTTTTATAATTGTTAGTGGGTCAAAAATAAATTATTATTATTATTATAGAATCAGACACATAAACAGAGAAAGACAGACACTTTAGACTTTCAAACTATCAAATACAAATTCTTGGACTTGTAAACACCAACCCAGACATGCAAACAAATAGAATCAGACACACAAACTGAGAAAGACAGACACTTTTGACATTCAAACCAACAAAGACAAATTCTTGGACTTGTAAACACCAACCCAGACATGCAAACAAATAGAATCAGACACACAAACAGAGAGAGACAGACACTTTTGACATTCAAACCAACAAAGACAAATTCTTGGACTTGTAAACACCAACCCAGACATGCAAACAAATAGAATCAGACACAAAAACTGAGAAAGACAGACACTTTGGACATTCAAACCAACAAAGACAAATTCTTGGACTTGCAAACACCAAGCCAGACATGCAAACAATAGAATCAGACACACAAACAGAGAAAGACAGACACTTTTGACATTCAAACCGACAAAGACAAATACTTGGACTTGCAAACACCAACCCAGACATGCAAACAAATAGAATCAAACACCCAAACAGAGAAAGACAGACACTCTAGACATTCAAACCATCAAAGACAAATTCTTGGTCTTGCAAACATCAACCCAGACATGCAAACAAATAGAATCAAACATCCCAAACAGAGAAAGACAGACACTTTAGACATTCAAACCAACAAAGACAAATTCTTGGACTTGCAAACACCAACCCAGACATGCAAACAAATAGAATCAAACACCCAAAACAGAGAAAGATAGACACTTTAGACATTCAAACCAACAAAGACAAATTCTTGGTCTTGCAAACATCAACCCAGACATGCAAACAAATAGAATCAGACATCCCAAACAGAGAAAGACAGACACTTTAGACATTCAAACCAGCAAAGACAAATTCTTGGACTTGCAAACACCAACCCAGACATGCAAACAAATAGAATCAAAAGTATTAAAAAAATGAGGGGCCCAGGGGCACTTGGAGGGGGGCATTTGGGGGCTCGGGGGGTCTTTGGGGGCTCGGGGGGCCTTTGGGGGCTCGGGGGGCCATTGGGGGACCGGAGGGCCTTTGGGGGTCCGGGGGGCCTTTGGGGGGCCCAGGGGCCTTTGGGGGCCGAGGGGTTCCTTCGGAGTTGGGGTAGGGGTTCGGGGTCCTTTGGGGTTGGGGTAGGGGGGTTGTTGGGGTAGGGGACCTCACAAGACTGTTCAAATCGAAGTTGTGTATTATAACGACCACAGAGTTTCACCCTCAAATCCTCTTCTAAATCATCTTCTAAAATCATCTTCTAAAATGCCTCAAACGGTTTCGCTTAAATCATCTTCTAAAATGTCTCAAAACTGGTTCGCCCAAATAATCCCTAAACGTAATTTCTACGTGTTCCTTTTGTTTTGGCATCCCTGCGCTGTCACATTTGAAATTCCTAGGAAACCCTTTCCCGCGTTAATCTCTTCATCTCTAAGATCAATATATCTCTTCCCCACCGTTAATGCGCATGTGCAAACTTCGCCCGGAGACAATTCTCCTGGACGAACACCAACAAATCAATTGACCTTGACAGGTTAGACATTAATAAACCATGAAAATACATCAAAGTGAGAAAAATCCTGTTTTTTTATTCTCAGTGACAAAAACCATAAAAACATGCATAAATTATGTACTGTTTGTACTTGTCCTAGTCAATTCCTGGATCAAAACATTCCCCCATCGATTATGTAAATCAAGTTCTCGGAAATTCACTTCCCCCTCGAGTCCTGGATCAAAAAATTTTCCCCGCCGTCAATGCACATGTGCAAACTTCGCCCGGAGACAATTCTCCTGGACGAACACCAACAAATCAATTGACCTTGACAGGTTAGACATTAATAAACCATTAAAATACATCAAAGTGAGAAAAATCCTGTTTTTTCATTCTCAGTGACAAAAACCATAAAAACATGCATAAATTATGTACTCATGGGAGTCATTAGTGCCTTTCTACTTACACAAGTACCAAAACTCCTTCTCCCTACGGAAAAAAAATCAAATAAAATTCTCAAATTTGGAAAGCCTTATTTTCCACAGGGGGTATTTTCCGGGGGGGGGGGTATTTTCTTGCGGGGGTATTTTGCGCTGGGGGGGGGAGAAACTGCGTCCTTTGGCATGGAAATGAGACATAAACAGTTTTGTTTGAATTATGTTTGCTCAATGAAGCCTTACCTCCTAACTTTTGTGTAATAAGGAGTTCCACAAAGAAAAAGAGAGTTTACTTGTAAAACATGTCATATCTCAAACAGTTTGAAATTTTAACGCAAGACCTAGCAGCCACCGTATTTGTATTCTTCAATCTGCATTTTTCAAAGATTTAAACTTTTGATTAGACTGGACAGAGGTGTATAGAATTGTCAAAAAACTCATTCTGTAGCATGGAATTTAGACATATTCAATTCAGTTATGTATGCTGTGTGAATGCTGACTAGGGAAATTTTGTGTAATTAGTTGTACCGCAGAGAAACAGTGATTTTTGTTTTTTTTTGCAAAATATCTCGTGACTCAGTTTAGTAAAAAATTCATGCTTGATGACTAATAAGACGGAATTTTACTTTTTGTTCTTTTTACTGGCTTAAAATCTCGCACAGAAACCAATCAGGTTTTTTTTAAAGAGGTATGATTGGCTTTCCTTTCTGGCACACGTTAAGGTGTAATGTGCTTGGCTTATGAAAACACGTCACAGACCTAAATCAAAGGAAATAAACCCCACCTTTTGCCTCGGAATTGTAGGAAAATAATCTCAATTTTTCTCTTTGGCTTTATCTTAAATTTAACTGGACTGGGTTTTTCGCGCAATATGTATTTCAAAGCTCTTAAAAGTCACTATAATATCTCCACCAATACCTATAATATCGCCGATATCTCTTCAATCTCTTAAAGTCACTATTTGAGGTGAGGAAATCGAATGGGTGGACCAGTTTATTTACCTAGGAAATGTGTGATCCACAAACGACTCCTCAAAAGACATCTAACGACGCCTGGTTTTTGCCTCCGCATACTTCAAGTCACTGCGCTATATTCGAAAAAATAAATACATACTCTTAAAACTGAAAAAGCGACTTTTCCGTGCCTTAGTGATTCGAGTTGCAACGTACGGAGCAGAGACATGGACTCTAAAGCCGATAACAAGCACCGATTAGCGGCATTTGAAACTAAATCGCTCCGAAAGCTCTGTGGCATCAGTTACCTTGACCGAGTATCAAACTAACAATTTTGGTTCTCCTTGAATTACACTCTAAGCATCATGCTCACCATCAAACTCCAGCAGCTTCGACGGTTCGGACGCGTTCAGCGTATGCCCCAGTCCTACCGCCCAAAATAACCTTTGAAGGAAGGATAAATGCCTCTTGCCCAAGGGGACGACCCCCAAGTGCTGGCGGGAAAACTTTTCTGATCAACCGACACCAGCACTGCTGTGGACTGCAACAAACAATGAGGCATACCAAAAATATTGTTAGGGTACCGTTAGAGGAGAAGCAACGAATCCGCCAACCCGGCCCCATGGGAGTTAAGTAAGAAATATCTTTTTGGTTTCATTTCTTTAAATTATACAGAAGAGTAGAAAAAGTATTTTACGGTAACGGAAAGAAATCAGTGAAGAGACAGACAGACAAAAAATCACTGTTTCTCTGCGGTACAACTAATTACACAAAATTTCCCTAGTCAACATTCACACAGCATACATAACTGAATTGAATATGTCTAAATTACATGCTACGGAATGAGTTTTTTGACAATTCTATACACCTCTGTCCAGTCAAATCAAAAGCTTAAATCTTTGAAAAATACAGATTGAAGAATACAAATGCGGTGGCTGCTAGGTCATGCGTTAAAATTTCAAACTGTTTGAGATATGATAAGTTTTACAAGTAAACTCTTTTTTTCTTTGTGGAACTCCTTATTGCACAAAAGTTAGAAGGTAAGGCTTCATTGAGCATACATAATTCAAACAAAACTGTTTATGTCTCATTTCCATGCCAAAGGACGCAGTTTATTTTTCGGGAAATTCAGCACACCTCTTTCCAGCCAAATAACGAGCTTTAGCCTTTGACAAATGAATACACAGATGTAGTAGCTGCTATAATGCAGTAGCTGCAGCTGCTATGCATGAAGTTTCTATCTTTCGATGATGCACTAGCTGCTGGATCACAAATGAGGCAGTAGTTGCTATGTTTTCTGTTAAAATTTTGGCCCTGAATATTATTGGCACAAACTATCCTGTCTCTCACTTCTGCACATACTCTAGGCTTGTAGGAATAAAAATACTGTTAGTAATCATGTATGTCTTCCAAATATTGCAAAGAAATTAAGCTGATTTGTTTCGAATTTTATTGAGCCACATTTTTATTTCAACTAACCGTGGACATTAACTTATGATGTCCATTATCTTAAATTACTACAAACAACTCACTGCAGCACCAAACCGCCTGAGGCCAACATAGCTACGCACACTCCTCCTCCATCCCAATCTATTAAAATCCTCTCTCTTAACACCCTTCCAAGAAGTTCACATCCCCTTAATTCTTCCCTACGCCCTCCGCCCACCTGTTCAGGGGAGATCCTCTCTTCGTTTCACCCAGATGATTGGCCCAAAAGGATGATCTTCGGTAATCTTTCATCCTTCATCCGAATAACGTGTCCTAGTCACATCAACCTTTCTCTTATGATAGCCCTAGTAAACGGCATTTACATGTTTTGTACAGCTTAATGTTTGAAATACACTCAGTCGGACAGGTACCCAAAACATCCGTAGACAATTCTTCCGGAAAACATTTAACAAATCCTTCTCCGTCATTCTCTGTCTCCTTCTCCGTCGGAGCCATACTTGCCAACTGTCATCACTGTAGCTTCCAATATTCTAATAAAGACTTTCTTCCAGAAAGTCGTAGACTTTCTTCCTACTTTTCCGAACTTGTTTTTAAACTATATAAAGCACCCTGGGTCGTGGCTATTCTACGCTTAACATCGTCACTACATCCACCATCTTTACTAATAGTAGGCTACTACCCACGTAATTAGAGCTATCCACTTGATCAACCATCCCGTTACCCAACCTCACCTGTTTACCTTCACTTGTTCCCAGTCTAAGCGATTTAGTGCTCTTAGTGAGAATCACAGTTTATAGAATTAGCAGTATGATCATTCTCTATCTCTCCCATTATAAAAACCCGGACAGGGGCGCGAGTGCTCCGGAAAACGTTTTTGCAGATAGAAACATAGGCGTTATCAGATCTTTTCGCGGGTAGACAAGTCAGATTCCTCTTGGACGCGAAACTTGGCTTCAACGTTGGAACACTAATTTTGAAGAAACTAATTTTAAATTAATTTATTCCAATACATACATGAAAATCGGTAGTTAGTAGTGTAATGTTATTATTAGATGTTTTTAGGAATTAAAAATAGGTTTCGAAGTCTCAAGTTGGTTTCAAAGGCATTTTGAGAAAGTTTCTGCCAAAATACGTGTTCCAGGGTAATTGGACCGCTAATGGCAGATCAAATGAGAGGAGTTGTTTGTACGCGCCGATATAAATATATATATATATATATATATATATATATATATATATATATAAATATATATATATATATATATATATATATATATAGATATATATATATATATATATATATAATATATATATATATATATATATATATATATATATATATATATATATATATATATATATATATTTATATATATATATATATATATATATATATATATATATATATATATATATATATATATATATATAGATATATATATATATATATATATATATATATATGTATATATATATATATATATATATATATATATATATATATAATATATATATATATATATATATATATATATATATATAAATAAATATATATATATATATATATATATATATATATATATATAAATATATATATATATATATATATATATATATATATATATATATATATATATATATATATATATATATATATAAATAAATATATATATATATATATATATATATATATATATATATATATATATATATATATATATATATATATATATATATATATATATATATATATATATATATATATATATATATATATATATTATATATATATATATATATATATATATATATATATATATATATATATTTATATATATATATATATATATATATATATATATATATATATATATATATATATATATATATATATATATATATATATATATATATATATATATATTATATATATATATATATATATATATATATATATATATATATATATATATATATATATATATATAATATATATATATATATATATATAATATATATATATATATATATATATATATATATAATATATATATATATATATATATATATATATATATATATATATATATATATATATATATATATATATATATATATATATATATATATATATATACTACGAAAACTTTACGAAAAAGAAAGTTTTTTTAAAGAATAGTAAAGGCCATATTAAACTTAAGATCAGTAGAAATAGAAGCCTACAATAATTCAAACTCAAAACGACCAGAAATTATTATTAAAGAATAAAAAAGGAAAGGAGAATAATTGGTATGGCGGTAACACTGCATATAAATTTATATGAATGTATATATAGTGGGCTGTAATAATGCAAAAGGTAAATATAACATTGGTTTAAGAATGGAAAGAAAGACAAGGAATAAATTTACGACGATAATCAAGTAAAAAATAAGTTTTATTTGAACAATGCCATAAAGCGATGACATTTGATTATGATGTTTGGTGCTTCGCATTGATATTTCAGTTTTAAAAGTTTTATTTTAAATAAATTTTAAAAAAATTTACCCCTTTGTTCACAAAAAGAGATAATCAAATATTTAAACTACTAAAACTAAAATAATTACTTGTTAGTTTATTTTTCTTGATAGGTACGTCTCTCGATTTCCTGATTCTTAAATTTTACTTCGTAATATGCACGTGTGCGCAAAAAAAATCTTATAAACTGTTCAAAGGGGAAGTCCTCGCAGCCTCCTTTTATCTAGGCTCTTTGCCAAAACAGGTAACTAGATTTTTCAAATATCATAGGAACTACAATCTGAGAAAATAAATATCATGACGTGAAAAAAAAATGATAAACTATCCAGTTGCGGATCCAGAGGGGGGGCGAGGGTTACCCCCGTAAAGTAGTCTAAAGTAGTGTAATTTACCTAATTAACGCAAGTTTGCATTAATTAAACTTGCTCCTAACGTAAGTTTGTCGGATCAACCTATTTTGCGCCCCCCCCCCCCTAAAAAAATCCTGGATCCACCCCTGAAACCATCACACCTACCCCACCAGTTATTAGAAGAAGAAAAAATTCCTTATTTTCACAATTTTCATCAACCCCCCGCCCCCTTTTTTATAAAATCCTACATAGGCCGATCAGTTAAGTCTACGTAAATAATAGATTAAGTCATAATTTGTATATAAATTAATTCATACCTGTGAGATGGGACGCTTGCAAACCACTTGGCTGGCTCACCAAGTTTTTTTCTGCTTTCGCAATTACGAATAATGCACTTGGTAACCATTTCTCAGTGATTGACGATAACAGACTAATCCGCTAAGGCAGAAACAAGTGGGAGGAGCTTTTTGTTCGCACCGAGACCAAAGACCAGAAATTATCTGCGATAAGCTTACTGTCTATAAACTGTGGTGAGAATTTTCAAACCTATTCTTGCACCCTAAACTCTCAAAATCTCCAAAACTAATTTTTTTTGCTAGCATTTTCATCTAGAACACCCAAACCATCAGCATAATCTAAGTTTAGGAGGATTTTCTTTCCGATTTATTTCATGCTATCACATACACTTTGCCGTATGACAAAAAGTCCATCAAAATGGTCCAAAAAAATGGGGATAGAACTCTATCCTACTTAACTCCTAATTCAATACAAAACCAGCTACTAAACTCATTTCCTACATTGACTGTAGCAATGCTATTCTCGTACATAGCACTAATCCCTTTGATCTGGCATACCATGAAAGGATAGGACTTTCGCTAAAGCTTTTCTATTGGTTGCATCAAACACAAGCTCATAATCAATAAAGCTAAGGATTAAAGGGATCTGGATTAAAGGGGTCTCCTTTTCCTAAAACCACACTATTCTTCTGTTGGGACCTTTGGCCCCTTTTGTTTCAGAAAAATGCCTTTTTACAAATTTAACTTCATTTATGTTGAATATCTAAACCCCCAGGAAAGCTTTTATAACGATGTCTGAAGAATCCACTAATTAGCGAGTGGTTGAAAAAGCCAGTTGAGCGATGACTCATACAGCTTAAATTTAGAGTTTGAAAAGCTTCAAGGGATGCTGGGAGTCTGATTTGATCCGGCCATTCATCGCCTTTGGTCAGAGGTGCGCGCGCAAGCGCGCGTCTTGAAGTGTATTCGTTAAGTGTAAGAGTTTTGTCTTTAGTTCCGTTTTGAGCTCTTTTATAGCGTGTCTTGAATACAGTAAGAATTTTTATACTATATACTCTTTTAACTTTTCAGCATAGGTCGAGTCTAAAGAGATAGTTAGAAATCTTATCCGTAACCCTTGGCTTTAAATGTGGCCCTGGGACTATTCGATCACGCTAGTAGACACGGAACCGCTGGAGTAACCGCGGAAATCCCATTATTTTGGGCCGACGAGGGATTCTCCCCTCCAGTAAATGGCATAGCAACCTCTTGCGCCATTTTTGCCTCAAAAAGTGGTGACCCCGCACCTTAAACCTCCAATAAGTGGTGCCAGCGGTACTTCCTCCTCCAATAAGTGGTGGCAGCAAGAAAAAGAGCTATCAACAACACTGGTAGTCAAAGAATTCTTCGTTTTCGAAGAGACGGGTTAATTTGACCTAGAAAGTAGCCTATTGTGGTAAAATATAAAAAGACAAAAATACGCAATTAATTAATAGAATTATGAAGATCTATAATGGGCTGTGTGCCTTGTTAGACAAATATAAACAAGAATAACGTGAAATTAATGAGTTGAGTTTACAGTGGGGGAATCCCCGTATTTAAAAGTATTACAGGGTTTAAGGACAGATAAGAAAACGTTGAAAGTTGGGTTATTATTTGAGTGAATTGGCGGACTTAGATATAATCTTCAGTGACGAAGGTTATAAGAGTATTGAGGACGGCAAATTAGGAGAATTTGTCAGTTTGTGCGCACATTGGACACGGAAGGTGGGAGGCACCTGTCCTATTGAGTAATCTGCCCAGGAGGAGATTATATTTGGAATACGAGTATCCAGGGAGGATACGTGATTTGTTTTACAGGGTAGTTCCCCTGTTTGGGTTTAGTCCAGCTAATTCACTAGTGGAATATTCGCACGGTTTTTCAGTTTATTTTCTCGTCCAACCCCTGTTAATTCGTTTTTCGGAGATATATTTCACTCGCGTACAACTGCTTGTTGTGAAAGAAGTCGTTAATCACTAATGAAGTCAAAATATTTCGGTTATTTGAAAATTTGTTGAACATTATTACACGGATCTGATAATTGATAATAGTTATTGTGTACCATAATTTTTGCGTGACAGTTTTTGAGCTTACCAAGATTGACTAATTGAATAAGAGATAATATAATCGGAAAGAAGTATACGCTGTAAAATGAGGGGTTACGAAATAAACAAGGAAGAAATAATATGTGAAAAAACAAGACGAACTCATCCCTCAGAGGCTGTGCCAAATGAAGGGGAGTTGCGGGATAGAGATAGTACAGATATGGAACAAATGAATTCAGAAAAGGAATTAAGAAGAAATAATGACACATGGAATTTGGAAATAATGTCGGATAGAGATAAGATGAACTCAAGACCGAGAAGGGCAAGTCAAGCCCATAGAAAAAGTAGGAAAATAGAAAGAAAGGCAAATATGGAGGCCCTTTAGAGAGAGCACCAAGAATATAAGGAAAAATGCAGGCTGAGAAAGATGAAATTAGAAAGCATAGAAAACAGGACGAAAGGGCTAGAGTAGCCTATAAAGAAAGAGACAATACGGATAGAGACCGAACAGATTCAGAAAATGAATTAAGAAGAAATAATGACAGACAGAAACAAAGTAGTCCGAGTAGAAGGAACAGTGTTGAATCGAGATCCAGCATGAGCTCGCGAAAAAGCACTCAAATAGATATGGCGCAACGAATATTAAATTTCATGGAGGAAGGAAGAATAGCTAGAGAAAAAAAGGAAGAGTTTAAAAGAACCATGATAAGCCTAATCGAAGCCCGCTGGGGAATTCCAGAAAGTGAGATTTTATCACAACTAACTTCTAGGCTGTCAGATAGCCATAATAATTTGTCTAAGAATCAATCGTGAGAAAAAGAAAATTACCAGACAATAAACACTTTTACGGGAAAACATGATACTTTGTTGCCTACGGGGAAAGGTGGACCGGCCCATAAAACGAATTGGGAGGCTACGCCGCCCTGTCGGAAAAACGAAATACTTGATACGCGTGTTCAAAATGTTGATAATTCACAAAAATGGGGTGCGGAAGTAATAAGACCACAAAATATTGAAAAAAGACGCGCGAGAATGATTTTTCAGGGAAATTTGTAGATAATAGAAAACTTGAGAACACTTTTAATGAATATGAGACGCTAACAAGTACAGGCCAGAAACACTGATTATACCAAAGAAAAATGAGAAGAAATTTATTGTACGCGCTTTTCCTCGAAAAGTTCGAGAAATTTTAGTAGAATATGAAAAACCAAATATCGGAGTTCAGTTCCCATTTGATAACGAAATACTTGTTTCTGCGGTAAAAATAAAGAGAACTAAAAGAGAGAAAAAAGATGCAAAGCGGAACTACAATAAAGAAATGCAGTCAAAGATGGACACTGGAGTCCAATTCAGATTTCATGACGATTTATTTAATGCCACTACAAAAGAAAAGAAAACTAAGAGGGAGAAAAGAGATATTAGACGGAGCTACAATGAAGAAAAGCAGTCAAAGATGGTGGACACTAGAGTCCAATTCAAATTTAATAATGATTTATTTTGCGCGATGGAAAAAATTGAGAAAAGTGAAAAAGAACAAATAAATGCAAAAAAGAGAAAAAATTTTGAGATTCAGCCTGCAGTGGCGAAAAATAAAAAATTATCTGGGCTGTGCCTAGCTAAAACAAATAATAGGGGGGACAAAGAGGTCCAAGACCCACAGGGAAAATTGCAAAATTACAATAAAACGGAAAAACTTAGGAGGGAGGAGAAGACCCATGACAAATTAAGAGAAACTACAGATAATCCTGACATAGAATTGACTTGTCAACAACGGGTTATGGAAAGATTGAAAGGTACTGAATTTTGGGTTGGATCGAAGAAATTTAGGAAGGAACCTGATATTGGTCTGATCAACTCAAAAGAAGGTTTGTTCCTTTTTGAGGGGGAGGAATCCCTTGGCAAAGATCCCCTGCGGGAAGACGTGAAAGATAGCCCTTTTCCTCGATGCACAACTGGCAGACAAGTTGTGATCCCTTTACTGAAGCCTTGTCTTTCCAGTCTTCAATATTATCTTCATCCTTCATCGCCGAGCATTATTCATTCAATTATTGTAGGGAACAAGACCCAAAAAAAAGCGATTCAAGGTTCGCTCAGATTCTTACTTCATTTTCCTGAACTCCTATCATTTTCAAAAGCCTGTGTATTTTCGGCCTTAGACTATTTGAAATTATGCCAAGGGGCAATTTACTTTTTTATTGAGATGTGGGGTTGTTTCCACAGATGGAAATTAAGAGCCTAGTGCAGCCAATTTTTCATGATGGCTGGCATCATCGAAAGTGCCAGGAACTGATTCTCTGCTCCTCTCAAATGTAAATTCGTGAGAGCAAGAAAATTTTTGTTTTTGATTGTGCTGTGCACAATGAATTTCTACGAATCTTGAGGACTTCAACTCTGAAAACCAAATGCGGATGTTAGACGATCTAGACCATGGTGGTTCTACAATAGAGACGTGGGGATGACGACGAATCCTGAAGCGATGGAAGTACAGACACTGGGGGAAGAGAGAAGAAGCAAGTTTGGTGATTTTGAAGTTGGTGTTATTTATTTTATGTTTTTTTTTGTGCTCTGACCCATGGCGTGATGGCGGTCATTTTTCTTAGGAGGGAGGTGTTGGGACCTTTGGCCCCTTTTGTTTCAGAAAAATGCCTTTTTATACATTTAACTTCATTTATGTTGAATATCTAAACCCCCAGGAAAGCTTTTATTACGATGTCTGAAGAATCCACTAATTAGCGAGTGGTTGAAAAAGCCAGTTGAGCGATGACTCATACAGCTTAAATTTAGAGTTTGAAAAGCTTCAAAGGATGCTGGGAGTCTGATTTGATTCGGCCATTCATCACCTTTGGTCAGAGGTGCGCGCGCAAGCGCGCGTCTTGAAGTGTATTCTTTCAGTGTAAGCTTTTTGTCTTTAGTTCCGTTTTGAGCTCTTTTATAGCGTGTCTTGAATACAGTAAGAATTTTTATACTATATACTCTTTTAACTTTTCAGCCTAGGTAGAGTCTAAAGAGATAATTAGAAATCTTATCGGTAACCCTTGGCTTTAAATGTGGCCCTGGGACTATTCGATCACGCTAGTAGACACGGGACCGTTGGAGTAACCGCGGAAATTCCATATTTTGGGCCGACGAGGGATTCTCCCTCTCCAGTAAGTGGCATAGCAACCTCTTGCGCCATTTTTGCCTCAAAAAGTGGTGATCCCGCACCTTAAACCTACAATAAGTGGTGCCAGCGGAAAATACATTCCAATATCTTCTCTTAAAATTTTATCTACAGCATCTTTAAGTCTAAAAAGTACAATTATACTACGTAATCTGCTACCTACAGAAACCAAGCTAATTCCTCGGTGATTATCACACTCACTCTTATTACCTTCTTATAGAGGGTTTTAATTAGAGCTTTTCTAAAATTACTAAGCATTTTCAAAAATCATATTCCTAATATTCAGTAGCTTATTTCTAACCTCATAAACACAATATTGAAGAAACTCATAACCCCACTATCAGCATCTGGGGCTTTATTATTTTTTAATCCTTTTAGTACTGTCACTAACTTTTCCTTCACATCTAAAGTGTCACAAACTTTTTCATATTTCTATATTGTTTGCTGTAGGCCTAACTTAAAAACGGTTTTGCACATTCTCAAAATGTTCTGTCCACCTTTCTTTAATTCTTTCCTTATCACTAATTGTGGCCCTGTTCCAACCTTGAACTGGGACAAGTCCAGATTGACTATTCCCTCCATTATCCACGATAGCTGAAACCAAAACTGATTATAAATGTGGTTTTCACCCATAGCCATTGTATGGCACGCTTGATTCATAATCCAAGGTCCTTCGGGACAGGAGTTCGAATCCTTGTGGCACCAATCCTTTCGATTGGGGTGGGAGTCGTTGGCGTGACTCTACAAACCCAACCTTCCTGAGTCTGAGGAGCTTGCGATTAAGCAAATTCCCATGAAACAGGTATGCTTTAACAAACCTATGTCCTTAGGGACGGGTGTTCGAATCCTGGTGTCACCAATGCAGGGGTAGGAGGCATTGGTTTGACTCAGCAGGCCAATCCTCCGTGAATCTGGGGAGCTTACGATTAAACCGATTCCCACGAAGCAGCTAACGATATTGCAAAATGACAATTGTATAAAGATTTTTATGGATTTTAATAAGGAACTAAAAAAGTCAAACTTCGTTCAAAGAAAAAAAAAATTATTAGACTTTAGTAAAGCCAGTCAATAAATACATTTTTTGGCAAGTCCTGGTGTTAATAGACGACATTAGCACATAAATCGGCCAGAACGATGAAATACCAACAGAGTAATGCCAAATCAAACAATCCTGATGATTATCCATGAGAGATGATTACAAGAATTACCAAAAACTAAATAGGGGAACATGAAAACGTTAAATAAAGTTTGAAACAGCATTTTTCTCAAAATGTAGTAAAAACTAGCAAATAATTTCATACTATCTGGAAAAATTAAAATTTCCTAAGACTAAAAATGAAGGCCTGGGCGATCATCCTACTACATAACTGCTCAAATAAACCTTTCTTGTAACCCCTGTTGAGATAAAACATTTTTTTTTAATTTCTTATAATATTTTTGATCTTTTTTGTTCCCTGGGGTCTTCTTGGGCGAAGGACTTTCAGTATAACTAGTTTTAAGTACATAAAGATATTTTTCGCATTTTTAAGAATATTATATTATAACCTAATTTTGTGCATTGGGGTTTCCTTCACTCGCGGACTTTCAAATATAAGTTTGAAACCAATCGAGATAAAATCATTTGGGCCCATTTTTTTTTCGGAGGAGGGTTCCCATACCCCCGAACCCATTTTTTGTATTAGGATTTTTTGGCCTATATAACTTAGTTTAAAACGAAAAAAAAAAAACGTTTGAAAAGTTTGTTGGTTCTTTTTCTGGCATTATTTATGGTGAATATCCTTTTTTTTCGAAGTTATTAGTCATTAAATGCTTTGAAAAAACAAAAAAAAACCTACAATGGTAAATCTACAAAAAGACTAATGATAACAAGAAAAAAAAACCTCTAGTCCATCTGCTGACAGCTTTAGATATTCACCAACATCACTTGAATTTAATATGGCGTTAATGTTGCTCATATCTTGCTGAAGATACGTGAAAACTCTATGTTCTGGTACAACTGAAATATAAGCAAAGATATAATTAATACAGTTGAGTTTGCATTCACAGCCAGCGACAACAGGTTCGGACGAGCCCTAAAAGCTTTTTTGTCAGCAAAGTCACTAAATGCATTCCTCCACCGGTGAAGGAAGAGACAAAGTTAGCAGAAGAAAACACGAAGGAGCGTCATTCTGGAACCGCTAAGTGGACTCAGAAGGTATAGGAGGAGACGAAAAAATCCTTTGCTTGAACTGGTTAAGCTGCTCATGAAAGACAGAAACAAATGGCATATTACCACGGCGAAGCTGTTGGACACCAGGGAAAGCTAACGCTGTGTCCTGCTTCAAGCACTAGTACGAGTAACGAGTAGAGGTATAAGCGTCTTCATGATTTCCAAAGTAATATCTCTATCGGGGATTTTCTATAAACATAAGTTTGACAATACAGCCTCTCTTTACGTGGAAAACAATTTCAGGTATATGCAGGAAAACCTAGTTAATTATTACAAACTGAATTTCAATATATATACATATCGTGGTCGTTATGCCTATAAATCGTATATGACATTTTCACACGTCTTAGTTAATTGCCAAAAACCATTTGCTAAGATGTTCCCAAAGAGATTATCAGCACATATTACATAAATCAGAAGGATAGAAGTGTGATTGAATATACATTGCCCTGCAGATCCTCCCTTTGAATGCAGCTCAGCACACATATTTTCGCAATTATTTCAGGAGTTTGATAATTTCCAATCTGACTTTTAGGTATAACAGTCAGGGACGGTAGTTTAGGGAAAGGGGAGAGGGAATTTCTCCCACTGGATTTGGAAAGTACGTTCTTTTGGTATTCCTACTGAAAAATAATTTTTTGGATTATTAACATTAAATAGACTGAAAAACAGCAACATTTTTCCATCCCTAGATTTTGAGAAATACATTCCCCTACATTTTCATGAATCGACGCCACTGGCAACAGCGACGATACATAAACTGAGTAAAAATCAAGATGGCAGCCCAAATACCATACAGTAATCTATTGTTTTGTCATCAGTAATTTTTCTACATCATGCAGTGCAGTCCTGTTCAGTTTATTGCTTAAAAGAATTCACACTCCCGATGCATTAAGCATTTTGTTTTATATTTCGGTGCGAGTTTGAAATTATGTTTGCCAGGACATCTACAAAAAGAGATTATCAGATCTTGACCAAACTGGATGGAAAATAACAGCTAGTGTTCTAGTTAGATTTTCGTGGATCAGGGCTCCACCCGACGTCTGTATAGAATAAAAAGGGTCACATACCAGTTCATTTTCACATACCACAATAAGTTTCACATACCAGTTCATTTAACAGCATAGACTGTCATATATCCACTAAAGTACCTAAACATTAAGAGCAGGAGTTCTAGTTGTACTTTTTGGAATTTTCTTGGGAAGGGATGGGCGTTGGGACTAGATTATTATCATATAAACATCCAGCAAAAAGAGTTATCTTATCTCAATCAATCTCTGTGAAAAGTAAGAGTGATTTTTCCAGCTGCACCTTTAGGGTGTATGGACTTAGTCCATCCTCACCCGGAGGAAATTTCGAGGTGTTCTAGTTCAAATTTAGTGCATTCTTAGTCAAATTTAGTGTAATCTTTGTGGGGGAAAGATCCTTAATTATTGTCATTCAAACACCTAGTAGAAAGCTGTCATAACTTTCATCACCCAGGGGAAACTGTTAATCGATGCTATATTCCCTGTTCTCAGGCTGTTCAGATAGGCTTCTCTTTTCAGGTTATTTATTTTGAGCTTTATTTTGTGATTTTTTTTCTTTTCAACTCAACTTCTCCCACTCTGTTTTTTTTTTCAGGTGTGTTCGTCAGAATTTGGGCTTTGTTCTTTTCCTAGGCTTTTTTCCGTCTCTTGCATAGAAACTCACCTTAGGGTGAAGACGAACCGACTCTGGAGTCACTGGCATAGTTGCAAAAGTCACTGAGCTACTGATAGTTAGCAGTACGTCGTTATCCAAGCTGTCGTCACCAGGACTGGATGATGCAGCTGCAGACTGACCTGCCATGAGAAACGTCTCTGGTGCTGGTCGATCGGTCACGAAGACGCTGAGAAAGTCGTGATCTTGACAACTTTCCTACCGAAAGGGTATATTCCCGTTTTTTGGAACCAGCTTAGTATGTTTTCCATGATGACAGATCTTAGACAAGCGAATCCGAAGAATATTCCAATTTGATAAATGGTAGTCCTCCAGTTTGCGCTCACAATAATCCACGAGTTAGTAGCTAAATAGCCCATAAACACTAACATCGAGAGGCTGCACCTTGTGGCTGTAATGCGGCGGAGGTGTTAAGACGTCAATGCCATTTTCTTTGCAAAGATTAATTATGCTCAATAATACATGCGAATTGTGGTTAGCCATAATCAACAGAAGCCAATTTGTGGGCGAGCAACTGGTTTGGGAGATCAGATGGCGTTTCATATCCGAGAAGATCTCGGCTGTGAAACTTTGAAGCTAGTTCACTCATGGAAAGACAAAGAAAGGAGCTACAGACTGACCAGCTGTGTTGATGCACATTACGACTGGCACCAGGGTCCCTTCCTCAGCCGAAGTAATGCGTCAAACTTGCTTTGATCCCATTTCTGCAACCATCTTTTGAGTCTTCTGGACGGTTGCTATTCCAGCATCGTCAAGATTATATATTCTATTCTGCGGTTACTCTTGCTTAGGAGGCAACTCTAAATTATTGCGGAATTTGCTGACATTCCGTCCTGTTGCAGCTGGTGGCTCTGGCAAGGCTTGTCACTTCAGAGGATCATAGGAAAAGCACAACACGACTTATATAGCTATTCATCCAGTCTTTTCCTGCACACTTATTTTTAGTCCAGTTCTTCGGCATCTTTTTCCCTTGGGCCTGGGCATATTCGTATGCAATCTGATTTGCTTTTTTTCGTAATTACAAGATGTATGTGCTGGGCAGTAATCATATAGTTCTTCAGAAGTGTCTCTTTGTTTGCTGAGAACACACTTTTAAAGTTTAAGGTAGTTGCCAACTCCACTGATTAGGGATCTTCTTTTGCGCACAGTTTTGCAACTTCTCTTCGTACTGTACATTGTGGCAAACCAACATTTTTCGAAAATTTTCCAAGCGTTGTACTAAATCTAAGTATCATAGCAGCTGCTTTCAGTAAGTCTTGGTCATGGAGACAGAAGGTGATTTTCCTACTATACTTTTCCATTCAGTAAACAGAGAGACAACTTAATATCTTTCTAATTAACATTCAGAAACAATAAATGCAACACTATGTTCACAAACTACGTAGCAAATACTAACTTTAAAAAAGATCCCAGATAATAGAGGGGAAGACGGACCAGTCCGTCTTACCCGCTGTCTCTATAACCTAAACCTACTTCTTCGCAATAGTTCAAAATTACAACATAAGATGGCGTTGAGATGAAAAAATTCCCTGTCTCACATTCTCTCTTAGACCACCATATTTGTAATAAAAAGCACCACGCCGTAAAACGGAACATAATAAACACCAGAAAAGAAAAACATTTACCTCAAAAGCCGGTTTCGAAAATATGAAAACAAAGAAACGCATTTTACTCGAAGACAAGATTAAATTTAACTCTCAAACTTTGCTCCAAAACCTGCCACTAAAAGCTCAAGTGATAAAAAGGGCTCAAGTCGAGTAATTAAAAAAGGTCCGTCTTCCCCCCGGGCCCATTTTACCCGACTCTCCGCTACCTTTTTTGGAAAGAAAGAATCCAAGAGTTTTCCTTATTACAAGAACTACAAGTACAGGCAGTAATCATCTAAATTGGGTGCGAAGTAAAAACAAGTTTCCTAGTTGTGTCCTTTGGAAGTTTATACACTAATAAACCAATGCGAGGGGAGGAAGAGCCCTAAATTCTTGTCCTTAGCATACTTAGCAGAACAGATTGTCGAGTATCAGTCAAACTTGGTGGACATTAAGAGTAAGAGTCCTAGTTTTTCCGTTAAGGAGTCGTATGTTCAACTTATACAGAGCGAGGGGGTCCGCAGATTCTTTTATCAGGCCAATTACCAGAAATAGCTGATAAATCTTAACAAAATCACATGGAAAGCAAGAGCTAATATCCAAGTTAGTCGTTTTTAAGATCATAGGCAGCGCGCTAGCGCTGCCTAAGTAAAGAACGATGTGGGCACAATGTGTTTTTTTTCTCCACCCGGGCACTTCGTATCGAAGGCGTTGTCGCAGAAATTTCAAAAAGGGCTCATTCGATTGGAAATTAGAGTGGCTAGTGCCCTTTTTAATAGTTGAAAGTGATTGGAGGGCAACTAGCCCCCCCACGCCCATCATTCCCCCAAACACATCCAATCAAAATTTTGAGATAGCCATTTTGTTCAGCGTTGTTGATTTCCAGATGTAAAATATGTTTTTGAGGAGGACACTCCCCAAACCCTCTGGGCAAGCGTTTTAAGTTATGCCCTGAGGGAAAATACGAACAATGTTGGCATAATGTACTATTTTTTTTTCCTTTAGAGCAGGGCACTTGATATGGAAGGGGTCATCGTAGAAACTTAAAAAAGGGACTCATTCGATTGGAAATTGAGAGGTCTAGTGCCCTTTTTAATAGTTGAAAGTGATTGGAGGGCAACTAGCCCCCCCACGCCCATGATTCTCCCAAACACATCCAATCAAAATTTTAAGATAGCCATTTTATTCAGCGTAGTTGATTTCCAGATAGAAAATATGTTTTTGAGGAGGACACTCCCCCACAACCCTCAGGGCAAGGGTTTTAAGTTGTGCCCTGGGGGCATATAAGGTTTTAATAGAAGGCGTTGTCGTAGAAACTTCAAAACAGACTCGTTCGATTGGAAATTCCAAGGGCTAGTACATTTTTTAATAGTCGAAAGTGATTGGAGGGCAACTAGCCCCCCCACACCCAACATCCCCCCAAACAAATCCAATTAAAATTTTGAGATAGCCATTTTGTTCAGCGTAGTTGATTTCCAGATAAAAAATATGTTTTTGAGGAGGACACTCCCCCACAACCCTCAGGGCAAGGGTTTTAAGTTATGCCCTGGGGGCATATAAGGTTTTTATAGAAGGCGTTGTCGTAGAAACTTCAAAAAAGGCTCATTCGATTGGAAATTCAAAGGGCTAGTGCCCTTTTTAATAGTCGAAAGTTATTGGAGGGCAACTAGCCCCCCCACGCCCATGATTCTCCCAAACACATCCAATCAAAATTTTAAGATAGCCATTTTATTCAGCGTAGTTGATTTCCAGATAGAAAATATGTTTTTGAGAAGGACACTCCCCCACCACCCTCGGGGCAAGAGTTTTAAGTTATGCCCTTAGGGCATATAAGAACGATGTTGGCACAATGTACTATTTATTATTTTTTTTTCCTTGAGAGCAGGGCACTTCATATGGAAGGGGTCGTCGTAGAAACTTCAAAAGGGGCTAATTCGATTGGAAATTGAGAGTTCTAGTGCCCTTTTTAATAGTCGTAAGTGATTGGAGGGCAACTAGCCCCCTCACGCTCATCATTCCCCCGAACACATCCAATCAAAATTTTGAGATAGCCATTTTGTTCAGCGTAGTTGATTTCTAGATAGAAAATATGTTTTTGGGCAGGACACTCCCCCACAAACCTCAGGGCAGGGGTTTTAAGTTATGCCCTGGGGGCATATAAGGTTTTTATAGAAGGCGTTGTCGTAGAAAATTCAAAACAGGCGCATTCGATTGGAAATTCGAAGGGCTAGTACCCTTTTTAATAGTCGAAAGTGATTAGAGGGCAACTAGCCCCCGCCGGCCATCATTTCCCCAAACATATCCAATCAAAATTTTGAGATAGCCATTTTGTTCAGCGTAGTTGATTTCCAGATAGAAAATATGTTTTTGAGGAGAACACTCCCCCACAGCCCTCAGGGCAAGGGTTTTAAGTTATTCCCTGGGGGCATATAAGGTTTTTAAAGAAGGCGTTTTCGTAGAAACTTTAAAAAAAGCTCATTCGATTGGAAATTCAAAGGGCTAGTGCCCTTTTTAATAGTCGAAAGTAACTGGAGGGCAACTGCCCCCCCACGCCCATAATTCCCCCAACCACATCCAGTAGAAATTTTGAGACAGCCATTTTGTTCAGCGTAGTTGATTTCCACATAGAAAATACATTTTTGAGGAGGACACTCCCCCAGAGCCCTCAGGGCTGTAAGTTATGCCCTGGGGCATATAAAGTTTTTATTGAAAGCGTTGTCGTAGAAACTTCAAAAGGGCTCATTCAATTGGAAATTGAAAGGGCTAGTGCTTTTTTTAATAGTTGAAAGTGATTGGAGGGCAACTAACCCCCCTCTCACGCCCACCTTTTCCCCTAACACATCCAATCAAAATTTTTAGATAGCCATTTTATTCAACGTAGTTGAAAGTTTTGGAAATTAGGTCTTTTAGGATGATAACCCCCTCAGAGCCCTCAGTGCAAGGGTTGTAAGTTATGCCCTGGGGGCATATAAGGTTTATATAGAAAGTTGTTGCATAAATCATAGGGGCAGCACGATCGCGCTGCCTAAGTACAGAACGGGGACACTCGAGAACGAGACAAGAAACGGGGACTAAGTAAAGAGGAAGACACTCCCCCAAAACCCCCAGGGCAAGGGTTTTAAGTTATGCCCTGGGGGCGTATAAGAACGATGTTGACACAATGTATTATTTATTAATTTTTTCCTTTAGAGCAGAGCACTTCGTATCGAAGAAGTTGTCATAGAAACTTCGAAAAGTGCTCATTCAATTGAAAATTGGAGTAGCTTGTGCCCTTTTTAATAGTCAAAAGAGATTGGAAGGCAACTAACACCCCTCTCACGCCCATCATTTCCCCAAACCCATCCAATCAAAATTTTGAGATAGCAATGTTGTTTAACGTAGTCGTAAGTTCTGGAAATTCGGTCTTAGAGGATGACAACCACCCTAACAGACCTTAGGGTAAGGGTTGTAATATATGCCCTGGGGGCATATAAGGTGTTTATAGAAAGCGTTGTCGTTTCCAAAAGGGCTCATTCGATTGGAAGGCTTGACATTTTTATAGTAAAGATCGAAATGGGTAATAATTCTTGTCAATAAGCACATTTATGTCCGATCCTAACCAGGCTTGGTGGAAACTGAAAGCTAAACTCATAGCTGTACCTTTTTGTGGTCTGCACGGAATCTGACCTCTGAGGATAGGGACCGAGATACAGACATTAGGGTTACTTTTTATCAGCCTATCGACTTGACGGATAGGTAAAATTTAGTCAATAATTTGATCCGAAACAGACTTGACAGAGCTTCGATGAATTTTGTAGCACCTTAAGAGTGTTCGAGTCTAACCGGATAGACGCTGTCGCTTGAATTATATCAAAATTGAGGATCACGGATCAGGGTAGTGGCATTCCAACAGAGCATTGACATCCGAGGTCTACTTGTTTCTGCTTCTAATGCCCGAAGGGTCGCTCTCTCTCAGAAATAATATCCACCAGGGTGCACGTGTCAAGCGTGGCAGAACAGTACAAAGCGTTTGTTTTTTTGGGGGAGGAGGGTTCAAGCGTTTCGGGGACTGTAACAAGCGTTAGAGAACTGTGCGGCACACACGGCGTTCCGAGATATGCACTCAGCGGTGAGACCAAGCATGAGAAGTCAGCACACCCTCGCTAATATCTGTGAATATTAGAGATTAGTGTTATCGAGAATATTTGGCACTGCATTTACGTTCAAAAATCTTTGTAATTCTTTTTCATGGCATTTAAGGATAGTAAAGCAGAAACAGATTTAAAAATCAAGAAGAATAAAAATGATGCGAGAACACAGTTCTAAAAAACAGAAACGAGTTCAAAATAACAATAGGCCTACCTGAATAACAAATCTAAAATACTAGTGAACTTTACAATTGATAGAATATTAGCAAATTTGTTGTATATAAATATATTTATTTCCCTTATTTACTTATTTCCCATAGATTTCTATAGGCATAGATCCTAGTATCAGACTGTAAAATAGGCTCGCCCCAAAAAGTGACATCGATAAAATCGAAAATTGTGTCGCAATTATGTGATTTATGTCTTTTACAACCACAATAAATAATCAATGGAAACTTCTGAAGAATGTTGATAAAAAAAAGATCATTTTAAAATTTATTTTTATGGATATGGATGAAACACCCTGTATTCGATCCTTAAATCTTACAAGGAAAAAATATAAACGATTATACGTCATCTAAACTTTATATTTGTGCTTTAGGAAGTTTGATTTATGGCTATGATATCTTTCAGTGTATATTACGGAGTCTCATATTCGAGAGACATACCGGAGTACTTCACTCTTGTTAAAAAAGGACTTTTTTAATTGATTTCAACGTCAATGTATAACTGAAAGGGAGAATTGAAATATAAATAAATTATGTTAAAAGCCTATATAAACACTAAAGTGTTCTCATGTATTTTCAAATTATAGGCCTGCTATGTGTGCGATTCTTCTGCCAAGCTCATCATACTGCTAGATTAACAGCGGGTCTATGCTTCCATATTTGTAAGTAAAAAACAAATCCTTAAATTTTTATTCCGATTGGTCAATCATAAAAACTACGTTTGAAAGTCGAGCACATTTCAAATCATTGGTTACGCATGGGATATTTTATTTTCGTTGAATTCGAACATAATTTAGATTTTATCCAGTCATGTGACTCTAACCAGGCTTGGGCAGCAGTCTACTTTCTACTCCGTAGTCACTATGTTTAATACAGTCAGTATGTTAAATAAGTGGTACACTATTATGCGGCTCGGCATCAAATTTACTTTTTACTTCATAACCCTAACCAATATTTTGAGTGCGTTCGGGCTACAGTCACGACGCTTGTTTGTCCTACTTGAAACGAACAAAAATCACTACAAACAAGAGTTTGGGTATCACCTCCTTCTCTCACTGTAAAAGTCTAAAACCTACTGCGTCATTGGCGCTTTACTGAACACCAATTTTATGACAAATCTTTTCTTTTGTAATTAATATTGAAAATAAACATTAAAATTATAGTGAGATTTTGAACTGATGAGCTTTCAGCAATTAATATCATTATACATCAAATATTCAGTTTAATTTATTAGCTCTTTTTAAAGTTGTTAAAGACGAATATAGTTTCCCTATAAACAAGTGTTTGGACACTGCCTCCTTTCCTAACTGTAAATAAAAACCAAAAGCCTACTGCGTAATTGGCGCTTAACTGAAAACAGATTATATTACAAACATTTTCTTTTCCAGTTCTTACAGTATTGAAAATAAAAACACAAATACAGTGAAATAAATTCTTGAACTGATGGATCTTTCAACAATTAATATCATTATACATCAAATATTCAATTTGATGTTGTTTATACTATCCAAGGCTGTTCAAGACGCATATAGTTTTCAGTAAAGCGCCAGTAACGCAGTAGGTTTTAGACTTTTACAGTGAGAGAAGGAGCTCATACCCAAACTCTTGTTTGTGGTGAGTTTTGTTCGTTTCAAGCTTGATTTGCTTATTCAATTTAAGTTTCACTTGTTTTGAGATGTATTTATTAATTTACATTAATATCTATTGTATGTTTGTTTGCATTGATTGTTTATTTAATTTCTGTTCGTTTTAAGTTTCATTTATACTTCAATAGAAAAATATTTTTTCGTTTTAAACTTGATGATCATATTCAATCTAAGCATTACTCGCTTTCATATCTATTTATTCATTTACATTATTACTTTTTGCATGTTTTAGCTATGTTTGTTTATTTAATTTCTGTTCGTTTCGGGTTTCATTTATTCTTTAATAGTAATTTCTGGTCGTTTTGAGTTTGAATTTTAAAAGGTATTTGTATCTGCTGAGCTTCAGTTTAAAATGGCCTTTACTTTTCTTTGAAAAACATATTTTTTGGAAAGTTTTTTTTTTTAATTAATTTTGTTCGTTTTTGATTGCAAAAAATTTCAAGTTTTTAAAAATTCTTTATTTCAAAATCAAACTTTAAAAAAAAATCAAATATTCATCAAAGTAACAAAACTGATATCAAAGTAACAATATCAAAGTGAAAAAATGGGTTTGTGTCAACCTCGGAGTTTTTATTATCTGATGTTTGAACTATTTTTAACAAAATTGCTATCTCAAAATTTTTATCGGATGGGTTTGGTGAAAAGGGCGTGGGGGGACTAGATTAAGCTTCGGTCTCTTTTGTCTCTTTAAAAGTGAACTAGAACTTTCTATTTTCAATCAAATGAGTCCTCTCTGAAGTTTATACGAGTATACCTTCTATAAGAACCATATATTTCCCCAGAGTATAACTTACAACGCCTATCCCTGGGCCCTGGGGGGTTGTGTCGACCCTGGAGTTTTAATATCTGATGGTTGAACTATTTTTAACAAAATGGTCACCTGAAATTTTTATCGCATGGGTTTATCTGTCCGATACACCCAAAGGCGTGGAGGGCGGGAGGGGCTAGTTGACCTCTGATCTTTTTTCACTCTGAGAAAATGAACTATAACTTTTAATTTCCAGTCAAATGAACCCTCTCTGAAGTTTACACGAGCATACCTTCCATAAGAACCATATATGCCCCCAGAGCAATACTTCCAACGCCCGCCAAAACCCTGGGGGGGGGGAGATCGACACAGGAATTTTTCTTATCTGATCTTTGAATTATTTTTAACGGAATGACCATGCGTAAAGGAGTTTTTGTTATATGATCTTTGAACTATTTTTAACAAATGGCTACCTCAAATTTTCAATCAGATGTATTTGGGGAAAAGGGCTTGGGGGGGGGGCAGTTGCCCTCTGATCACTTTTGACTCTTAAAAAAGGCACTAGAACTCTCAATTTCCAACTGAATTAGCCCCCTTTGAAGTTCATACGACGACCCCTTCTATATGAAGTGCCTCTGGGAAAAAAATAAATGGAGTGTGTGGGGGGGGGAGGCTAGCTGCCCTACAACCACTTTTGACTCTTAAAAGGTGAATTACAACTTTCAATTTCCAATCAAATGAACCCTCTAGGAATTTTATACGAGCATCCCTTCCATAACAACCATATATTCCCCCAGGGCATAGCTAACAACGCCTGCCCCCGGGCCCTGGGAGGCTGTGTCGACACCGGAGTTTTGTTATCTGAACATTGAACTATTTGTAAAAAAAATGTCTATCTCAAAATTTTTATCTGATACATTTAGGGCGTGGAGGAGGGGGGGGGGCTAGTTGCCCTCCGATATATTTTGACTCTGAAAAAGTGAACAAGAACTTTCAATTTCAAATCAAATAAGCCCTCTCCGAAGTTCATACGAGCATCCCTTCCATAAGAACTATATATGCCCCTAGAGCATTAGTCATAACGCCTGTCTCCAGACACTGGCGGGTTCCGTCGACACAGGAATTTTTCGTATCTGACCTTTGAACTATTTTTAATGAAATGGCTATTATAAACATTTTATCGGATGGGCTTGGGGAAAAAGGGAGTGCGAGGAGGGGGCTATTTTACCTAGGATATCTTTTGACTCTAAAAAATTTAACTAGAACTTTCAATATCCAATCAAATGAGCCCTCTCTGAAGTTTATACGAGCATCCCTTTCATACGAACAATATATGCCCCAGGGCATAACTTCAAACGCCTGCCCCCGGGCCCTGGGGTGTTGTGACGACACCTGAGTTTTTGTTATCTGACTTTTGAGAAATTTTCAACTTGATGGCTATCTCAAAATTTTTATTGGATGCATTTGGGGAAAAAGGGGCGTCGGGGGCTAGTTGCCCTCCAATCTCTTTTGACTCTAAAAAACTTAACTAGAAATTTCAATTTCCAATCAAATGAGCCACCTCTGAATTTTTTTTACGAGCATCCCTTCAATAAGAACCATATATTCCCTCAGGGCATAACGTACAAAACCTGCCCTCGGGCTCTGGGGGGCTGTGTTGACCCCTCAGTTTTCATTATATGATCTTTGAACTATTTAAAAAAAAAATCTATCTCAAAGTTCTTATCGGAAGGGTTTGAGGAAAAAAGGGCGTGGAGGGGGGGGGGGCTAGGTGCCCTCTAATCTCTTTTGACTCGTAAAAAGTGAACTAAAACTTTCAATTTCCAATCAAATGATCCCTCTTTGAAGTTAATACGAGCAGCCCTTCCATAAGACACATATATACCCCAAGGGCACAACTTACAACGCCTACCCCCGGGCCCTGGTGGGTTGTATCGACACCAGGTTTTTTGTTATATGATCTTTGAACTATTTTTAACAAAAAAGGTATCTTAAAATTTTATTGGGTGCATTTGGGGGGAGGGGGTTTGGAGGGGGAGGGGGGAAGCTGGTTAACCTCCAATATCTTTTCAGAATTTCGAATCGAATGAGCTTTTTAGAAGTTTCTACGACAACACCTTTAATAAAAACCTTATATGCCCCCAGGGCATAACTTAAAACCCTTGCCCTGAGGGTTGTGGGGGAGTTTCCTCCTCAAAAACATATTTGCTATCTGGAAATCAACTACGCTGAATAAAAAGCTTATCTCAAAATTTGGATTGGATGTGTTTGGGGGAATGATGGGCGTGGGGGGGAGCTAGTTTTCCTCCAATCAATTTTGATTATTGAAAAGGGCACTAGCCCTTTGAATTTCCAATTGAATAAGCCTTTTTTGAAGTTTCTACGCCAACCCCTTCTATAAAATCCTTATATGCCCCCAGGGTATAACTTAAAACCCTTGCCTTGAGGGTTGTTGGGAACTGTCCTTCTCAAAAACATATTTTTTATCTGGAAATTGACTACGCTGAACAAAATGGCTATCTCAAAATTTTGATTGGATGTTTTTTGGGGAATGATGGGCGTGGGGGGGGCTAGTTGCCCTCCAATCACTTTCGACTATTAAAAAGGGCACTAGAACTCTCGATTTCCAATCGAATGAGCCCCCCTTGAAGTTGCTACGACGACCCGTTCCATATGAAGTACCTCTGGGAAAAAAATAATAAATAATAAAACATTGGAGCCGTTTGGCCTTTCCTATAGGCAACGCTATACCGTTGCCTCTGACAAAGCGGAAATAAGTCTACACATATGCAGATAAAGACTGTGTTCGGACCCTGAAATACGGTAGCTAATATAGGTGTCCTAATGAAGATCAGGTCAATCATAGTTTTGACCCGGAATTAACATAGAGAGTTTGTTTCTTTGTCAGCGAGGGAATTGTCAGATTGTCTGGCAAAATTTCCAAAGCACGTGAACCTTACTGTAGTTTAACTGTTGTCCAAAGTCTGGACACACTATTTATACGACAGGCTCAATCACAGTATCGACTAGCTCAATAGAATAATATCGAAAAATAATGGATCCATAACCTGTAAAAAAAAACAACTGAAAATAAGGAGCAACATTAAAACTTAAAACGAACAGAAATTATTGCGTATATGAGAGGGTCACCCTCCTTCTCAATACTTCGCTCTTTACGCTAATTCCTAATCACAAAGGTGGTTTAATTAGAAAAAAAGTTCTTTTAGAAGTACTAAAAAAAAAACAATAGCATAGAAAACGAGGTATTGAGGAGGGGATAACTCCCCTCATTTACGTAATAATTTCTGCTTGGTTTAAGCTTTAATGTTGATCCATACTTTAAGCTAAAACACTTTTTTTAATTAAATTATTGATCTTTTTTTTAAATAATGCTGGGAAATCAGGCTCCCCCTCCATGAAAAATTGCCTTCCCTTATGAAAAATTCCTCCATTGGAAAGATCCTCCCATATGACCACCCCCCCCCCTTTCACCAGAAAAATCCCATCTGAAAACGCCTGTTTACTTCCCAATAACCGATACTATATGTATTAATTAAAAAAAAAACTTTTTCCACAAAATATGTTTTTAAAGGAAAAGTAAAGAACTCCATTATACCAAAAACGAGCAAAAACATAATCAAATAATCTACCAAGCGTAAAACTACCACAAAGCAGCATGATTAGGGCTCACAATCCCTATGGCTTTTCAAGGCCAGAACATAATTTGCACTTTACTGAAAAAAAAACAAATGAATGCGCATTGTCAGTTTAATATACATATGCTCAAATTTATGTTGTTTAATCTTAATAATTTTTGATTAATTAAAGTTATAAAAGTGAAAACATTTAAAATTTTTTTTGTAAAGTGCAAATTACGTTCTGGCCTTGAGAAGGCATGGGGGATGTTAGCCCTAATCATGTTAATTTCGGTCGTTTTGAGTTTGGCTCTGTTATTTATTATAATTTCTTTTCGGTTTGGGTGACACCTCTTTATTGATGCTGATTTGTGGTAGTTTCACGCTTGGTAGATTATTTGATTCTATTTTTGCTCATGTTCGGTTTAATGGAGTTCTTGACTTTACCGTGAAAAACTTATTTTGCAGAAAAAGTTCTTTTTTATAATTAATTTCTGTTCGTTTTATACTGACATAGTCTTTTTCAGGGAACTGTATTGGAAAGCTGATTACCCTCCAATCACATTTGACTCTTAATACAGTCACTAGAAATTTTAATTTCCAATGAAATTAGCAACTTTAAAATATGAATGATATTACTAGTTATGATAGAGCAGCACTGCCTATGATACTGTTTATATGCCCTTTTAACACAGGCATTCATATAGGTTTTTCGTTTAATTGAAACTCCCCTTAACGTTCCCTAATAGTTTCAACTTATTGCCCTTAGTGTCATAGGTTAGAGTAACCGTAGAAGTAGCAATTAAAGTATACATTGTGTCTTCTGGCTAGTTCAAAATCCGCCACAACTTACCCTAAAAGGTCTAACTTAATAATGTAAGCCGTTATTGTGATATTGCTTTGTCACCCTATTGAAATCTACATGATCATAGTTCGTTTTGATTTAGTTCAACACCTGCTTAAACATTCCTTGAAAGCTTCACCTTAATACCCTTAGCTTGTGCAGCAGCAACAGCTGTAATAGCAGTAGTAGCATTAGTAGCAGTATGCACATAACATCTTTGTATGTTTTTTCATCATCCCCTTCAACACCCGATGTTCCAACTTAATACACAAATCAATTCTTACGCTCTTTTGACAGTCTAAGTGCACTGAGTGTCTTTTGTTGGTTCGAACTTGCCATCAATATTCTGTCAAATTTTACCTTCACAGACTTAGCCTTAACAGTACTAGTATCATAGTAGTTGTGGTAGTAGTAGAAGTAGTTGCAGTGTTAGTGCTGCATTAGTAGTAGTAGTAACAGTAATAGCATCAGTATTAATAGCGGTAGCAGCATGTACGTCTTGCCTTTTGAGCACTTGAACATCCCTTTCATGATGCCCCAGAAATTTCACCTTGTCACGGTAAGCCGTTCCAAAAATATTGCTGATTTGCGCTTTTAACCCCTTTTTGACGTCCTTTTCATCTTAATACTCTGAGCCTTACAAGTTGTTCCAATTGAAGTAGTAGTTGGAGTAGTTTAGCAACAGTAGTAACATTAGTAAAAGTAGCAGTGGTAGTAGTGTTAGTAGTGATATGCATATATAACCTTTTCGTCAATTGATCTTCCCCTTTAAGTATTATCTGAAAGTTCCAACTTAATACCCAAATCCATTCGTGACATACTCCTTTTTGACAATCTGTATGCACATAATGTGTTTGGATTTAGTTCAAACTCCCCCTCAATATTCTTTAAAATTTTCAACTTCATACGCTCAGCTTTAATTGTACTAGTACCATAGTAGAAGTGGTAGTAGTAGGAACAATAGTAGCAGCAAGATTGTATTTTTTTTTAGTAGTAGCAAGTAGAAAGGGGGGTGCTACTCCGAACAGAACCACGTGGTTCTGTCAGTAATCAAAGTGTGTCAATGACCTCTTTTTCCAAGGTTGGAAACACGAGGTTAATTTATTGTTTCCAAGGAGAATTGTCTCCGGAAGTTTATTAATATCTTTGGAGTTTGTCCAGGTGTAATGACACTGTGGGGTGATTTACATAATCGATGGGGGAATTATTGGTTCGCGAAGGGGGAATTAAGAAACAAACATGGCTTCATTGTTGTTTGGCTAGCCTGACCTGAGAACTTGATTTACATAATCGCTAGGGGAAGATTCACGAGGGGGGAATTAAGAAACAAACATGGCTTCATTGTTGTTTGGCTAGCCTAACCTTAGAAATTGATTTACATAATCGCTAGGGGGAATTATTGATTCACGAAGGGGGAATTAAGAAACATTATGGTTTCTTTAATCTTTAGGCCTGAGGGATTTATTTATTATTGTTGTTTTGGACAAGTGCATGCTAGGGGTGAATGTCAAGGTGTCCTGGAATAGGAAACCGGAAGTACATGCATCCTTCTCAGCCAATCAGCGAGTCGGATACATCCTCCTTCTCAGCCAATCAGAGACTTGCTTACATATGATTTTCCCCATTACATAACAATTCGCCCTTGAGATTTCGTATATAACGGGCATGCAATGTGATTAAATTATCAGAAAGTAAAGTAACCTGACAATGGATAGAACACTTGAAATTTTTGATGAGCTTGAAGCCTTGGCAACTTCAATTTACCATGTAAGTTCTGATTTAATACATTTTTATTTTCAAAATAAAATTATTTTCATTGGTCACCCTCTAGTATATTTAGGTAAGTACCCCCTCCCCCCACAAACCTAACCACCATGCAATCTTTATACTCACTAGGAAACATAAAATATGTTCTTTTTATTACATAAACCTAACACCCCTCCCACCCCCACTCTGTTTTTACAAGTATAATTCTTGCTAATAGAAATATTTCTCCTTTTTCAATAAATTTATTCTTTCTTTATTTCTATCTAAAGTGACAATTGACTTCTGTCAGCTATTAATATACAGTTTGCATTTAAGCCGTTACCCTATCTTTTATCGGTTCCGCAAAGATTTAAATATGGGTTAATTATCACATCCTGTCAATGGTCATCCGGTATCTACGAAACCAGAGGATTAAGCTTTTTGTAGGTTTCACAGAAAGACACTTTTTTCCAGTCGAATTAGTGATAGGGTAAATCTTATAAATTGCAAGAGGGATCAGGTGTTGCTTATGATAAATAGTTTCATATAGTATTTGTTTTTCATTTTGAGTACTCAGTGTTTATATGGGGGAGAGGGGGGAAGGGGATTTATTTTGTAAATGGTAAAAATAGAAGTTCTATGCTTTTCGGGTTCGATTTCTCACAAGTTGTATATTTAATTTTTTCTCAACATGGTAAAATAGGAGCATTTCTCGTAAATTTTACTTTTTGCTTTGCTTTTGGGTTTAGGGGGAGGGGGCTTCTTAGTGATAAATGCTTTCTAGACAAAATTATACGGATGAGGATACTAACTTTCTTTCTGTAAAAAGGGGCAAATTATTTCAATACTAACTTTTTTCTCTTCTTTTTAAGGCCAATTATGAAGAATGCCCATCACCACCACCCGCTAAGAAAGCCAGAGAGGGTGTGGCAGCCCCATCAGTGCCAGCCCCTATGCAGTCATGTAGAAAGCTAAAAAGAGAGTGGATGACTGCTCACATGATGGTGAGCCACGGTGCTCCAACTCCCCAAGCCCATGACATTGCTGGCCCAGCTGCGCAAGAACATAGCGCTGCCGCCCCGCCCGCCCTCCAACACACACTACCTGGGCCTTCGGGCATTCAAATACTGCCCTCGGACTTTGCAAATGTAAGCATTTTTTTCCTACCTATCATATGGAAATATCTATCAATTTCTTCCAACTTTTATTGGCCTTTTCTACATGCACCATTTTCGAACACTGCGTAAAAGTATATCTCAGCGGGATATTGAAAGATTTTTTCTCCTCAAAGGAAATATAATGTTCTCCCTTTGAATCATGTCAAGTGCATGCATTCACCCTTTTGGTAAATTAGATTAGTGAAGCCCAAAAAAAATGCTCTATATTCTGGTCTAAGTAAGGTTAGGTAATTTCTATCGTGATATAAACGAAAGGTTAATCTTGTTTCTACAAATTTCTTAAAAAATGACTTTCTAACGGAATGAGTAGTGTATCATGACAGGAGATGGCTATCCTTTTCAAATCATGTTTTTTGTTTTATTTTTTTTCCCAGAGCAGATAAAGAGTATTAATATGAAATTTTATTTGGAGGGATTGTTTGAAAAATATCAAATTGCCGTCTTCTATGTCATGTGACGTTTTAGACTGTAAATATCTTATACTAATATAAGATATGCCGCGGGTCCTAGAAGCGCTGTGGGAAGCGCTGCGGGCCCGAGAAGCGCTATGGGAAGCGTTGCGGGCCCGAGAAGCTGCTTCAACATTGCTCGATAGAATTAAATGTTGGGAGTTTATATCTTAGTTTGTGTAAGTAGGCTATTGTTTGTGTATAGTTTAATCTAAATAAATGGTAGACAAAAATGGATTTATAGACACTTAATTTTAAGGATCGGATATTTCTAGCAAAAAATATAGTTAATTCTAATTAATGGTACGCAAAATTGGGTTTACAGATATCTAATTTACAGATCTGGTTATCTCGTAATGTCTAAGGACTGCTAAAAATAACTATTTCTAGCAGAAAATATAGTTTATTCTAAACAAATGATACCCATAAATGGATGCGGACTCGGGGGGGGGGGGGTGTGGGTCCCGCATCTCTGATCGGCCTAATATATATATATATATATATATATATATATATATATATATATATATATATATAATATATATATATATATATAATATATATATATATATATATATATATATATATATATATATATATATATATAATATATATATATATATATATATATATATATCGAGAAGCGCCGCAGGAAGCTCTGCGGGCCTGAGAAGTGCCACAGGGATGCGCCACAAAGATGCGCTGCGGGCCAGGAAAGCGCCGCAGGATGCGCTGTGGGCCAGAGAAGCACCACAAAAAAAAAAATTGAACACTTTGAAAATAAACGAACAAATTGTCGCCTTCTATGTCATATCTTAGATTATCTTAAGTTGGAACTTTCAGTTGAATTAACCAAATGTTATTAAGCAATAATAATCCAAATTTTAACAGTAGGGATGATTTGAACACTTTGAAAATAAGCTATTTTTTCATTTATAGATTGCATTGGTCCCATATTCACCGTCCAGTGAAGAAGAGGAAGAAGATGCATCTTTGGAGTATCGTGAAAATGAAATGTCTTGGCAAGGTATCGTTAATGAAATACCTGAAAATATCGATGATTTTTTAACTAATTATTTTAATGTAGATAGTAGCACAGTTGAGCAGGGGGACTTACCCTTGCTAAGTCCGAATACTTTGCAGCTTTTAGAGGATTTTACACGGGAATTAACAGGGAACCCTCCCCCCACTGATTACACGAGTCCACTTCGAACAACTGAAGTGGAACATTCGCCAGATATTGTTGAACAACTTGGGGGAGGGGGTAATATACAAGAGGGGGAGGGGGGTACAACCTTCCCCGATTTTCAATTGACCAACAGAATTTTAAATACAATAGTTGTTTACACTGCGACGTTTGGTGACCCTTTTAATTCACTTATGGGGGGAAAATTTGTTTTTGACCCTGTAGAAATTGTACACAACTATGTAGATAAAATTCGTGCACTTCTGGAGAACCAAATTCAGTTGTGGGTGAGGGAATCAATTAAGGTCTCTATTGTTTTAAAAGTGTTCTATTTAAATGAGGGGAAAAGTGAAGTTTATTATCATTATGTACATTCCGAGATGCGTTTGGTTTATTCGAATTTAGAAAATTTTGAGGGTGCTTTCATGGATTGGGTGGATCAAATTATAACGCATCTTGAGAACTTTAATGAAAACGGTAGTGGGTCTCTAGTTCTTTTTGTTGAAAATTTAAGCGTAAATATTTGTAAATTTAAGAAAGATTTTATTTTAAGAGGGGGTGGGGAAAGGTCAGTAGTTTTAAATTATAATCCAGATCTGGTAGGTTGTCAAGGTGTCCAGCGGATCTGTTTTGAAACAGGTCAAATGTGTTTCAGATATGCTTTCCTCATATCAGCATACGAGCCTCTAGCTCGTGACGCTACTAAGACGAATTTAGACAATTGGGCTATACATGGGAAGGACGGGTCCGATTTTCCCATTGTAGATTTTTCTTGTTTAGAGGGGAAATACCCAGTAACGCTTCGATCCATTGATATTTTTGAAAGGGCTAATGCCCACTTAAATATCGGCGTTACTGTGGTTCAGTATGAAACTGAATTTGAAGATGGGGTTCGTTTAAAAAAGAAGGGGGTGGTCTTCCCTGTAAGGGGCCCGTCAGTTGATTTGGTCAGACACTGGGTTTGGTTGCTATACACACCACCTAGTGACCCTGCCAATTCAATTGGCCATTTTAATCCGATTACCGACATTAGTAGAGTTCTGGGGGGTGGTAAGCATAGGGGGGAACGTTTCTACTGTCCAACATGCCTCTCACAATTCCGTAGTGATATAAAACTACGGAATCATATGAAGCATTGTAGCCGCCACGGCTATCAGACAGTGGAAACGGTTTCAGGGGATAGGGCAATTCTACGATTCAAAAATTTCCAGAACAATCTTCTCCAGTGCAACAAAATATCTTTGGACTGTGAAGCTAAGCTGGTGGAGGTGAACAACCCCCAATTTCCAAACCGAGTCAAAGAACACCAGGCTAATGCAGTTTCCTATGCTCACGCGCAAAGAGACAGTTCTAACACCATGCAGTTGTTAGAAATAGTTGAAACATTGGATGAGAGGGAGTGCATGGTCAAGGCACTGACTAAACTAATTGGCACGGCTAATGGTGCTATTTCTCGCTTGAGAAATACCCATTATCCAATGGTGTTGTCTGCAGAGGATCGTCTCGCGATTCAAAATCAAAAAATATGTTGGGTATGTAAGGGAGAGTTTGTAGAGGGGGATAGGGGACTAAAGGGAAAAGAGGGGGGAGGGGGAAAGTCAGAGATCATAATCACTTGTGGCAGGAAATATCCTCGGGGGGTAGTAATTTTAGGGGGGTTGCGCATCAATCGTGTAATTTAAATGTTAGCCAGCAGTTTTTTATCCCTGTTTTTATCCACAACTCTAATTATGACTTAAAATTTATTTTACCGGCACTGGCACGTATGCATAGGGAGGGAGGGGGAGTAGATTGTCCATGGGTAAATAGTTCATTTACCTATAACATTATTCCCAAATCGGCCGAGAAGTTGTTGCTTCTCGAACTGAAATGGCAGGCAGTGGATAATGGGCATACGTGCTGGAATAAAATCAGGTTTTTAGATTCCTTTAGTTTTTTTCCCAAGGCATTGAGTCAATTGATTCAAGTGCAAAAAAGCGACAATTTTGATAGCTTTCCCTTGCTTAAACAGCACTTTCCAGACGGTGAAATGTATGACCTGTTGACCTGCAAAGGTATATACGCATACGACTATTACTGTTCTGGCGCTCGCTTAAGTGAGGTGAAACTACCTCCAATTGAAGCTTTTTACAATTCACTGACCAACAGTGAATGCACAGCCGAGGAGTATGAGTTTGCCAAGAAGGTGTGGTCCAAGGGGGATTGTAAAAATGGGTGGGATTATTGTAGACTGTACTTGGCCAGTGACGTTCTAACTCTGTTGGATATAGTCTGTAAGAACACAGACCAAATCTATTCAGAGTTCGGGTTAGATATAGGCTATTATTTTTCCACACCCCATTTAGTGATGGATTTAATTTTAAAAATTAGCAGGGAGGAAATAGGCCTAATCACCGATGTAGATCAACACCTTTTTGTAGAGCGTTCAATGAGGGGAGGGTATGTTTTTCATGGGGACCGCGTCTTATCAACCGATCCGAGCGGACAAAGCACCGGTGCAAAGTCAAATGCAGTGTTCTTGGACATGAACTCATTGTACCCCTCGGCAATGTCACACTACTCTTTGCCGTGTGGGAACTATCAATGGCTTGAGAATCCTTGTGAGTTCACCGACATTACCACCGTCGAGGACAATGGGCTACAAGGATGGTTCTTTGAAGTTGACGGTCACATTCCGCTGGCGCTTCACGACTCAGTCAAAGATTTTGTCTTTCCCTGTATCAATCGGCCCGTGAGCAGGGACTCTCTGAGCCCCTACAATCGTTCATTGGTTGAGGATATGGGGATGCACTGGACCCCCTCCAAACAGAAACTGATTGCTGATTTGGACCCTAAGGAGAATATCGTTGTTCACCATGTGCTTTTGCACTGGATGGTGAGCAATGGTTTCAAGATCACCAAAATACACAGGGTCCTGCAGTTCAATCAGCGACCATATTTGAAAACGTTTATCGACACCTTTGTCGATAAACGCTCTAGGGCAAATTCAAAGGTGGAGAAGGAAATGTATAAGCTCATTCTAAATTCAGCGTTTGGCAAAATGTGTGAAAGCGTTCGTAATAGATCTCGCTGCGACGTCGTGACTGACCCTCTAGAGTGTGCACGAATTATTGCCGACCCCAATTTTACATCGTTCACGAGCATAGAGACTGGCATGGTTCTTCTACACAGGCGAAAGCGAAATGTGGTACTGAACAAGAATATAGCAGGCGGCAGTTCAGTACTGGAAATTTCAAAAAAGCTCATGTTGTCGTTCTTTTACAATGTGTGCAAGGTGCAATGGCCACGGGAGGGGGAGGTTCAAGTTTACTATGGTGATACAGATTCTCTGCTGTTAAAGGTAAATGGGACTGAAGATTTATTGGGTGATTTAGAAAAGGGGGAACACATCAGCTCACGGATGGATTTCACCAACTGGAATCCATCACACTACCCCGAGTTGGTGAAACGTCAAGCCCCCAACCAACTATTAATGTTAAAATCAGAGACGGGGAGTGATTTGATATCCCGGGGGGTGTTCCCGGGCCCCAAAGTCTATTGCGTTGAAACTCATAGTGGGGATGAAAAGAAGGCGTGTAAAGGGGTGCCTACACATTTTGTAAAGAGCAATTTCAACATGAGCGTGTACAGAGACTGTGTAGAAAGTAGCCTAGTGCCGAGAGCACAAGTGCTTGCAATTCGCTCTCTACAGTATAGAAATTATACTGTGAGAGTGGAAAAGAATGCAATGTCGTGTATATCCGACAAAGTCTATGTGCTCGAGAATGGTGTGAGTGTCCTACCCCACGGCCACTACCGTATTTCAGACCGAGTTGAATGCATAGACTATCGCAATCAACTATGTCTGGATAAATTAACCTAACCTGAACTAGTCCCAACCAACTAACCACTAACCAACTAACCACCAACCTGTTCATAAATTAAATGCTCCAACTAACCACCTTAACTCAACTGTTCATCTAACCTGACAATCTAACCACCACTAACCTAACCAACTACTAACCCAACCCAACCACTAACCTAACCTGTAGCAGCTCGCAGTGACCGGACAACTATTGTAGTGTTTTTTTTTCCACCGCGGCTCCCGGGGGAGGGGGGGGGGGGTCCCTTCCCGCGGCCGCCCGGGGGGTGGGGTCCCGCCCGCGGCCGGCCGTCCTTCGGCCCCGCGGTCCCTGGGGGGGGGGACCCCACCTTTAAATTCACCGTAATGTGTTCAACTGTGCTAGCGTTTCCAAGTGTCTGTTTTCAAGTGTTTTTCTGTGTTTTTTGTTGTTGACGTTGTATAGAAAAGTGTTTTTTTTTGTACAGTGTTTAAGTTGACAATAAGTGCTTTAAAAGATGTTGACAGAAAAGTGTTGTGGACAGAAAAGTGTTTTTTAAAAAAAAGACAATAAGTGTCTGATGATGGACAAAAGTGTTTTTTTTTTTTGTACATAGAGTGTCTAAATCATTGCCTTTGGGTTCATGTTGAACAAATAGAGTTTTCATGTTGACCGATGAAATTTTGTCAACTGTTCTTGTTGAACAAGTGTTATTATTTTTATCGTTGCAGTTCATGTTGAACAAATATTTGTTTTCATGCAGTGCCGAAATAAATGCTGCCATGAAATATTGTTTTTTTTGTTGTTGTTGTTCTTGAATAGATAGATCTATGGGGAAAATTACTACTTATTCATTGGACACGTATGATTTACAGTTAGTTGTAGTCCGACTGTTGTCAACAGCAGCAGCAGCATGTATCAATTTAAAACACCCTTCAGATCGTTTCTGTGTGGTCCCTCAATGTCGGGGAAAACAACACTTTTAGCTAAAATAATTCAAAATTGCGATAAAATGTTTTTGGAGAAGCCGAAAAAAATCTACTATTGCTATAGTGTTTGGCAGGAGTCCTATGATAAAATAAAAGCTATTGCCACAACCATACCAATACAATTCATACGGGGACTTGATGTTTTCAATAGTATTGAATCGAACTCGTGGTTGATTATTGATGATTTGGCTGAATCCATTGAACAGTTCTCACAGGAAATGCTACAACTGTTCACTGTTCGCTCCCACCATGAACACATTTCCGTTACCCTAGTTCTACACAATCTGTTTCATCAGAGCAAATGTATGCGAACCCTTGCTTTGAATTGCACCGTCTATATTATCTATCGAGTTGTTCGTGATTCTAGCTCACTCATAACTCTCAATAAGCAGATATACCCCGGCGCCCCTAAATTTCTGTTGTCAGCGTACACTCAGGCGACTAGCAAGCCCTACGGTTACATTTTGCTGGATCTTAATCAGAGCACGCCCGAGGATCTACGTGTAGTCACCGACATTTTCAACAATGAAATTACAGTATATCTTCCGGTGAACAGTAGAAAAGGCTATTAGTTGCCATTATGACACTGAAGAAACTACACGAACAACGGCATCTGTTTTCCGTTTTAAGCACTTCAAAACCATTGCTTAGGAAGGCTATACTCAAACATGGTGTTGACAATGATTTCATTAATCTAATATCTGAACTTTGTTTAAATTTAACTGAGGGCAATGTTCAACTGCCAGAAGGTGTTAGACAACAGACAAAGCAACATCGTTCCACTGTACGCGCCTTGGCTTGTAAAAACAAGGGGAAAAAATTTAAAAGAAAACGGCTCCTTCAAGCAGGCGGTAGCTTTTTCACACTTTTACTGCCAATAATTGCAGGACTTGTAAACAGTTTTCTCTAGTGAGAATGGCAAAACCCTATAAATTGACACCATTTGAACTTGTCCTCTCGCCCGTCGAACATTTTGAAGACAATCTAAGCAAATTCATTAACGATGAGAATATTGCCGATGACAAAAAACTGCTTTTACTTCAAGATGCATTGCGACGTGTGGACAAGCATAAACCTTATCGTGAGAGACCTGTCGCCGCCGCCGCCACTGATCCCTCCAAACAGGAAACATCTCCTCAAGATTCTGCAGCAGCAGTGCAATCAAAGGAGAAGGAATTGAATTCAATTGTATTGAAAATTGGAAACCTATTGCCACTCACCTATCGAGAACAGAGTAAAAGAGTATTATCTTATCTCATGTTGGAAACTGCTGATGAACATCAAGTTCAAGTCGATAGCACAGGGAAACGAATTATAATTCAGGGAAAAAGTTATAATCTAGTTGATTTAATTTGTGATATGGTGATGAATCGTAAAGGACTTTTATCCTTTGACAATAATCTATACACCTTTCTGTGTGTATCAAACTTTCCCAAAAGTCTTATTGGCAATAAGCAAATTCTAAAGAAACTAAGAGAATATAGTCCTCCTCCTCCAACACCAACAACAACACCATTTAAAAAAGAAGAAGAAGATTCAGTATTTGAAAATACTATCAGCAGCAGCAGCAATGATTTTACAACACCTGTGGCTGCTAGTCAAAAGCGAAGACGAATTGATTCACCCTCCAGTGTGCAAAAGGGGAGTGGACATTACACTACGTGTTTACGCTCAAAATGGATGAAGTTCTGAAAGGTGTCTATGAAAATATTGGTGAAGAGGGAAGTTTAAGTTCCCCCACCACTCTTTCTAAAGCTGTCTCCGGCACCACCACCACATTGAAAAAAGCAAAAGAGTATCTAGAGAATGAACCGAGTTACACACTGCATCGAAATCACAGGCTTCGCAGCAAACAATATCGACAAACTAAAGCCTTTTTCCCTCTGCATATAATGCAAATGGATCTTTTAACTTTAGACACTATTCAACAGCGTCACAATGCGCCCTACAAATATATTCTGGTGGCAATCAGTGTCTTTAGTCGCTATGCCTATGCCATTCCACTGCGATCAAAGAGAGGTGTTGAAGTTGCTCGGGCCATTGAAAGTATTCTAGAACAGGATTCATATAGAAAAATTCAATCGGATCGTGGCAGTGAATTTGTTAATCCCCATGTGCAAAAGGTTCTTATGAAATATAATACAACACTTTATCATAGTCACAGCCCGATAAAGGCTGCATTGGCTGAACGATTAATAAGAACGATTCGTCTATTAATTTCAAGATATTGTACCCTGAAAAATACATCGGCTTTTATTCATGATTTAGATAAAATCATGCAGATATATAACCATCGACCCCATCGATCTCTGTCCAACTCAAGCCCTCGGGATGTTCACTACAATGAAAATACATTTGATGCTTTTCTAAAGCAATACTCCAATGGTGAAAAAGAGAAAAAAAAAATGTGAAGAAGAAATTCAATGTTGGTGATACTGTTCGAATTAATAGAACCACCAATATTTTTGAAAAGGGGAATTATTTATGGAGCACTGAACTTTTTAAAGTGTCCAAAATCCTGGACACCGAGCCCACGACATATCGACTGCGAGACACCAAAGATGACGAGATTCTCGGCGGTTTTTATGAATATGAACTGCAAAAGTTAGAAACACTAGTGAAATTTATCAAATTGAAAAGATATTAAAGAGTCGTACACGCCATGGCAAGAGACAGTTGTTTGTTCGCTGGCTAGGATACAACTCAGATTTTGATTCTTGGGTCAGTGCTGAAGACATTGACAATGCCCAATGATTTCTATGTGACTTTCATGTCCAATGTTTCCGATCCTCTCTACAATGACTTGAATAGAACAAGTGATTTTTGGACGAAACTCTCCCCCACCATCAAATTCGACGACGGAAAGTATGAAGTGGCTCTTGTCGACTGTATTCTCAAAAATACCTACGACATCCTGAGAAAAGATCGTAAATATGATATAAAAATTAGACCCAATGATTGGCCGCCTCCACCATCCTCAAGTGATCAAGAACAAATTCAAAAAATCAATTGGATGAATTATCCATACATTGAATTACCCTACGAGGAACTCACCTGTATGAATGATTTATGTCGTTCTATTAATAAAAGAATTTCCGCTCGTAAAAAGGGAGCTTTTCATTTCAACTATTCAAAGGAGGAGGGCAAGATCTACATTAGTTCACCTATTGCCAGTGAAAAGGTTATTCTCAACGATAATCTAAAGGATGTTCTTGGCTTTAAGCTCAATATAATCAATGGTAAAAGTGCCGGAAACACTAATTTCATTTTTGCTGACTACCCGCCTGCCTTCACCACAGACACCTGTATATTTCTCTACGCTTCATTTGTGGAAACATCTCGGGTTGGTAATTCAAATGTTCCCCTCCTACGAGTTCTTGAACGAAAAACCAATCAAGAACATATTCACCACTACAATATAAAGCATCTTCAGTATATTCCCGTAAACACTTCCTATTTGGAACTCTGTCAGTTAACACTAAGAACCGAATTGGGTGATCCCATAGCAATTTCAAAAGGTTTGGCTGTGATTACATGCCATTTTCGACCCATCGTTCAACAAGCAAGATGTCTAATAAAAAAGTGGTATTCACTTGTCCTGATATTGACTGCTATGTTAATACTCTTGGCCCAAGACAACAGGGCAATGGAATGGACTACTACAAGGGTCGCTCGTCAATGTCTGGCTACGGTCTTGGCAGTTGGTTTGCTAAGCTCTTTCGCTCTTCACTACCACTGGCTAGAAAATATCTTGTACCGGCTGCGACAGATTTTGCATCCTCTACACTATACGATTGGGGCTCTGGCAAGGATTTTAAAAAAAGTGCTTCGGAAAATCTTAGGTCCAGTGCGCGAACCCTTGGCGAGAGATTAAAACAAAATGGTAAAGGCTTAAAAAGGTCAAGAAACAATGCATCCCTCATCAGTCTCCACTCAGGTCGGAAACGAAAGACATCATCCCTCTTGTCAAAGAAAAGAAGGAAAAAGCCGACACGTGCTGTAAACAGAAGTCCCAGGAAGAATAAAATTGTCAGATCGAAACTAGATTTCTTCTCCTAAAATGTCCTACCTACCGCATAAGGATTCTCAACCTTCAATCACCGCCTCATTGAATCTATTCAATGCTGAAAATGTTGATGTGAGTGTCAAGCATGGATACTATGAACAATTTTACCCACAACAACCCCTCTCCGATAATATCCACTTTCAAATTTATTCCAATGAAGACTACTTTATGGACATGTCTTCAACATTTATAGATTTGCAAATGAAAGTTCGGAAATCCGATAATACAATGCCAATTCGGGCCGATGGAATATCCTATGAAAATTGTATATTACATAATTTATTTCGTCAAATTAGTGTCTACATCAATGGCACGCTGGTGAGCACAAGCAACAATCTCTCAAATTATACAAGCTATATGCAATTCATGCTGATGACACCCAAGTCATACAAGGAATTGAGAGGCACCTCCAATGGATATGAATATATTACTAATACTGATAGTACAGATGCACTTAAAAATGCTACAACTAGTGAATTACATCTAGTTGGAAAAATATATCATGAAATATTTAATATACCCCAATGGCTGCCGCCCAATGTTAAAGTGGATATAAAACTAACGCTTGCACCCTCCAATTTCATATTGAGAAAAGAACTTGCTGCCAATCCTGATGTAAGTCTCTCCCTCACTTCGGCAATACTTCATGTACGCAAACAACAGGTCATGAGTTCTGTTGCTTTGGCCGTGGAAAAACTGAGAGCCAATGGAAATAATATTAAACTACTTGTTCCTCATACAATCACCAATCAGCGTCATATTGCAATGGGCTCACGCACCTTCACCGATTCATCCTTTATCAATGGTGAAATTCCGTCAAAATTGGCTTTGGCATTTGTAAAAAGCGCCAGTGCAATAGGATCATGGACTGAATGCCCACATAAATTCGAGATGTTTGGACTTTCATCTCTTGTGTGCAAAGTAAACGGCATCCCACTCTACAATCTATCTTTTGATAAATCCTATAGAACATTGTACGAGTTGACCATGCAAACCCTAGACCATGACTCTCAACTATTTGAAAATGGTATAACCGAAGATATGTTTGCTAAAACACATGGTATCATTGTACTGGATTTGTCTGGTACACAGGATATGAGTATAGTACGTACGGGGAGTGTGCGTTTAGAGTGTACATTTGCCGACCCATTGGCTGAGAGTATTGCACTAATCTCACTAAATCAATATGAAACCTATTGGGAAATCACTCCCGAAGGCAGTGTTCTACTAGACTTGGCGCCATGAACACCAGTCAAATAATCAATGTATTTAATATGGACCCCTACATGTCCCAGTACAAATCCTATTGTCTGCCCTCGGACTTTCTTGGAAAAATTCAAAGTGTCAACAATACCTTGATTATTGTTAATAGCAGTCCGTCGACTGTGCTGACGGGTCATTGGCTGTGCATCTTTCAAACAATGAAGACGATTGAATTTTTTGATCCTCTTGGTCTACCCTATACATTCTACACACCTCACATCAGCAACTATATTGAGAGCAGTGGGAAAACTATTATTCAAAATCGGAAGAGGGTTCAGGATCTAACGACTAAAAGCTGCGGCTTCCATGCACTACTATATTTTGTGTTCCGATGTCGCGGCTATACTTACAAGCAGTTTCTCCACATTTATAGTGACAATCCACGTCTGAATGACTTTCTAGTGGAAAATATCCTCTCAGACCTATATAGTATTGATTTCAGTGCCCTAAGAGTAAAGTGCTTAAAAAATGTTTGTGAATTTGTTTATTAATAAAATGCATATATATATACAACAATGTCTTTAAATCTTCACTTTAGATTTCTTCATCTTCGATGTATAGGCAACTGTCGTGAACCACTAATGCTGGTAAATCATTTGGATTCACTGTATATTGATCTTGATTGACTGCAAAGTCAGGGTCACATTTTCTACAGTACAATGTAACTTCACTCTTGTCATATCTCTTTGTATAGTCAATGATACTATTTGCATTCATATTATGAAATTCACGAGTTTCAATCTGTCTATTTGAAGCAATATCACATACAATGTTTTCAAATGGTGAATCACATTCCGTCACAGCCAAATAAAAATCACTTGGTTTATAGTCATAGTAGGTAGTGTCATCACAACGATGACGTAGAAACCAAATTGTCTTGTTACCCCAACAGTTGAATCGTAGACCAGATTCCTCTTCCCAGAATAATTTAAATCCACGACGATACCAATCTCGTAGAAATAAACTAAAATCACGTTTGGGATTCTTTCCAATCATAGCGGGGTAAGTATTCTCCCACTGATCACATTTATCATAGTGACAATTGGAGCACAGGTGCCCTCTAGGATGAGAGTCACACACCTCCTCAAGACATGAATTACATCCTTTAATTTGTACTGCATAGCCTCTATGTAATTTACAAGGATTACATAATTTACACTTTTCACTGTAGTCATCTATAACTGTACAATTCTCACATTGAGTCCAACTGCCAAGAGTGTACATGCACAATGGACATATATAGAACATTTTTCGGTTTCCGATGTCAACTCACTCACAGCTAAAACGAAACTGATCATCCTCGCTCCATAAATTCAATGAGAGGGAAATGGGGGAGAGGAGTAGCTCTGTGACGTTACCTCTTTCGAATGATGGGGGGAGCCATCTACATTGAATCCATTGGCAATATTTTCAAAAGTATATCCACAATATGATTCTGCTTTGTTCCAATTAATATATCAATAAATTGACTATAAGCATTTGAATCACATTTTAAAAGTTTCATACAATAGTCCAATGGGGGAGAATCACTCCTCATTATATTGTCAAGTGTTCCCTGACAAGAGAATATCCTGCGTTTAAGAGATAACTCGAGAAAATCATCATCCAAAATCAAATGTTTTTCCATAAACACTAGATTTGATCTAATTCTCTCTTTCTCAAATTTATTCATTTTTCAATCCTTTCACTCCGACTGCTGACTCTAGACTGACCCTGATTCGTTAGCCATAACCAGAAAAGAAAGAAAACATTTTCGATTTCGAAACAATTTTATTGAATAATTACAACAACAACAACATCAATAATACAGAGCATGTACAATTAGCGATACTGTTTATTGTCTTCGATATGTTTCACCAATGCACTTAAAGCACATTGAAGTCTATTCACATGTGCTATATCAACTTTTGCGGCAAAACATAATTGATCCTCCATTTTAAATTTGCTCAAGGATATCACATATCTTGCATATACTGCATCCTATTCCAGGCAAAGCCGCGATCCTTTCGTGATTTCCACCGCAATGCTTGGTGCTCTTGTACTATTATCATCAACTCCACTATCAACTTCTAAGAGGGTAAACATTCCACTCGTCATCATCAACACACACAAATATATATCCAAATGAGTAAAGTCAAACTGTTCTTCTTCTTCTCACTCCTTTGAATTCTATTCACAGACTAATAAAACTCTAGCAAAAAACCCTTTCCTTATATTCCCTCCGACGCTAATATGTAACCAGCCCTCTGATTGGCTGAGAAGGGGGATGTAACCGACTCGCTGATTGACTGAGAAGGAAACACGTGATCTAACTGTTTCCCGTTATTAGATCAATAAAATTCCCAATCGATTACGCAATCAAGTTCTCGGAAATTCACTTCCCCCTTGAGTCCTAGATCAATAACATTGTTCCCGTTAGAATTCAATGCGCATGTGCAACCTTCGTCCCGGAGTTATTACACATAGAAACAACAAATAAATCGATCTTGGAAAAAGAGGTCATTGAGCGATTACGCAATCTTTCTCCCTAGGGACTCTATGACCATATTGTTTCATAATTCCCCCTTCGTGAATCAATAATTCCCCCTAGCGATTATGTAAATCAATTTCTAAGGTTAGGCTAGCCAAACAACAATGAAGCCATGTTTGTTTCTTAATTCCCCCCTCGTGAATCAATAATTTCCCCTAGCGATTATGTAAATCAAGTTCTCAGGTCAGGCTAGCCAAACAACAATGAAGCCATGTTTGTTTCTTAATTCCCCCTTCGCGAACCAATAATTCCCCCATCGATTATGTAAATCACCCCACAGTGTCATTACACCTGGACAAACTCCAAAGATATTAATAAACTTCCGGAGACAATTCTCCTTGGAAACAATAAATTAACCTCGTGTTTCCAACCTTGGAAAAAGAGGTCATTGACACACTTTGATTACTGACAGAACCACGTGGTTCTGTTCGGAGTAGCACCCCCCTTTCTACTGTAGCAACAGTAGTAGTAGCAGTATTAATAGCAGCAGTAGCAGGTTTATTTTGCCTTTTGGTCAACTGAATATCCCACTCATGATGCCCCTCAAGTTTCCTCTTGACACGGTAATCCGTTCTAAAAATTGCTGATAAGTCCGTATTATCAATCTGTATGCACATAATATGCTTTGATTTAGCTCAACGTTTCCCCAGATGTTTATTTCAATATCCTCAGCCTTAGTAGTACTCGCTACAGAAGTAGTAGTTTTAGTGATAGTAGTGGTAGTAGTAGTTGTGGTAGCAGTAGAAGCAGCGGTAGTTGTAGCAGCAGTAGCGGGAACATATTGCCTTTTTGGTCAATTGATCATCTCCCTTATCATTTCTTGAAAGTTCCGAGTTAATATACTCATTCCTGAGTTACGCCCTTTTGACAATTCATAGACAGATAACGTATTTTAATTTAGTTCAATATTCCTTGAAAGACTCACCTTAATCCCCTTCCTATTTTTGGAAAGTAGTAGTCAAATATGCATACCTTTTCTCAATAATATATACTATATGTAAACAATGAACAAATCCCGTATTGCCCTGCCTCCCGTATTGCCTCAGACCCCTTGTCCTGAGGCCTCGGTGGGGAGGGGTTGACATCCCCAAACACATAATTACTGAACCTTTCAACAATGCTGAAAAAATAGATGTCTCAGAACTTTGTTTGGATGTTTGGTTTTGGGAAATGATGGGTGAGGGGATCTGGTTGCTCTCAGACCACTTTCGACTCTTAAAAAGGGTACTATAACTTCCAATTTCAAATCAAACGAGCCCCATCTGAAGTTTATACAACAGCCCATTCCATAAAAACCTTATATGCCCCCAGGGCACAAGTTACGGTGCTTGCCCCACGGCTCTGGAGGGTTGTGTCAACCCTGGAGGCATTGATATGTTCGTTGGACTAATTTGTTTTAGAATGGATGTCTTCCAACTTCAATCAGATGCATTTCATGATAGAGGGGTAGTTAGGGGAGAGGAGCTAGTTGGCCTCTATCACTTCTGACTCTTAAAAGGGAACTAGAACTTCCAATTTTCAAACAAATGAGCCACATCTAAAGTCTATAGAACCATACATTCCATAAAATCCTTAAATGCCCCTGGAGTAAAACTTACAACCCTTGCCCCCAGGTTCTGGTGGTTTGTAACAACCCAAAAAGCCTTGTTATATGATCTTTGGACTATTTGAATAAAATGAGTATCTCAAAATTTCTATTGTCTGCATTTCGGGAAAAGACGACGTTTGGGGAGGGGATAACTGCCCCCTCCACCCACCTCTGATCACCTTGACTCTTAAAAAGGGTACTAACACTTATGATTACCCTTCCAATGAGACCACTCTAAAGTATATACGACCACCTTTCTATAAAACCCTGTATGCCCCCAGGCCATAATTTACAATGCTTGCCCTGAGGGTTATGGGATGGTTGTCATTCTCAAAGACATACTGTCTGCTATCTCAAAATTTTGATTGTATGTATTGGGGGACATGATGGGCGTAGAGGGGGGGCTGGTTTCTCTCAAATTACCTTTGACTCTTAAAAAGAGCACTATAACTTCTGATTTCAAAGCAAATGAGCCTCAGCTGAAGTTTATACAAACAGCCATTCAATAGAAACCTTATATACCCCCTTATATACTGCCCCAGAGCTCTGGGGGGTAGTTCCGATCCTAGAGGCATTGTTATATGTTATTTGGACAATTTTGAACAAAAAGACTATCTCACAATGTCACTCAGATGCAATTTGTGAAATGGAGGGTAGTCGGGGGGGGGGGGGGGGCTAGTTGCCCTCCATCACTTTTGACTCTTAAAACAGAAGTATAACTTCCAATTTTCAACCAAGTTTGACTCCTCTAAAGTTTACACAACCGTCCCTTTCATAAAAACCTTAAATGCCCCTGGGGCATAATTTACAACCCTTTCCCCCGGGCTCTGAGGGTTCGTTTCAACCCCAAAAGCCTTGTTACATGATCTTTAGACTATTTTGAATAAAATTGCTATCTTAAAATTTCAGTTGGATACATTTCGGGACATTACGACATGTGGGGGGGGGGGAGTAGCTGCCCTCCAATCACTCTGAATCTTAAAAGGGGCACTAGAACTTATGATTACCAATCCAATGAGCCCGTTCCGAAGTTTATACGATCACCCTTTCTATATAAACTTTATATACCCCCAGGGCATAACTTACAACCCTCGCCTTGAGGGCTATTGGGGAGTTGTCATCCTCAAAGAAATAATTTCCGGACCTTTCAACCACGTTGAAGAAAATGGCTATCTCAAAATTTTGATTGGGTTCGTCTGGGGAAATGGTGGGCGTGGGAGGGGGGTTAGTTGCCCCCCCAATCACTTCTAACTATCAAAAAGGGCACTAGCGCTTTCGATTCCCAAACGAATGAGCCCTTTTCAAAGTTTTTGCGACAACTCCTTCGATACGAAGTGCCCTGGTCTACCCCCCCCCCCCCCAAAAAAAAAAAACAATACATTGTGCAAACATCGTTCTTAATTTAGGCAGCGCAATAGCGCTGCCTATGAAACAATGGGAAAAGTTCATGAATTGCAGCCCTTCCCCCGGGGACTGTGGGGGGTTAAGTCTACCTCAAAGACATAGTTATTATATTTTTCGACAATGCTGAAAAAATGGCTATCTCAAAATTTTTATCGGGTGGGGAAAATGAGCCTGGGAGGGGTGCTAGCTGCCCTCCAATATTTTTGGTCACTTAAAAAGGGCACTAGAACTTTTGATTTCCGATCAAATGAGCCCTCTCCCGATCTTTTACGATTACTGGTTCGATAAGATCACCCCTGGGGAAAAAAAACAAAAAACAAACAAATAAACACGCATCCGTGATGTTTCTCTTCAGGCAAAAAATGCAAAATTTCACATTTTTGTACATACGAGTTTTAAACCTCTACTGCAGGGTGGTATGTTGTATCTGATGGTGTGATTTTCATCACTTGATGTCTTAAGGGTGTTTCCCCCTTCTTTCAAAACTTAGATGAATTTTCTCAGGCTCGTAACTTTCGATGGGTACCATTAAATTTGATGAATATAACATACTTTGAATAAGCATCAAAAATGATTCTTTTGATGTATCTATTGTCAAGACTCCGTTTCTAAGAGTTTCGGTTACTACTGAGCCATATCGCTCCTTACTTATAGTTCGTTACCACGAACTGTTTGATCACAGGCAGCGCAATAGCGCAGCCTAAGTAAAGAACGATGTTGGCACAATGTATTATTTATCTTCAGTTTTTCCTCTTTTTTAGACTAGGGCACTTCGTATAGAAGGAGTTATCGTAGAAACTTCAAAAGGGGCTCATTCGATTGGAAATTGAAAGTTCTAGTGTCATTTGTAATAGTCAAAAGTGATTGGAGAGCAACCAGCCTCCCCCACGCAAATTATTTTTCCAAACACTTCTAATTAAAATTTTGAGCCAGCTCTTTTGTTCAGCATATTTGAAAGGTTCAGTGAATATGTCTTTGAGGATGACAACCCCCTCCCCATGGCCCTCAGATAAAGGGCTACACTAGTTACCCATTGTTAAAATTGAAGGTTTTTATGGAAGGGTGGTCGAATAAACTTCGGAGATGGCTCATCAAATTGGAAATCAGAAGTCCTATGTTCTTCTTAAGAGTCAAAAGCGATCGAAGGGCAACTAGCTCCCCCCTATATCATCTTTTTTACCAATGAATCCGATAGAAATTTTTAGATATCCATTTTGTTCAAAATAGTCTAAAGATTCTATTTTGAATCTATTTTGTTCAAAATAGAACCTGGGGCAAGGGTTGCAAGTTATGCTCAAAAGGCATACACGGTTTTTATGGAAGGGATGGTAGTTTAAACTTTAGAGGAGGTTCATTCAATTGGAAATTGAAAGTTCTACTTTCCTTTTAAGAGTCAAAAGTAATGGAGGGCAACTAGCAACACCTCCCCTCCCCCGCGACGTGCCCTTTTCCAAATTGTGAGAAAGCTATTTTGTTAAAAAAAAAGTCCAAAGATAATAAAGGAAGGCCTGCAGGGGAGACACAACCCAGCAGAGCCGCGAGGCAAGGGTTGCAAGTTATGCCCTGGGGGGAATATAACGTTTTTAAGGAATGGGTGGTCGTATAGACTCTGGATAGGGCTCATTTGATCGGAAATCGGGAGTTATAGTGCCCTTTTTAAGAGTCAAGAGTGATTTGGGGACAACCAGCCTTTTCAAGACCAGCACATAATTTGCACTTCACTGAAAAAATCAAGATAAAATGTGCATTATCAGTTTAATATACAAATGCTGATACTTATTTTTTAAAATCTTACTAATTTTCTTTTTACTACAGTTAAAAAAGTTGAAAAATTCAAACTGATTTTTAGTTTTCAGTAAAGTGCAATTTATACTCATGTCTGAGAATGCAAGGGGGTTGTCAGCCCTACTCATGTTAATTTGTGCTAGTTTTTAGTTTGACTTGGTTTCATTTATTTTCTGATGGTGATTTGTGGTAGTTTTACGCTTGTTAGATTATTCGATTTTATTTCTGCTACTTTTTGGTCTAACGGAGTCCTTCACCTTTCTTTGAAAAAATTATTTTGTGGAAAAATTTTTTTAAATTAATAACATACCAATGGACACACATCTACCGGTTCTTTTTGGGTTTGCCCTAGTACAGAGTTAATTATTTTGGTTTAAAAAATGTTTAGTATCCAGTAATTTTATCCATTGTGGGGCGTTAGGCCGTTTGTTTTTGAGAGTACCTAAATAGACGTAAATAATAAACAATTGATCCAATTAAGTATGCCAAGGGTAAAACCTTGAACATTTCATAGCTAATCAAGTTTGCATCTGAACGGGCCGAATTCCGATATAGCTATGAATATAGCTAAAATGTTACTATATACTTTAGCAAGTGCCGTAATAAGGCCAGAACCGGAACCGGTTCAAGGCGCAACACGAGACTGCGGCACGAAATATGGACCTCTAATATGATTAAATAAAAAAAAACAAGTTTTTTGAACTGAAAGTAAGGAGCGACATTAAAACTTAACTCGAACAGAAATTATTCCGTATATGAAAGGGGCTGTCCCCTCCTCAACGCCTCGCTCTTTACGCTAAAGTTTTTTATTGTTTTAAAAAATAAAGTTGTGAGACAGAGTTAAACTTCGAATTTGTTAAACTTCGAAACAGTTCGAATTTTGTTCCAATTCTTTAGAAATGACCCCTTAATCACAAAGGCCGTTAATTAGAATAAATAGCTCTTATGAAAGTACTAAAAAATCTTTGGCTTAAAGAGCGAGGCATTGACTAGAAGGTGAACCCAATCATATAGCTAATATTTTTTTTTTCGTTTTAAGTTTTGATGTTGCTCCTTACTTTCAGCTGAAAAACTTGTTTTTTTATATTTAATTTCTGATTTTTTTTTAAAATAATGATGGGAAATCCGGCGCCCTCTTCATAGCAATGTCCCTTCCCCCATGAAAACTTCCTTCATGAAAAGATCCTCCCATATAACCCCCGACCCACCCCCACCCCCCACTACCAGAAAAAATTCCCCCTGAAAACGTCTGTATACTTCCCAATAACCAATACTATATGTTAACATTGGGTAAAGTTCATAACTTTCAGCCCTCCCCCTGGGGGCTTGGAGGGATTAAGTCATCCTAAAAGACATAGTTATAATATTTTCGACCATGCTGAACAAAATGGCTATCTCAAAATTTTGATCGAGTGACTTTGGGAAAAAATGAGCGTGGGAGGGGGCCTAGTTGCCCTCCATTTTTTGGTCACTTAAAAAGGGCCCTAGAACTTTTAATTTCCGTTCCAATGAGCCCTCCCACGATATTCTAGGACCACTGGGTCGATATGATCACCCCTAGGAAAAAAAAAAAATAAAAAAATAAATAAACACGCATCCGTGATCTTTCTTCTGGCAAAAAAATGGAAAATTCCACATTTTTGTAGATAGGAGCTTGAAACCTCTACAGTAGGGTTCTCTGATACGCTGAATATGATGGTGTGATTTTCATTAAGGTTCTATAACTTTTAGGGGATCTTTCCCCCTTTTTTCTAAAATCAGCCAAATTTTCTCAGGCGCGTAACTTTTGATAAGTAAGATTAAACTTGATGAAACTTAAATATTTGAAATCAGAATTAAAATCTGATTCTTTTGATGTATCTATTGGTATCAAAATTCCGTTTTTTAGAGTTTCGGTTACCATAAAGCCGGGTCGCTCCTTACTTACAGTTCGTTACCACGAACTGTTTGAAAAAAGAAGCAAAAGCTAGAGATTTACTAAAAATAAAACCACAAAAGCAAAAATGGCACACACGTTTAAACAGCATTCTCATACCTGGGGGGACAGAATTCAGGTTCGGTTAAAACGCAATAGGAGCATACCATAAAAATATCCATTACAAACGAAAAAGGAAGTAAGAGAATCTAGCAGCTGAATATAAGAATAAAGAGAATCAGATCAAATTCCTACTACATATAGGTGAAAGAAGTCGTTTTGAGAGTATATTTTAGTGTTTCGGTTACCATAAAGCCGGGTCGCTCCTTACTTACAGTTCGTTACCACGAACTGTTTGAAAAAAGAAGCAAAAGCTAGAGATTTACTAAAAATAAAACCACAAAAGCAAAAATGGCACACACGTTTAAACAGCATTCTCATACCTGGGGGGACAGAATTCAGGTTCGGTTAAAACGCAATAGGAGCATACCATAAAAATATCCATTACAAACGAAAAAGGAAGTAAGAGAATCTAGCAGCTGAATATAAGAATAAAGAGAATCAGATCAAATTCCTACTACATATAGGTGAAAGAAGTCGTTTTGAGAGTATATTTTAGTGGTAAAAGTAAATTTTTATGACGGAAAATTTTATTTTCTCGTCACAAACTATTTCTCTACCATATAGACAATGTTTACGTGTGGACCACTAATGTGCACCTATGATACATGTCACGTTCTATGATGCGATGACTGGGTACATTCTTGATTACTATAAGTGATGTTCTATATTGAGATGGCTGTTAATCATGGTTGCAGCAGCAGCTGCAACCTATTAAAAAAAGAGCCAATGTCCATAGTAGCCAAAAAATTATAACACGTTTACAAAAAACTGGCTAGCGGGAAAAACTTATCATTCGTAGCTGATTCAAGCAGGGTAGCAAATATCAAACAGTTCGTGGTAACGAACTGTGAGTAAGGCTCAATAGCAACCAAAACTCTGAAAACCAAAATTTTGATACCAATAGATACATCAATAGAATCAGATTTTCATGCTGATTTCAAATATATTAGTTTCATTAAGTTTAGTTCACCCAATGAAAAGTTACGCGCCTGAGAAAATTTCCCTTATTTCGAAAAAAGGGGGAAAAAACCCCTGAAAGTTATAGAACTTTAATGAAAATCACACCATCAGATAAGGCGTATCCGAGAACCCTACTATAGAAGTTTCAAGATCCTATCTGCAAAAATGTGTAATTTTGTATTTTTTGCCAGAAGATAGATCATGGATGCGTTTTCATTTTTTTTTTTTTTTTTTTTTTTTTTTTAGGGGTGATCGTATGGATCCAGTAATCTTAAAATATCGTGAGAGGGCTTCCCACGCTCATTTTTTCCCGTAGTAACCCAATCAAAATTTTGAGATAGCCATTTTGTTCAGCATAGTCAGAAATCTAATAAATATGTCTTTGAGGATGTCTTAATCCCCACAGTTCCCAGGGGAAGGGCTGCAAGTTATGAACTTTGCCCTTTGTTTACATATAGTATTGGTTAATGGGAAGTATACAAACGTTTCACGAGGGATTTTTTCTGGGGGGGGGGTCGGAGGAGGGGGTAACAGGGAAGGATCTTTCCATGGAGGATGTTTCCTTGGGGGAAGGGAATTTCTGTGAAGGGGGCGCCAGCATTATTTAAAAAACGATCAGGAACTAAATAAAAAAACGTTTTTTCAACTGAAAGTAAGGGGCAACATTAAAACTTAAAACAAACAGAAAGTAATACATATATGAGGGGGTTCGCCCTCTAGTCAATACCTCGCCCTTTACGATGAAGTTTTTTTTTTAGTACTTTCAAAAGAGCTATCTATTCTAATTAACCGGCCTTTGTGATTCAGGGGTTTGTGATTCGAACAAAATTCGAACTTTAGCGTAAAGAGTGAGGTATTGACTAGGGAGCAAACTCCCTAATATACGTAATAAAAACATACGAATATAGAAATTCGTTACGTAAGTTAATTCGTAAGTTACGTCAGAACAAAATTTCGAGAAAGCTAATTAGCCAAAAAAAGGAAAATTAATATGCGAATTTCGTTTTAAATATTCACGTACGGTGAGCCAAAATCAAAGCTGCATTAATTCAAAAACGTTCAGAAATTAACTAAAAGAAACAAGTTTTTTTAACTGAAAGTAAGGAGCGACATTAAAACTTAAAACGAACAGAAATTATTCCGTATATGAAAGGGGCTGTCCCCTCCTCAACGCCTCGCTCTTTACGCTAAAGTTTGACTCTGTCACACAACTTTATTTTTTTAAACAGTAAGAAGCTTTAGCGTAAAAAGCGAGGCGTTGAGGAGGGGACAGCCCCTTTCATATACGGAATAATTTATGTTCGTCTTAAGTTTTAATGTCGCTCCTTACTTTCAAACAGTTCGTGGTAACGAACTGTAAGTAAGGAGCGACCCGGCTCAATGGTAACCGAAACTCTAGAAAACGGGTTTTTGATACCAATAGATATATCAAAAGAATCAGATTTCAATGCTGATTTCAAATATATAACTTTCATCAAGTTTAGTGCTACCCATCAAAAGTTACGCGCCTGAGAAAATTTGGCTGATTTTCAAAAAAAGGGGGAAAAACCCCCTAAAAGTTATAGAACCTTTATGAAAATCACACCATCATATTCAGCGTATCAGAGAACCCTACTTTAGAGTTTTCAAGCTCCTATCCGCAAAAATGTGGAATTTTACATTTTTTGCCAGAAGAAAGATCACGGATGCGTGTTTATTTGTTTTTTTTTTTTTTTTTCCAGGGGTGATCGTATCGACCCAGTGGTCCTAGAATATCGTGGGAGGGCTCATTGGAACGGAAATTAAAAGTTCTAGTTCCCTTTTTAAGTGACCAAAAAAATGGAGGGCAACTAGGCCCCCTCCCACGCTTATTTTTTTCCCAAAGTCACCCGATCAAAATTTTGAGATAGCCATTTTGTTCAGCATGGTCGAAAATATGATAAATATGTCTTTTAGGGTGACTTAATCCCCCGAAGTTCCCAGAGGGAGGGCTAAAAGTTATGAACTTTACCCAATGTTCAAACAGTTCGTGGTAACGAACTGTAAGTAAGGAGCGACCCGGCTCAATGGTAACCGAAACTCTAGAAAACGGTATTTTGATACAAATAGATACATCAAAAGAATCAGATTTTAATGTTGATTTCAAATATATAAGTTTCATTAAGTTTAATTGTACCCATCAAAAGTTAGGCGCCTGAGAAAATTTGGCTGATTTTTTAAAAAAGGAGGAAAGACCCCCTAAAAGTTATAGAACCTTAATGAAAATCACACCATCATATTCAGCGTATCAGAGAACCCTACTGTAGAGGTTTCAAGCTCCCATCTACAAAAATGTGGAATTTTGCATTTTTTGCCAGAAGAAAGATCACAGGTGCGTGTTTATTTGTTTGTTTTTATTTTTTTTTCCCACGGGTGATCGTATCGACCCAGTTGTCCTAGAATATCGTGGGAGGGCTCATTGGAATGGAAATTAAAAGTTCTAGTGCCCTTTTTAAGTGACCAAAAAAAATGGAGGGCAACTAGGCCCCCTCCCACGCTCATTTTTTTCCCAAAGTCACCTGATCAAAATTTTGAGATAGCCATTTTGTTCAGCATATTCGAAAATATAATAAGTATGTCTTTTAGGATGACTTAATTCCCCGAAATTCCCGGGGGAGGGCTGAAATTTATGAACTTTACCCAATGTTAAAATATAGTATTGGTTATTTGGAAGTATACAGACGTTTTCAGGGGAGATTTTTCCTGGTAGTGGGGGGGGTGGTTCGGGGGTTATGTGGGAGGATCTTTCCATGAAGGAAGTTTTCATGGGGGAAGGGACATTGCTATGAAGGGGACGCCGGACTTCCCAGCATTATTTAAAGCAAGATCAGAAATTTAATATAAAAAAACAACTATTTCAACTGCAATAGCAGCAACATCGAAACTTCAAACGAACAGAAAATATTACATATATGATTGGGTTCACCCCGTAGTCAATACCTCGCTCTTTAAGCCAAAGATTTTTTAGTACTTTCATAAGAGCTATTTATTCTAATTAACGGCCTTTGTGATTAAGCGGTCATTTTTAAAGAATTGGAACAAAATTCGAACTTTCGCTTAAAGAGCAAGGTATTGACTAGGGGGCGAACCCCCTAAGAAACAAATTAAAAATATATGAATATAGAAGTTCGTTACGTAAGTTAATTCGTAAGTTACGTATATTTATTACTAATAAAAACGTTCGTAAATATAATTAAACAAGTTTCGAGAAAGCCATTTAACTAAATAAAAGTAAATTAATATGAAAATTTTGTTTTAATTATTCATGTACGGTGAGCCAAGATCAAAACCTGCATTTATTCAAAAACGTTCAAAAATTAAATAAAAAAAACAAGTTTTTTAAACTGAAAGTAAGGAGCGACAATAAAACTTAAAACGAACAGAAATTATTCCGTATATGAAAGGGGCTGTCCCCTCCTCAACGCCTCGCTCTTTACGCTAAAGTTTGACTCTGTCTCACAACTTTATTTTTTAAAACAATAAAAAACTTTAGCGTAAAGAGCGAGGCGTTGAGGAGGGGACAGTCCCTTTCATATACGGAATAATTTCTGTTCGTTTTAAGTTTTATTGTCGCTCCTTACTTTCAGTTTAAAAAACTTGTTTTTTTTTATTTAATAACATATAGTATTGGTTATTGGGAAGTATACAGAAGTTTTCAGGAGGTTTTTTTTCTGGTAGTGGGAGGGAAGGGTGGGTCGGTGGTTATATTGGAGGATCTGTTCATGATGGAAGTTTTCATGGGGGAAGGGAAATTGCCATGAAGGGGGCGCCGGACTTGCCAGCATTATTTATTGGTTATTGGGAAGTATACAACCATTTTCAGGAAGGATTTTTTCTGGGGGGGGGGGCTAGAGGAGGGGGTTACTCTGGAGAATATTTCCGTGGAGGATGTTTCTTTGGGGTAAGAGACATTTCTATGAAGGGGGCACCGGATTTCCAAGCATTAGAAATTAAATCGATCATTAGACGATCAGAAATTAAATAAAAAAAAACAAGTTTTTTCAACTGAAATGTAAGAAGGAATATTAGAACTTAAAACGAACAGAAATTATAACGTATGTGAGGGGGTTCTCCCCCAAGTCAATACCTCGCTCTTTACGCTACAGTTTTTTTTAGTGCTTTCAAAAGAGCTATCTATTCTAATTAAACGGCCTTTGTGATTCAGGGGTTTGTGAATCAAAATTTTTTTTAACTTTTAACGTAAAGAGCGTGGTATTGACTAAGGGGAGAACCCCTTCATATACGTAATAACATATACGTAATAAAAAAACAATAAAAAAACAAGCGATACGGCTCAATAGTAATCGAAACTTTTAAAAACGGAATTTTGATGTCAATAAATGTATCAAAAGAATGTGTTTATAATGCTGATCCTATATATATATAAATTTTATTAAGTTTAGTATTACTCATGAAAGGCTACGAGCCTGAGAAAATTTACTCGATTTTTTAAAGAGGGGGGAAACATCCCCTACAAGTGAAAGAATTTTAATGAAAATCACACCGTCAGAATTCAGCGTATCAGAAAACCCTATTACATAGGTTTCAAGCTCATATCTGCAAAAATCTGCAACTTTGTATTTTTTGCCAGAAGAAAAATATACGAATATAGAAGTTAGTTACGTAAGTTAATTTGTAAAGACATCCATTTAGCAAAAGAAAAGTAAAGTTTTTATGCAAATAAAAGCTGCATTAACTAAAAAACGATCAGGAATTAAATAAAAAAACAAGTTTTTTAAACTGAAAGTAAGGAGCGACATTAAAACTTAAAACGAACAGAAATTATTCCGTATATGAAAGGGGCTGTCCCCTCCTCAACGCCTCGCTCTTTACGCTAAAGTTTGACTCTGTCTCACAACTTTATTTTTTAAAACAATAAAAAACTTAAGCGTAAAGAGCGAGGCGTTGAGGAGGGGACAGCCCCTTTCATATACGGAATAATTTCTGTTCGTTTTAAGTTTTAATGTCGCTCCTTACTTTCAGTTTAAAAAACTTGTTTTTTTTATTTAATCAGTTAAAAAAACTTGTTTTTTTTGTTTAATATCTATTAGTCTTAATAGTAAAACTTTGTTTCGAAAACAAATTTACGGGAATTTCCAAAAATAGCCTAATACCGCTGAGAAATGGCATCGGATTGAAACAAAAAGTACATCATTGGAATCCTGAAGTCCCCAGGCTTGAACAAACAGGAAATCCCCATTTTGCATGAGTAGCACTGATGTGTGCTCTTTTTTTTCCTTCAAGGCTAGCGGGGCACTGAAACATCATAAAGAGATGTTCAATGGCTCATTTGAAAGGAAATTGTTATTTCTATGTGCTTTTGTAAGTACTAAAAACATTCTATTAAAAAATAAAAACCAAATTTTTGCCAATCCGAGGCAACGCTATGGTGTTGCTTTAAATTTCGTATTATTTATTCATTGTTTCCCCCACTTCATGAGGCCCTTGATGTGGATTGGGGGGTCTTGCAAAATTTGGAGAGGGCTTATTCGATTGGAAATATGAAGTTCTAGTGCCCTTTTTAAGAGTCATAGGTGGTCGGAGGGCAACTAGCAGCTCAGACCCTATTTTCCCCAAATGCGTCCGATTATAATTTTCAGATAGCCATTTTGTTTAAATTAACCCAAAGGTAAAAAAAAACTATGCCCCCAGGGTTGACAAACATAAGCTTTCATTCGATTGGAAATCAAAAATTCTAGTTCCTTTTTTAAGAGTCCAAAGTGATCAAAGGGCAACCAGCCCCCACCACCCTCAGTCCCTCACACCTTCTTTCCCCAGATGCATCCGGATGCTCCCTTATTAAGACAAAAGTGATCGGAGGGCAACCCACCCCCGCCAATGCCATTTTTTCCCAAAATGCTTATGATCAACATTTTTAGATAGCCATTATATTACTCAACGAATTATATTACAAACATTTTCTTTTGTGCTTACAACATTAACAATAAAAATAAAAATTACAGTGAAATAAAATCTTGAACTACTGAGCTTTCCGAAAATAATGTCACTACATATCAAATATTCAGTTTAATTTTACTAGTTCGTTCCAATCACTTTTCAAGACACATATAGTTTAAAAAAAATGGAAATGACGCAGTAGATTTTATATTTTTATAGTTAGGGAAGGGGGCAGTAGCCAAACTATTGTTTGTAGTGATATCTGTTCGTTTTATCTTGGACTTGCATACTCAATTTAAGTTTTACTTGTTTTAAGCTTCATTTATTCACATTATATTAGTATTATTGTATGTTTGTTTTCTAGGATTGTTTATTTAATTTCTATTCGTTTTGGGTTTCATTTATTCTTTAATAGTAATTTCTGGTCGTTTTGAGTTTAATTATTATAGGAATTTATTTCTGCTGCGTTTATTAAGTTGAATATGGCTCTTTACTTTTCGTTTAAAAACTTTTTCGAATTTTTTTTTAAATCAATATTGATAAAAATCTATTCCATAAATACTCATTCTAACCGTCGTTTTTTGTTGTTGCTTTTTTTTTTTTTTTTTTTTTTTTTTTTTTTTTTTTTTTTTTTTTTTTTTTTTTTTTTTTTTTTTTAGGGAAAGAACATCATATCACAAAGCCAAATAACCCAAAAGACTTAATGGAACAAACTGGATTATGGATTATTTTTTTTGTCGGGAAGTTACCGTTATCTCTCTGTATGAGTTCTTATATACACTGAGAGGAGCAGCGTAGCACAGGTTTACCATGTATGGCAGAAAAAGCGGGATTCCAAAGTGTACACCGGGTGACGAAGAGCTGGCGACTTCATATAAAAAAGTATCATTTTAATAGCAATCTTATAGAATAGTTTTCGGTCCCTTAAATCAAACTTTGAATGCTTTTTTTTACCCTTCAAGAATGTTATCGTCAATTTCAGTTACATATTGTAGGTTACAGAATGATTTATTGCCGATGATAGTATCTGTCCCCAGTTATCATTCATCGTTCAAAGCGAAAGGACCTGTGTGTGATTTGTATTACATTATCTAAAACCTGTTACCTACAAAAGCGCAGTGACCTATTGAATGAAATTGGATATGATTTGTTGGACATAATTAATGAACTTGATATTGAATGAAATTGGATACAATTTTTTGGATATTTGGATGGATGAACCGATCATAAGGTGATTCATAAGCTCACGTTGACCTACCTATTCAAAGTTAAGTGTAGTTTTTTGTCTATTTGATAATACATTTCAATGGTTCAGTTCGAAAAGGATGCTGTTGTTCTAGCAAAATTCAGAAGTTATCCACCATGGCCCTGCCGAGTTTTGGACATAATTAAGGCCAAGAACAATAAAATATCTTACGTTGTATTTTGTTACGGAAGCCATGAAATCGTGACAACAACAGCCTCACAGCTTTCGAACTTTGTTATCATTTCAAAGGAGGCTAAGAAGAAAAATGAATTAGGCGTTGCGAACGCTTTTGCGGAATTAGCTGATTTTCCTCATAAGCATCTTGAGATTACTGGTTCGAGTTTACCAAATACATCGGTGAATTCAGTAAACTCTGTTTTATCGGACTTGGACACACTTAAATCCAGTATCCGGAATGATATTGAAAAAGAAGTTTGCAAAAAAGTTGGAATGTCAAATAGTGCGGATATGGTTAACTCTATCGTTTCTCAGATTCACGACTCTATACTCGTTCAGTATTCGGCTAAGTTTGATGAGATTGAAAACAAACTACGGGCTCTTCAAAACGCAAACCTAGCCCTGGAAAATAGGGTTGAACAGCTTGAAGCACGTCTTGATGATATAGAGCAGGAAAAACGACTGAATCAGCTCGTATTTCATGGTGTTGACCACAGTGGGGGTCTTCCCATCTCTGAGTGTGTATTGAATGTGATTACAGATAAAATGCAAATTTCTGATTTTTCTTCGACCGCAATAGTTTCTGTATTTAAATTTCGAGCAAATTATACTGATTCGGACACCATTGTAAATGCAAAAAAGCGTCCTTTGCCTGTGTTGGTTACGTTCAAATCTGCTGAAATTGCAAGAAAAGTGTTTGCATGTAAGTCAAAGCTTGCTCGGTCGGGAATTTTTGTCACCGAGTACCTAACATCAAAAAAGAAACAGATTCTTGACTTGGCTAAGAGTAAGCTTGGAAACAGAAATGTTTGGTCGAATAACGGGACAATTTTTGGAAAAAAACTCAATGGGAGAGATCCGTAAAATTCGAGCTATGGCTGAAGTGGTTCGTCTGCCGAATCTGACCATATAATTTTGTGTTGTGTAAATTGTGTTGTTGAATTACTTGTATGTTGTTTTCCTTTTTTATTTTATAGCCAAATTTTCCGTTCCTTTCGTTTTTTTTTTTTGTTTTTTTTTTCTTTTTTCCCCTTCTTCTTTCTGCCTATCAGTATGTTTTTTTGTCGTAAAGGTAATCACCCTCTTCAATGAGTGCGAATATATATTATGACCCTTTGAATGAATTTGAAAAAAAACGGTTTATTCTTGGAAGCCAAGCTCGTGACACACTTGCGGGGGATGATGAATGCATAGATAATTTTTCGTTGAATTGTCGCTCTAGTAATTATGTGAATCCGAATAATCTTTATGAGCATTCAAATCCTGCGAGTGCAGAAAGAGTGATCGTTTTCTGGAATTGTCAAGGTCTAAGAACGGCATATTCTTCTTTATGTGAGATTTTAAGTTCGCTAGATAAGAAACCGTGCATTGTAGGCCTTTGTGAGACATTTGTTTCTAGCAAGTCACTGCCATGGGATTTTTCGTTCCCAGGATATATTTGCGAGCGAAGAGAACGGACAACCATTGAGCGGGGCGGTCTAGGCCTTTTGATTAGTGAAGGTACCCAATATTGGGTTAGGGATGACCTTTCCCTGTGGCTTGAAGGTAGGATCGAAACACTTTTCATTGAAATAAAAAATGAAGGGAAAGGAACTTGATTTTGGGATTAATTTACAAAAATCCGTCATGTGATATTAGTTTTTTTCTTGATGAATTTGAACCATTGTTAGATAAAATTAATAATGAAAAAAAAACAAATTTATGATGGGAGATTTTAATATAGATTTACTAAAAAGAGCGAATAGCTTAGATTTTGTTAATATGATGGTGTCACATGATAGTTTTCCTCTTGTGACTATTCCAACTCGGATTTCGCATCTCTCGGCATCTTTAATTGATAATTTTTTCGTTAATGGTGGATTGCTTGAAAGATCCCAAGCAGATGTGGTCGTGTCCGACGGCTCGGATCACCTTCTTTTAATAAGTAAAATAAAGCTAAATCAGTCAAAGGAAAATAAACGAAATGAAAGGACTTCGTTTTACCGTGAAATGAATAATAAAAACCTAAAGAGTTTTGCAAATATGATGGATGAAACAAATTTCTCGCGTGTAATAAAGGAAAAGTGTCCAAATACTGCATATGACCTATTCAGTGAGATAGTGACGAATGTAATGAATGAAACATGTCCCTCGCGAAGAATAAACCCTAGTAGAAATTTTCCTAAGAAACCATGGATATCAAAAGCTATTCTAGTTTCAATAAAGCAGAAAAACAAACTTTATGTGAATTATTTAAAGGATCATTCAGATGATAGTTTTATAAATTTCAAAAGATTTCGGAATATTTTAAATTCAGTAAAACGGAATGCTCAGAAACTTTATTTCCAAAATGAGTTTCATGAAAATCAAGGGGATATGAAAAATACATGGAAAACAATAAATAAACTTTTGGGTAAATTTCAGAGTAAGGAGGAGGTGAGAGTCATGGAGACAACAGGAGGTCGTCTTACTGATTCTCAAGACATATCTGAATTTCTGTGTGGTTATTTTGCAAATGAAGGAAAAAGACTTTGCGATCAAGCGTGGGCTAAACTACACACATCTGCGAGTTTTGGATCTGTCGTTAAAAGACAACCTGTAAGTCAGAATTCCTTTAAGTTTGCAAGGTATTCGGAACGGGAAGTGGCACGATTCTTGTGTACGATGAAGTCAAGCTCTAGCGGGATGGACGAGTTTTCCCTGAAACTCATAAAGGCCGCAAAAACGAGTGTCTTACCTGTGTTGACGCACCTCATCAACCTTTCTTTAGATCTTGGAATCTTCCCGGAAACACTAAAGATTGCAAGAGTGATTCCTCTTCATAAAGGAGGGAAAAAAGATGACCCATCGAATCGAAGACCTATATCTATTCTCCCTTTTTCTCTAAGTTATATGAGAAAGTGGTACATGCCCAGTTAAGTTATTATATTGAAAAGAATAAAATTCTAATGGAAAATCAATTTGGGTTCAGAAAAGGGCTATCTACAGATATAGCAGTTCTGAAATTGGTTGATTGGATTAGTGATGCATTTGAAGCTGGTCTCATACCTGCAGCTGTGTTTTTGGATATGAAAAAAGCGTTCGATACGGTGGACCACTCAGAGCTTATTCAAGCTCTAGACTCGATTGGGGTGAAGGGTTCAAGTCTGGAGTGGTTTTCATCGTATCTACACAATCGGTATCAGATAGTTCAGAATGGGTCATTTTTATCTTCAAAAAAGAAAGTAGAGTGTGGGGTCCCACAAGGGTCAATCTTGGGACCTCTACTTTTCATTATTTTCATTGATCGAGTGAAACACTACCTGTTAGAGGCTGGTGTCATCCTGTTTGCAGATGACACTTTGCTCTTTCTGGCAGCGCCTTCACTTGATGTTTTATATAATAAAATTCATAATGCAGTTTCTGAATTTCTAACTTTTTCTCAGCAAAATATGTTAACCCTAAACTTTTCTAAAACCTTTTTCATGATATTTTCTAGACTTTCTTCTAGTGCTGGAAATGACCATATGACAGTTCAAGAAAATGTGATAAAGAGAGTAGCAACAACGAAGTATTTGGGGTTTTTAATTGATGAAAACCTGTCGTGGAAAAACCATTCAAGTGCAATAGCTGAAAAATTAAGCAGAGGCCTTGGGGTGATGCGAAGAATTAAAAATCTAGTCCCAAAAAAGATCCTGAAAATGATTTATTTTTCTATATTTTACCCATATATTAGCTACGGATGCTCTATATGGGCAAGTAATTTTGTTACATGTTTCAAAAGAGTACAAAAACTTCAGAATAGAGCTGTAAAATTATTATCTGAATTTGATGATTCTGATGAGGTTCCTGCCTATGAGCATTTTAAAAAGAATAAGTTAATGGATGTATCCCAAATTCGAGATTACCAGGTCGCGATTTTCTCGTATAAATATTTGAATCAGCTGCTCACCCCTGCTTTTGAAAATATTTTTACTTTTAATAGAGACCTTCATGATCATAATACAAGAAAAGCTGATGACTTAACTCATGAGTTTAGGAGCACCACTCGGGCATCTTTTGTGATTCGCCATTATGGTCCCCATGTTTGGAATATATTGCCCGAGTGTGTGAAAAATGCGCCTAGTCTTCCGGCCTTCAAGTCACGGGCAAAGAAGTTTCTTTTATCTCGTGAGTGAATTTGGTGTTATGCCCACTCCAGGTTGTCATTCTATTTAAGGTATTTCCCCGATTTAGTTTGCTTTTTTTTCTTTTTTTTCTATCTACTTCTTGTCTTTTCCTCTTTCTCTCTTTTTTCCTTTATTCCTTCATCAGATAATTTTCTTGTGTGTTGAGTAGCAAGGTATGAATGTTATTTTAATTAGCTGAGAGTGATAACCTCGCTTGCCCTTTCAAGCTTATTGTCTTTCTTGGCAGGCGAAAGGCGAATAGTGTTTGTTTTCTTTTTTTAATAAATGTATATCTCATGTATCTCATCTCATGTTGTAGAATAACACGAAAATTAAGTCCCATTATGTGTTACAGGCGTTTCGAGACCCTAAGTAAATTGATTTCTTTTATCTACCTCCAGAATAGAATGAGCGGTAGCTAGTTTTGTCAATTCAGCGTTCTTCATATATACTTTTACCATTATTAAAAATACTTTACATGTGTGATACAATTGAATCTATTGAAATAACACCACAAATTTTCTTTGTAGGGGAGTCATCTGACTAAAATTTATTTGCTTAAAAAGGGCAATATCATTATTATTGTGTAAATGCGCAAACCTTATACTTAAATAGCCAGGTTTAAAACCGATGACACACACCTGCCAAGAGATGATACTCTGCCTTAAGTTGTCTAGACCATCAGCACGACCAATCTTCTGAGTCATCTTCTCAGCAGAGGCCTCCCCCAGGCCACTCAACGCGTCCCCAGGTGGCGGATGGGGGAACGCCCTACAGATATGTAGATACCTCCATTGAGTAGGAGGCGCAGACCAAGGGGGCCCAGTCCCTGGGGGTCCTTAATTGAAAGTAGGGCCCCCTTGCCCGGGGCTGTAAATACAGGAGGAGGAGGAAAAAGGCCCATCGAATGAGCACTCAGCAGGGCCCACCGGCGTGTGGACACGTCCCGTCAGGTACAAACAGCAATGGGTTAAATTGCAAGGTAAAGCAGGACACCATCGTAGGAGGATCCCCTATAGAAGGACAACTGCGGAAAGGTGAAAGATCCGGATTACGGACACCGGCCTCTGCAAGGTGGTGGAGAGGAGTGGCTTGCCGCCACCACCCACTTAGCTAAGACACCACCTATCTTGAAATCATGAAAAAAGGGCTCAAAATTATACGAACATCTGCTACCGCGTCCGGGCTGACTGACTAAAAACCAATTTTGAATGATGATAATGCAATTTTACACGCTACCGCGTCTGGGGCAACCAATGATCCTAGGCCTAGGATGACCCCCACCCGGGGTAAAAACCCCGGGTGGGGGTTTTTACCCCGGTTGTTCCATTCCCACAAAAACCATCCTAATCTTTGGCACGCTAAACATCCGAACACTTGTCAAACCGAGAAAACTAGATCTTGCCGTTAGAGAACTACAGATGTACAATTGGGATGTTATCGGATTCTCTGAGACTCACCTCCCCCGAACGAGTGAGGAAAACCTCTCTGGAGCCTTCCTCTTGTTGTCTGGCCGCAGAGACGAAGTTCATCGACAAAGTTTAGGATTCTTCGTATCACCAACTGCCAAAAAAATCTCTAATCTCTTTCACCCCAGTCTAAGAAAGAATAGCCGTCTTACGACTGAAGGGAGCTGCTAACAATATCGCTGTTGTCCAAGTCTATGCCCCAGACTCCGCCAGAAGTGAGGAAGAATGCGATGAATTCTATTCACACTACAAAGCCTCATCGACCCAATCCATAGGAAAGACGTACTGATTGTCATGGGGGACTTTAACGCTATAGTAGGTACGGATAATACCGGTCGGTCCGATATAATGGGGACTTTTGGTAACGGAAAACACAATGCGAGAGGCGAACGATTGCATAATGTCTGTCGAGAAAACGAGTTATTCATAACGAACACAATGTTCAAACACCGCCATCGACGTAAAGTGACCTGGAGATCCCCAGACGGTAAAACCGAGAACAAGATCGATTATACGCTGATATCGAAGCGCTGCAAGTCCTCCGTACTAGACACAGTAGCATTACCTGGAGCAGGCCCGAAAAAAGGAAGACCTATACTTCAGCTCTATCTGAAAAAATTCCGAGAGATCCTGGAAAATCATTCTCCCTTGACCCCCGCTAATGAGATGGACTCCCTAACCGAGAAGGCCACACCAGCAATCGTAGAGACAGCGAAGGACGTCCTCGGACAAAAACTTCAAATGGAAAATCATGGATCACAGATGAGATCATTGAGCTATGCGCTGAAATACTAACCCACTTCCCCATACCCGACCAAAAACTCAGACCACCCCCCCCCCCCACTCAAGTCAGAAACCGAGTCAGCAATCAATTCACTCAAACATGGAAAAGCCCCTGGTCCAGACGAAGTCACCGCTGAACTCATTAACGTCGGATCAGATGATATAACTGATCTGTACCATGCCATTGTATCTGCGGTGTGGGAAACCGGCTACGTACCCCGTCGGTTGTGCAAGGCTGCCATTGTAGCCATTCACAAAAAGGGGTCATAGAAAGAGTGGGGAAACTACCGTTCGTTCAGCCTCACGAGACACCGGTCACGTGTCCTGACAAAAGTCCTACTCCGACGCATACAAGCAACAATTGCCTTTGCCATTGGAGAATATCAGGCCGGCTTCCGCCCTGGTGCACCAGCAGTAGAATACCATATATTTAAAATATAAGATTCTTTCCTTCTAAAGATGATTTGGGCAGAAATTAAACGTCCCCTAATTGAGTTCAAATACCGCTTGCAAGAGTCTAAATTCATAATCAGCAAAAAGAGAAATTGCACTTCTAGCTTCAGTCAGACAACGGCGCTAGTCGTTCGAATTTCGCTAAGATAATTAGTAGCAAAAACAAAACGCTAAGCACGATATTTCTAAGGAAGTTTAAATGGCAAAAAACTGTGTGAACTCCTGAATCATCTGAAAAATCTTAAAGAGATTATTGGACGAAGATTTGCGTCCTTGGGTCACTTGGTCCAATGGCAGGCAGTCCCTACAGCGCAGGACGAAAGAACTGCGTTTGGGAGTGGGGTAAATGTGTTTTTAATTTTAATATGAAGTGAGACTTAAAACGATTAGTACCGCAAATAATCTCGGTCACCATTATTGTCATTGAAGTGACCCGTTGCTGTACGACTAAGCATGTAAGTTCAATAAATCTATGGTCTTTTTATATGTGTTTATTTCATTTATATGTCTGCGTCTAGTCCGATAATAGGTAATTAGTTCGCAAGTCTCCAAGGTAAATGCTCCCAAAGGAATCTGATCTCCAGATAGCTCAAGAAAGAAGAAGCCACATTTGTATGTCTACATATTCAATTTTCTCTCATTAATTGAGAGCGGCGCTAGCCTAGTTGACACAATCTCCAGCGCTATAAGCGGCGCTATCGGAGAAATTACTATCGCCACAATAAATAAATCTTTTACCGCTACAAATGGCGCGGTCGGTAGGATTCGAACCTACGCTTCCAAAGGGAATCTGATTTCGATTCCGGACCGTACAGAATAGTCAAAAAGTACGATAACGAATATACTTTTAAAATGGAAAACCCCGATAGTGGAAAAACTTACAAGGCGCATGTTAGCCGAATAAAAACAGCCAAATTTCCAGAGAGATGGGTATCCCATCCCTCTTCTACAGATTCGTCAGATTCGGAAAATGAGCCACCTAGGTCAAGATTGGCAGAGCTAAAACCTTTCAATTTTAAAGAAGATTATTTTGAAAATGACAGTGATGAACAAAACTTTGAAGAATTTTTAGCAATGGAAAATCTAGTTGTTCCTAAGAAAAAATCCCTAATACCAGGATTTTTTCCTGAAATAAAAACGCCAAAAAGTCCAAAAAGTTATTCATCGGCAAACGCAGGAGATTTAGATTATACAATATCTCCAAAAACCCAATTTTTCCCCGATAGAATCTCGACCCCATGTCCCCCCAAAAGATTTCCAGACGATATGGTTTCCCCTGCAACACCAATAGAAAGGCCCCTGTCTTTACAAGAAGAATTAAACAGAGCTGTAGAAACCCCCGGTATTACTGTGAAGAAAACTCCTCCCCAAGCTTTAACTAGGACTAACCTGCGAGAAGCTATGGATTTAATAAATTTTCCCATAAAAACGAGTCAAAGTACATTGCCCGGGAATAAAACTCCAAAGGATGACCAGCAAGGTCAATATCATGATATAACTGTATCCAAGGCCAAACCTAAACAGTGGACTTCATGGAGGGAAACCCTAGTGCAAAAAATGCTTCATCCCCCTGAGGACATGGCCTTCAAACAATGGAGGAACCCCGCAAAAACTATTGATTCCTCCCAAAGCTCTCAAGAATCTTTCAAATCCCCCGAGTTGAGGACTCAAGGCGAGGACTTAGGGAATAAACCTTCTACTTCCAGGGGAGTAGAAATTTACGAAGGAATGGCAGGTGATACCACAAAAAGTGCCACCTCTAAAAGTTCCAATCCGGATTCGTCAGAAACTAGTTCCGAAGAGTCTGATGGTGAATCAGGCCAAATAGTAGCTAAAGAAATAGGGAAATCAAGGCCGACCTCAGCAGCCGCACACGGGAAACAAACGAAATTAAAAGGGCAAGAATTTTTGAAAAAACAATACAAAAAGTTTGACCTTATTTCGCTAGACAAACCGAAAAAGAAAAAACCGCAAGAAACAGAGGAGAAAATAACGACACAGTCAGGTAGAACGGTTAAATAACCTGACAGATGGAAATATCCCTAATTAATGTAAAGACAAATTTCAAATATAATAAATTTAACACCATAATAAATTTAACAATGTGCAAGTAAAGTTAACCAAGTCAATATTAATGAAAAAAAAAAATACAAGTGATGTCAAAACGTTGACGATCACAGAAAATAACCAAAGGTAGGAAGCTAGTGGTCTACTGAGAACGACAACTGGCGTTGGACCACGTCTTGTGGGAAGCCTGGGGAGGAACTCAAGGCCCATGATTGTTTTTTGTAATTTTTTTTAAACGACCGTAGGAAGGGATATTTCTCAGTCCTTCAAGTGTAAGAAATTAGTATTTTTATGCCAATCAGGGCCAGTCAAAACAATACTCAAAGGTTGAATAGAAACTTCTGTGAGCTAGTTAAGTTTTCGTTTTTTGGATCTGAATGCTTTGAAAGAGAAACAGAGAGTTTACTTTCTTATAGCTCCGAGGCGAAAAAAAAAGAAAAAAAAGAGAAAAGCGTAAAATTTAATTTCATTAGTTTATATCTATGACGTATACAATAACAGAGAGATCACCATTCTATAGTTCCGTGACAAAAATGTTCTTTAATTTCATTGGTTTATCTATGACATATATTGTGCTCTAATTTTTGTGAAATATTTTCGCAAGTCAGTCACGTTATATCTTACCTGTACTGACTCAGGTCTCCCTCGGATTTTCTATGAAAAATCTACCCATGTCCTAACTAAGATGGATAGTATCCAAAACAAGATATTATCAGTACAGAAGCGTCTAATTATATGAAATATTTTGTGTTAGTGCAGATTATAATTATTTTAGGCCTACACATAAAAAATAGGATACCAGAGTAATCACGTGCTGCACGCTCGCTTATTCGTGTATTTCTTACTCGAGAAATATAATGTTTCTTACTCGAGTAATATGTACTAATAGCCAACTATTGGTAACTATAACCAAACAACCTATTGGTACGTTTATATGTAGAATTTCACGGCGGATGTGAAATTATATCTCAATAATAATATGTAAAATTTTAAAACCATATAATTAGTTAAGATATATGGATTGAAACCCTGTGTATGTCCAATGGCGACTAAGTAAAACCCACAAGGAATTCCCTATTAATGTGAAGGTGTTTCTCGCTTAACGGATTCTAATAAGACTTTAATATAATATTTATTTATTTAGTGCTGAAGGATTTGCTCAAACAATAGCCTTCTAAAAAGATATTGATGTCAGTTCTTCATTATGCTTATATTCTTTGCCAAGCATTAACTGGAATCTACGGAGGCAAGCTTTGAAATCCTGCATCTAATGACCTTATTCGAAAAGCGAATATGAGGCACCAATGTTGACTTGCAATTACGGAAAAATCCTGAGACTAAGAACCTCTGCATTTCAGCCGTTAAACCCGGAACCCCATGAGAACGTCTAATCCAAGAAATAGGGAAGACATCAGAAAACGAGTGGGTATAGAGGTCTCCACTCGTCCTTGTTATGTCTTGTTCCCTCATTGTAGTACTGTTTGCGTAAAACCGTGTGGTTATGACGCTGCAACATGCGTTTCTTAAGCAGCACGGGCGTGCGTGAACAATGCAGGCATGAAAAATATTGTAAAAGTAGACCTCAAACTTAATAATGTAGGGTAAATTATGTTTATTTAATATCGATATTTCCGTTCTCAAAACAAACTTGAAGACATTTCTGTGTTAGATTTTCATTGTGAGTACTAATATTAGTGTATTTATTTAATTCTGTCACATAGCTTAGAAATTAATGTACCCAATTAATACGTGACTTATTTGTACTATGAGTGTTTACTTTAAAGAACGTGTGATTCTGCCTCGCTATTTTTATTACAGGAAGTAAATGGCAAATTGGTTATTGAGCATTACAATGAGCTGCCCAGTACAGATACAACCCAGTAGCATCTATTTTCATCATATCTCAACCAACGAAGAGTACTCACCATAACTCCAGGCAACTTTCATCTCAGCTTCGTCTACGAAAACAACAGTTACCTTCGATCGTCGTTTCTTCGACTATGAACCATACTACGCATCAGGTAACACTATATTTGAACCTCAGTATCAAGTACTTTAACGAACTATATAATCACAGAAACCCATCGGTCAGTACAAGATATAAATACGTAGATATCGCCTTTGATACTCACTATGGACCCCAGAATAATTTGACAGTATAGTGATGATATTTGAAGCTAAACGATATTTAACGATATTTGAAGTTAAATGAATTTTAAATTTGAAGATATTTGAAGCCGAAATTAAAGACAATTTGAAGTTCAATTCTGAGAACCCCATCGATCAGCACACGATAAACAATATTTGAAGTTAAATGACATTTAAAGACATTTGAAGATTTGAAGCCGATATTAAAGACAATTTGAAGTTTAATTCTGAGAACACCATCGATCAATACAAGATAAACAACATTTAACGACATTTGAAGTTGAACAATATTTGAAGATGTTTGAAGTTGAACTTAAATACAATATATTAAAAGAGTCACCATAGTATGACGACAACCCGTTTCAAAAGGCACAAATGAACAATTTTACGCGAGAATACATTCTCTAAGTGCCTCAAAAATCCTAAAAATGATATGCTGAGAAGAAAAACACCAACACCTGTAGTGGGAAGAATCATTTCCCAGTTGACTATTAGAACGATATTTAACGGTCATTTCCCAGTTGACTATTAGGGAAAACTTACCGTGTAAAGACAACTAGACTCGAACTGTTCCATGAAGAAACCATAACGTAAGTGCTTCGAAATTTTTGCCAGGACAAAAGGAGTGAAGGACAGTAATTTACAACAGAAGGGTGTAGTACACTAAGGACACGAAAGGTGATGAATAGATGTGAAGCTACATGTGTTACTTCCTAATAGCTTTGACAATTCAAACATCCCAATAGTGAAAGTGTTTTAATGTCATCAGTGAATATGATGAACCAAATATTGTATGTTATAAATCATTCATGTATGTACCACAAGTAGAATTAGGTGTAATATTATTATGTTATTCATTTAACGTTGTGTAGATAGTATGTAGTACGTCATATAGACAGCAAAATAAAAAAAAAACTAATGTAAAAGTAGAATAGTCCCAACCTTATTGGAAATGTAAAAGTAATCAGTGTTAGATATAGAAAAAAAATCTTTAATATAGTAGCTAACCTAGAACCAAAATTAATCTTAGTCCGGTAGACGAATTTTAGATAGGGATGTAAAAATAAAATAAGAAAAATAATTGAAAAATTTTAAGCACTCCTAATGAGCAGTTACTAATGACAGGACGTCATTATTTGATGGGAAGGGTGATGTGCACCAGCAGTAGAATACCATATATTTAAAATATAAGATTCTTTCCTTCAAAAGATGATTCGGGCAGAAATTAAACGTCCCCTAATTGAGTTCAAATACCGCTTGCAAGAGTCTACATTCATAATCAGCAAAAAGAGAAATTGCACTTCTAGCTTCAGTCAGACAACGGCGCTAGTCGTTCGAATTTCGCTAGGATAATTAGTAGCAAAAACAAAATGCTAAGCACGATATTTCTAAGGAAGTTTAAATGGCAAAAAACTGTGTGAACTCCTGAATCATCTGAAAAATCTTAAAGAGATTATTGGACGAAGATTTGCGTCCTTGGGTCACTTGCTCCAATGGCAGGCAGTCCCTACAGCGCAGGACGAAAGAACTGCGTTTGGGAGTGGGGTAAATGTGTTTTTAATTTTAATATGAAGTGAGACTTAAAACGATTAGTACCGCAAATAATCTCGGTCACCATTATTGTCATTGAAGTGACCCGTTGCTGTACGACTAAGCATGTAAGTTCAATAAATCTATGGTCTTTTTATATGTGTTTATTTCATTTTTATGTCTGCGTCTAGTCCGATAATAGGTAATTAGTTCGCAAGTATCCAAGGTAAATGCTCCCAAAGGAATCTGATCTCCAGATAGCTCAAGAAAGAAGAAGCCACATTTGTATGTCTACATATTCAATTTTCTCTCATTAATTGAGAGCGGCGCTAGCCTAGTTGACACAATCTCCAGCGCTATAAGCGGCGCTATCGGAGAAATTACTATCGCCACAATAAATAAATCTTTTACCGCTACACTGGGAGATCAATAATCGATCAGATATTTGTCGTTCGACAGCTCACGGAATGATACATTGAATTCAACCAAGAACTCTACCAACTATTTGTTGATTTCCGTCAGGCATTTGACCTGATATGGCACGAAGGACTCTGGCATATTCTCCTTCACTACTGGATCCCTTTTGAGGTAGTTCAAATAATCAAGAGTCTGTACGAACAGTTCCAAGGCCAAGTAATAACCGCTGATGGGTTGTCAGAAGAGTTGACAACTTCGTCAGGAGTTCTCCAGGGTTGCATTTTATCACCGCATCTCTTAAACCTCTTTCTAAATGCCATTCTGTCACTGATGCAGTCGGAATGTGGTACAACGATAGGAGGGCTGCTAATAGACAATCTTGCCTACGCTGATGATATTGATGTGCTAGCCAACTCTACACAAGAACTGCAGGCACAAGCTGATAAACTCTACAATACCACAAAACCGTTCGAGATGCTGATTAATGCAAGCAAGACCATGGTCATGGTAACTACGAGACGTGAACTGGACAACCCGCCCATTATCACTATAGGTGGAAGACAGGTTGAAACCGTTGACCACTTCCTGTACCTTGGTACCCAAGTCTCCTCAGATAATTACCATAGCTCTGACGTGACACATATGACTTGTACTTGCTAGATCTAGCTTCCGAAGACTAGCCCACCTCTGGAAAAGTATCCACCTATCCAATAAACTCCAGTTGCACCTATTAAACAGTTTAGTAATCCCCATAGTTATTTATGGATGCGAAACATGGACCCTAAATACCAAAGACGAGAGAAACCTACTAGCTTTTGAGATGAGATGCCTCCGGCGCATTGCTAGAATCAAATACAATATCCGAATCACAAATGTGGAAGTACGTCAAAGGCTCCAGTGCACTGAAACCATTCTCAGTAAAATCAAGAAATAACAACTACGCTGGTTCGGCCACGTCAAGCGAATGGAGCCGAGCCGCCTCCCGAAAATCGCCCTCGAAGGACCCCTCCATGGCCTTCGTCCACGAGGCAGACCACAAAACCGATGGAAGGAGAACTTACACTTCGAGAACGTCAAGGTAGCCCAGTTATCACGTATCGTACTAGACAGAGCAATGTACTGAGCCCTTACGCATGAGCTAGCAAGAGGAGTGGCCCCAAAACGTCACACAAGGATGGTCGGGACCTAAGTAAGTAAGGGCTTTGCAGCCTACCTATCCTAGCTGAAAACATACATAACACCCTGACGGCAATCCTTCCCTTTCGTCAATGTCCCCGTTCCTATGGTTCGTATTCATCCTGTTGCTTTATCCACCCCATTTCATTTTATTAACATCTATTCTTAGAAAACACACGCAAGTGGACAAAACCCTCTTTTTGTGATGTCTGTATGTACTGATAAAGGTTAAAAAGACTATCAATGATATTCATAGCTTCAAAAAGACGGAAATACATGTCACAAACCTACGGACATGGTCCTACTTTAAATGTGTACCTAATGTCCCGACTCTGACCCTATTTACAATAAGCGACAATAAGTATGTACAAGTTCTTATATTTTTCCGGCAATTCCCCACTCGTATCGGTTTTGCTTAGAATTAATTCCCTAACTTTGCTAACTTGTTTACCATCTACAAAGAAATATGAGGCCGTGAACATATTTTCTTTTGTTGCTTTTAACAAAGAATGACACTTCATCTCAAAACCCGATTAGTTATCTTTTAAGGAGATAATTCTATTGTTAAAGCGAATGAATAGTCGGCCTCCTTGTTTTTTGGATTTTGGGTTGGAAACTTAAGGGCTCGGCACAAGTAGCTGATTTCGAGAACCGATTTCAGCATCAGTGGACAAACGATAGCGGTAAGAAAATTTTGTTGAAAGAGAAACTAATTGCGCGAGATTTTCAAAACAAAAAATCATGGGCACAAATAGTAAACTGGAGTTTATTAATAGTTGCATGATTGATCTCAGCTTAGTTCTTAGCTCAGTAACGGGGTCTTTCACCACAGACATCTCTGGCTGACTATTCATTTGTATCCCTATTTTTTCTGTGATGATCGTGACGAAAATCGGCGCTGGTTTTGTAAATCAGCGCCGAAAACTAGAAAATTTTTCAAGCTCAAATCGACGTCAATTTCTTTTAAAATTGCCGCTGATTTGGAAATCAGTTCCCGAAATCAGCTACGTGTGCCCAGCCCTTTACAGCATACCACGGCCAATATCACTTACCCATTTCCACTAATACAGTACAGTCAAGGGGTTAGCTACTTTCGAACATCGTGTACACCAGGTAGCGCCCCATGCGGGGTAGAGGTGTGCCTTGCATGGTATTAAATATCCCATGTGTGGAACAAAAAGGCCCGAAGTGGTGGAAGTGTGCCATGAGGGTTGAAACATTGGGTTGGGCATTCTGAGAGGTACACCAGGTTTTAAAGAGTTGGCAGCAAGCCACACTAAATAAAATACATAAAACCATCTTCATATTTCTTATGCGAGTCGCTTTGAAAATTAAAAAAGAGCATAATAATTCCATGTAATTGAGTTATGAGGCCGAAAATCTTTCAATCTGAAAATACTTTTTCAGGATCGGCTCTTCTTTTCCTGGAAACACAGGTCTGAAAAAGCTGGGATTGCATCACTTCAAGAACGGCTGGGATGGAAGAGAAGTCCCAACATGACCCTTCAAATTATGTTTGTTAATTGCATTATATATTAGTCAGGGCACACAATGAAGATACAATTAATAATATAAAAATCTACGCCTACACTTTTAGTACAGAATCGAAATATTACTTTTGCTGCAGAGATTCAATGGCTGCCTACCATAAGTTATTTCAAGAAAATGAATTAATTGTTTTGTCACGATTACCTCACGCATTTATTAAACATTCAAACATCTTGCTGCACTTGCTGTTGCAGTATCTGCAGACAAGCATACCCCCCCTCCAATCTTTATGTTACAAATTTACAAAAATTAGATGAGCCATATAAAAATCTTGGAATTTCAGGTGAGGAATATCCCCCATTCGAATATTGAATCATTAATGTTACAAGTAAATAACAAATATGATTAAAGTATTAATAGTAGGAGCTCAGAGTTGGCCGTCCATAATATTACACACCATCATTTTCTTGTTCAAAATTTTGATTTTAATTTTTGCTTAAAGTTAGCACACAGACCATTTGCTGATTGTAACTTACTCCAAGTGATCAATGGTTAATGATTCAAATGATCAAAATGGTCTTAAGACCATTTTGCTCAAATCATATCAGATACCAGAAGATACCTCATACAATGTAAGGTTTTTTTCACTCAAAAATAATAATTTGAATATTCATCAAGGGTTTTAAACATTAACATTCGTTTTGAAAAATAAAATGCCATTAGATTTTCAACTTATAAATATAATACTTTCTAAGTTTAATTTCTAAAGCCAACGGTGTCAATGTAATTACCTCCGCACGAAAAGCAGAAAAAAATATAAGGAAAAGAGTGACTATTTTGGAACAAACCACCCCTTCGAAATATTCATATGCAGGCAAGTAAGCCGAAATTTTATTAAGGTTGGGCCCAAGTTTGAAATAAGTAAAAAAACAGGGAAATCACACCAAAAACTATAGGAGCATAATCAAAAAAATATTTGTTGAAATATCAAATAAGAATTCACATCATGCGACAGTATCACATAAGAATAATCGCTACAACTAAAGTCTGTTATTGTTATGTATTCACAGTCTCTCATATCATAATTTAACATAACCTAACAGTTTGGGAATCCGCAGACAGTTTCCGCTATTGCTTTACCAACAGACAGTGGCAGAAGTCACGTGCCAGACAGAGAAAAATTAGCTTCGCTACATTAAGGGTCAAAATACATTTATAGTTTCAGAAGTTGAACCTCTAAAGTTTTCGAGGTTAGTAGAACTTAATTCTTTTAAATCCTCAGTGGAAAGGCTATGGTAAAGCCAGTTGAGATAGAATTCAACCCAACTTTTCACCAAGAGGAACTATTTTGCACAACTTTAGATATATATCAATTGATTAAAAAGTAAACTTTTGGTCGCGCTCTTATCCAAGAACAAGCAAGAAACAAAAGGCAAAAAAGTTAAGTGAGGACATGAGTTTAAAAAGGCCCAAGTACAGAAAATAGCGAATGTTTTTTCCATAGATTAAGTAGAGGAGCTGCCAGCTTTCTAAGTTGTGTACACCAGGTGGCGCTCGCCACACATAGTAGGAGGAGCCACATGGCTCCTCTTTAAATAAGGTAAGAGGAGCCACGTGGCGCAAGTTTGCCATGTATGGCAGAAAAAGTGATGGTTCGTTTACACATTCCGGAAACCCATGCGGAAATCCATCCGTTTCTATTCGAACTATGGCTAAAATAACGCTGCGTTTTAAGGCAAAGATTTTAAATTATCGCAACAGCATGACCTATGTTCTTACCATCTTCTGAAAGCTGTTGAGCAATAGAGAGCCAAATGACACCATTTTTCTTAGTTTTCTTATAGCCTGGGTGCGCAGGATCATTGAAGTTGGGGTAGCCTTGAACCAAAGTTATAAGATCGCGTAGTTTTTGATAATCCATACTCATGATTTTATTCATTTAAAAATCTTGCCAAGATTCCGTCCTGATTTGACCAAAACGTTGCGGAAAGCTACAGATTTTTTCTAGCACGAAAACGGACGGAATTTCCGCACGGATTGCTAAATCCGCATGAATTTCCGCAATGTTTAAACGAACCATGAGATTCCGAGATGTGCACCAGTTAGCGAATAGTTGGCGACCTAACATAAAAGTGTTAATTTAATAGCATTTTTTTCCCTTTTTTACAGTCTGTACAATCCTTCACAAAAATATATTGGAGCAAATTCAGTTTTGTACAAGAAATTTCATCAAAAGAACATATCTTCACGTTGGATTATACAAAACGATTCCTAACTGTACGTTAGATAAGCGAAGAAAAGAAGAAATAAAGGGTCTTGACAAAGAAGCATGTAAGAACTGAAAAAACACAAGCACAATAACTTGCGATTTTATTTAAATAGTCAGGTTTTCTTTCTTTTTTTTTACTCGGGACAATTTGCGCTTTAATAGCAAGGAAACAATTACTACAAGACCCTATTTCAGGTTAGGATTCGATTGTAAAACGAGGCTTGAAGCAGACAATTTCACATCGGCCATTCAGACATTTTCGGGAAAGGGCAAAAATTAAAGAAAAAAGAAAAAGAAGAAACCACATATAAAATGAAAAACTACATAAAACATTTAAAAAATTATAGTAAAACTGCAAAATTCTTCCTTGTCTGGTTGAAAGTTTAGATTTAATAGAGATAAGCCAGAAGACCAGAGTCATACAAGGGTCGTTCTTATTTAATCTAAATTGAAATCAAGATTATTATAACTTTCTGCAATGTCAACTCTGAGAAAAATATTCAAAACACCTTTTAATTAGCAGACTTTAAACTCCAAATGTATTACAGAATGAAAAGTAACATTTTCATAACATGATAATCAATCATGATGGATGACATGAATTTTCATGTCATCCTGATCATGACAGGAAAACTCATCGGTGCTTCTAGGTGATCATATGACGGGTTCTGTCTGTTCATATCGAAGGATACGGTGTCACAAGAGTACTTGAGTAGTCATGAAATATGCTAAAACCACCAAGCTCTTTCATTTATAATCTAGAAGGGCAGTGAGAAATATGGGAGCCTCCAATCCGGTGAAAGTTTTCCATCTTCTTCTTCTTAATAAAATAGTCCTTAGTAACAAAATATAAGTAAGGAGCGACTCATACTAAAAGAAACCATAACTCTGAAGAAGGAGTTTTGATAATAGTTATATAGGAAAAGAATCAGCTTTTTATGGCGATTCGAAATATGTAAATTCATGTTTAGTTGCTCATGGTTTGTTATCAATTCTTGCTCGCAAATTTGTAAATTTACGTTAATTTGTATTTGTTAATTTCGTTAATTTGTAAATTCCTCATAAAGATCCAAAAGTTAAGGAGGAGGCAACCCCCTAATTTACGGGGTAATTTTTGTTTGATTAAATTTTATTTGTGGCTCTTTACTTTCATTTGGAAAAATCTTTTTCTCATTTAAACATTCGAAAACTTTGGTTCCATTATTGAACACAAGATGCATTAATTCCCTACCATAAACATTCTTTTAAACTACACCCATTTTTGCGAACTAAAACATGTTCAATGTTACTACATTGGAGAGTTTACTTTTCTGAAAAGCCGAAAAAGGCGTACGAAAAAAATTGCTTTATAAATATTGCTTTCAGTTCGTTGAGACAGTTATTTAGAAAACAAAATGTGTTCTAATTTATTATGTTCTAACTCTGATCAAAATTATGTTCATAAACTGATCAAATTCAGTTTATAAATAGCTTAAAATTCTATGATTTTTCAAGAAAGGAAAAATTATGAACAAAATTAATTTAGAAGTGCAATCAAGCTTTTTCCTTATTTGCTGTAAGGCCTGCGTTGATTCCGAAAGAACTGAATATTCTCTTTTCCTCAACTACCTCAATTTTTCTTCTATGTTAGAAGAGTTAATACCTCTGAATTAATCAAAAGACTTGGAAAAAATTAAAAACAAAAATATTCTAGGAAATCTCTATCGATATGTTTGCCTGCTTTCTCTACACACTGAAAGACAGCAGACAAAAGGCTGCCAACACAGTACGTCAGTGAGATTTGGACCACAGCAATCACCCCAAAACGATGGCTTTCTGATTCGAAAAAGCTGAAAGAAAGTCGAGACAGCGTTGGGATCTTGCGGTTGACCAGTACCTTCCTCGTAGTAGTGCCATGTGAATGGCACATGTACATAATTCATTATTAATTTCTTTTATAGAATACAAAGTTCTTCCAGGCATACTATCGTAATTAATCACTAATTTTTCTTATTTGAATGCAAAGTGGATTTCTTTGGATTTAACCCTTCCAATATCGCAAAAAAACTTAAACGGCGATCTCAGTTCAAAAGGGTGTCAAACTTTGGTTTCATTTTCATCAGTCCATGGCAGCGTCAAACGTCCAGTATGGTTATTGTAGGGGTTCCACCTCTGTTTCTTTTACTTTCAGATAAATGACCTTTTTTTTCTTGATTACGTTTGCTTATAGTATAATTTCAAAAGACAGGTTAAATTCCGTTACTAAGCCATAGTGGTTTTGCAATAGGTAAGCTTTGAACCAAGTTCTATTGTCGTACTTCCTGGTTTGGGAGTCATTGAAAGATAAATCTAAGAGGTAAAATTGGGTTTGAATGAGGATGTAGCTGATTGGCTGGGCCAAGTGACGGTCCACCCCTACGGACAGTGCTGTAAAGATTATTATTATTTTTAGTCTCCGTTTTGACCCCGTTTGGGGAAGGATATTTCTGTTGTTATATGTGACCCTTTTGGAAGAATACAAGTAAGGTATTTTCTACAAACTGTGTACTATTTTCCGTAACCCAGGCAGGGTAGGAATAGAGCTACGAGGTACCGTCATTATTATATTGACAGGGAGGTTTGTTACCTCCAAGGAGAGAGTTAAGAGATTTTCTAGCCGTAACCCAAGGCGGGTACATTTGGCTTTAGAAAGTGGCCATTTGACCACTCGATCGCGTTATCATACCCTGGGACAGGGTATACTGTAAATAGGGTAGTACCAAACCCGATATTTGCAGAACCGTTGGGGTAAGAGCGGGAATCTCACTAACATTTGGGCCGACAAGGGGTTCTCCCCTTCGAGTAAGTGGCATAGCAACCTTTTTGCGCCATTTTTGCATCAATAAGTGGCGACACCCGTACTTACACCCCAATAGTTATCATTACCAAAACTATATCAATCTTTGATCAATGTTTTGTGTCACTCAAAATCACAGGCCTAAGTTCTGGACATGGCTTTGTCTTTGTTGATCTCACGTCTCACGGATACTATTGAAATTAGTATAAATCCAGCCCTTCACAAAATTTGACGCTAAAATGGTGTTTAATCTAGACGCAGCCACTGAGCATATATACACTTTGCACGACATGGAAACACTCTAACCAATAGTTATATTTCTGACACTTTAATATATTAATCTGCGTATTAATCTGACGAGGGAAGAATTTTGACACTTTAAATATGTTTTAATTATTTTGTTAAAATCCAGATTTCCAAGAAAGATGAGAATTGAAGTGGATACTGCAGAAAATGTTCAAAAGTAGGTATACTCTTGTTTGTTTGAACTATATTATATACTATAATATAGTCGGTGTAGCGCTGATATGCAGAACGAAGCAAAAAAAAAAAAAATCTACCCACATAAACTCTTTTTGGTAAGAGCTATGATGTTAGCTGATGTAAAGCAAAAGTAAAAAATAGGTAAAAGAAGCATTACACGTGCTATTAACTTGGTGGTCTTGCTGTGTAACAAGAGATTGCTTGTTTTGGCGTTGCTTGTTTTGTTATTTTATTTCTCAGAGGCGAACCTGAGTTTTTTTTTGGGTTTCCCATACTCTTTTGCTCCAGGAACTTGGAAGTAACTGAATACATAGTTGCTGTGTTTAATATAAACTCACCCAAATGACAATAAAAGTTATCCCAAAGAAGCTATATTTCATTTACCAAATTCAATGGCTGGAACGTAGCAAAACCTGTCAGCAGCGGATGACGGGCTTTTCCTAGCTCAAATCAAACCTTAATCAATCCTCCCACCTGTAGTTGCAACCCTCCACTCTTTCCCTGTGATTATAAAAACCAAAGGTGTTTATTGGGCAAACTGTGCATGCTTAACATAGTTTCCAGTATATCAAAAATCAAATTGCATGTCTAATTCAACGAGTACAACATTAAGTGTGCTGACTCTTACTGCCCTTTAATCCCTATAAAATCTTAGTAGAGCTGCTACCACTACTGACAACTCACTGTGCTACAAAACCCCCTGAGGTCAGCAGAGCTATTCAGACTCCTTCACAATCTCCCTCAGTAAAGAGCATCACTCTTTAATCGGACTCCTATCAGAGCACTACTCGCGGGAAAATACAACTCCATTGAAATGTTTTTTTTTCATGGTCTCTTCCGACCACCCATTCGAGGAGACCCTGCTTTTTGTTTGGACCGAAAATGGCATGAGTTAGACAACATTTAATTCTTCATGCGTAAGGTGTGATGCTTCTTCGTAGTAACCATCTTCTTCTTCTTCTTATTCGGATTAATATGGAGTCGCTTTCACACAATCATACCAATGCAATCGAACTCCGAGCCCCAAAGTGTGTTGTTTCAGCTAGGTTCAGACTCTGGGTCCCATATTACCAAGCTGAGATCAAATCCACTGCACTTCTAGAATACCGTAGCATGCACTTCCCTTATATTGGTAAGTAATATTACCTATGTAAGTGAAACTAAAGGAGGCCCTAGACGGTCTATCATTTTGATCAAAAGCTTCCGTCAGTTGATTGACTCAAGCACGATTGACCGTCTAGGAACCTGTTTGACGCTTGAGTCAAGCGTCGACGGTGATTGATAGAAAGTTTGAATGACTTAATCATTTTGATCAAAAGTAGTGTGTTAGACTAGCTTTGATCGAGATTGAAGGACTGATTGAAGGGTGGACTGAAGATTAATTGAAGCATACGTCAATGGATTGACGGAAAATTTTTATCAGAATGATTGACCGTCTAGGGCCTCCTTAAGACCAGTTAGATAGACCGAAAGCTAGATTTGCTTTAGTCAGGGGTAAAGATTCTACTAAATTTTTAATAAAGATCACTAAAAAAAACTACAAGATTCTTTTCGCACCCTAATCAAAATTTTAAGTTATCAAATGTGAATGAACGTACACACTTTTTCTTTTTAAATTTTCGTAGGTCACACGCGTCACAAACTCTAAAGATGAGTGAAAATATCCTAAATGGTAAAATCATTATAAACATAGCAATATAGTTCCTTGCTATGAGACTCGTTCGCGAAGGTTCAATAGTTCTTTGTTAGAAGTTAATTAGAAAAACCAACCTCGTTTAAAATGTTGATCGTGGAACTCATTTTCTTGGTGGTTCCTTTTAAGTTAAGGAGCGGCTTTTTTGTAGAAACAAGTTTTTTGACAGACTAATAAAGAGAAAATCCAGACCAGCTTTTGGTTTTTCCTCTAAGGAAAGGCTTTGCTATACTTATGATCATAGGCAGCGCGCTAGCGCTGCCTAAGTAAAGAACCATGTGGGCACAATGTGTTTTTTTTTTCTTTCTTCAGCCGGGCACTTCGTATCGAAGGAGACGTCGTAGAAACTTTGAAAAGGGCTCATTCGTTTGATAATTGGAGTGGCTAGTGCCCTTTTTAATACGCCCATCATTCCCCCAAACATATCCAATCCAAATTTTGAGATAGCCATTCTGTTCAGCGTAGTTGATTTACAGATAGAAAATATGGTTTTGAGGAGGACACTCCCCCACAACCTTCGGGGCAAGGGTTATAAGTTATGCCCTGAGGGCATATAAGAATGATGTTGGCACAATGTACTACGTATTATTTTTTTTTCCTTTAGAGCAGGGCACTTCATATGGAAGGGGGCGTCGTAGAAACTTCAAAAGGGGCTCATTCGATTGGAAACTGAGAGTTGTAGTGCCCTTTTTAATAGTCGAAGGTGATTGGAGGGCAACTAGCCCCCCCAAGCCCATCATTCCCCCAAACACATCCAATCAAAATTTTGACATAGCCATTTTGTTCAGCATGGTTGATTTCCAGATAAAAAATATGTTTTTGAGGAGGACACTCCCCCAAAACCCTCAGGGCAAGGGTTTTAAGTTATGCCCTGGGGGCATATAAGGTTTTTTATAGAAGGCGTTGTCGTAAAAATTCAAAACAGGCTCATTCGATGGGAAATTCGAAGAGCTAGTACCCTTTTTAATAGTCAAAAGTGATTCGAGGGCAACTAGCCCCCCACCACGCCCATCATTCCCCCAAACACATCCAATCAAAATTTTGAGATAGCCATTTTTTCAGCGTAGTTGATTTCCAGATAAAAAATATGTTTTTGAGGAGGACAATCCCCCACAACCCTCGGGGCAAGGGTTTTAAGTTATGCCCTGGGGGCATATAAGGTTTTTTATAGAAGGCGTTGTCGTAAAAATTTCAAAAAAGGCTCATTCGTTGGAAATTCAAAACTTAGTGCCCTTCTTAATAGTCGAAACTGATTGGAGGGCAACTAGCCCCCCTCCCCCCCCCCCCACGCCCATCATTCCCCCAAACACATCCAATAAAAATTTCGAGATAGCCATTTTGCTCAGCGTAGTTGATTTCCACACTGAAAATATATTTTTGAGGAGGACACTCCCCCACAACCCTCAAGGCAAGGATTAAGAGTTATGCCCTGGGGGCACATAAGGTTTTTATTCAAATCTTTGTCGTAGAAACTTGAAAAAGGGCTCATTCGATTTGAAATTCAAAGGGCTAGTTCCCTTTTTAATAGTCGAAAGTGATTTGACGACAACTAACCCCCCTCTGACGCCCACCTTTTCCCCAAACATATCCAATCAAAATTTTTAGATAGACATTTTATTCCACGTAGTTGATAGTTTTGGAAATTAGGCCTTTAAGGATGGCAACCCCTCCCCCCACAGCCTTCAGGGCAAGGGTTGTAAGTTATGCCCTGGGGCAAATAAAGTTTTTATTGAAAGCGTTGTCGTAGAAACTTCAAAAGGGCTCATTCAATTGGAAATTGAAATGGCTAGTGCCTTTTTTAATAGTTGAAAGTGATTGGATAGTGACTAACACCCCTCTCACGCCCACCATTTCCCCAAACACATCCAATCAAAATTTTTAGATATCCATTTTATTCAACGCAGTTGAACGTTCTGGAAATTAGGTCTTTTAGGATGATAACCCCCTCAGAGCCCTAAGTGCAAGGGTTGTAAGTTATGCCCTGGGGGCATGTAAGGTTTATATAGAAAGTTGCTGTATTAATCATAGGCAGCAGGATCGCGCTTCCTAAGTAAAGAACGGGGACACTCGAGAACGAGACAAGAAACGGGGACTAAGTAAAGGGGAGGACACTCCCCCACAACCCTCAGGGCAAGGGTTTTAAGTTATGCCCAGGGGGTATATAAGAACGATGTTGGCACAATGTATTATTTATTAATTTTTCTCTTTAGAGCAGGACACTTCGTATCGAAGAAGTTGTCGTAGAAACTTCGAAAAGCACTCATTCAATTGGAAATTGGAGTGGCTTGTGCCCTTTTTAATAGTCGAAAGTGATTGGAAGGTGACTAACACCCCTCTCACGCCCACCATTTCCCCAAACACATCCAATCAAAATTTTGAGATAACCATGCTGTTTAACGTAGTTGAAAGTTCTGGAAATTCGGTCTTAGAGGATGAAAACCACCCTAACAGACCTTAGGGTAAGGGTTGTAAATTATGCCCTTGGGGCATATAAGGTGTTTATAGAAAGCGTTGTCGTTTCCAAAAGGGCTCATTCGATTGGAAATCGAAAGGCCTAGTGCCCTTTTTAATACTCAAAAGTGATTGGAAGGCTTGACATTTTTATAGTAAAGATCGAAATGGGTATAATGTATTATTTTTTGTTGTTGTTTAGACCAGGGTACTTCGTATCGAAGGAGTTGTCGTGGGAACTTCGAAAAGGGCTCATTCGATTGAAAATAGAAAGGGCTGATGCCCTTTTTAATAGTCGAAAGTGATTTGAGGGCAAATGATCCCCCTTCCACTCCCACCCTCCCACGCCAACCCTCCCATTTCTGCTCTTGAAATTTAACAAATAAAAATAGCGTAAGTGTATCCAAGCTATCAAAGAAAGTAAACAGATTTTTTTTGCGAATGGTATCAAGTTTGCCATTTCAGGTCAATTAGAGGAGGTATGAAACTAAATCAAACAGTACTATTTGTGTCCAGATTTTTAAAAGGGTGTATGTTGTTAATAAATGCTGAAAATATTTCTCCAGCATACAAATAGCAAGCGAAACTATAAAGTCTTAGAAAACGAAAAGATTTAAAGTATTATTTTCTTTTTCCCTGAAAAGACTATGTCAATATAAAACGAACAGAAATTAATTAAAAAAAACTTTTTCCAAAAAATGAGTTTTTAAAGAAAAGTTAAAAACTCCATTAAACAAAAAATGAGCAAAAATAAAATTAAATAACCTACCAAGCGTGAAACTACCACAAATCAGCATCGATAAATAAATGAAACCCAAAACGAACAGAAATTACAATAATTAACCGAGTCAAACTCAAAACGAGCAGAAATTAACATAAGTTGTACGCAAAACCCCTATGCCTTCCCAAGGTCAGAACGAAATTTGTGCTTTACTGAAAAAATACAAATGAATGTGCATTGTCAGTTTAATATACATATACTGGTATTTAGTAATCGAAATGTTAATATTATTTGATTTATTAAAGTTATAAAAGTAAAACATTTATATTTTTTTCAGTAAATTGCAAATTTTGTTCTGACGTTGGGAAGGCATAGGGGTTTTGCGCACAACTTATGTTAATTTCTGCTCGTTTTGAGTTTGACTCGGTTAATTATTGTAGTTAACCAGGGAACTATTGATGACATTTTCTTCCTAGCTATGTTACCTTTTCGATTTTCTTTTGTAAAAGATTAATGGAATAGGGTTTAGTACAGCCAACCCAATTGTAGCATATTCAGAGCATATTAAAAAAGTACCGTATTCAGAGTCTAAAAATAACACTAAGCGAGCAAAATATAATAAGCTTAGATGGTATTCAGATAGTTCTTAAAGTCCAAAATACATAAAAATAATTAGCATTTTTGCCCCCCCCCCGGACCTATCTTAGCTCTGTTCATACCTTTAAACTGTGTTTATCAAAGATATTTCGTTCAGCTTTTCAAAATCCTCAAGTTTTAGGGCAATAACACATTATCGTCAGTGTTGCCACTTTGAACCGTGAAAATACATGAGCAAAAACTGATTATTCAAATTTGACAACGCTTTTCGTCCGTAAAATTTATGTTTAACGATCTGTTAATTCCCGAAAACGACAACACCTTCAATGAAAAGCTGCACCATCTTAAGCTGTCTCATGCCATACCTTTTTGAGTTCATTTTCAAACTGTTTGTGGTAACGAAGTGTAAGTAAGGAGCCACACGGCTCAATAGTAGTCGAAACTCTAAAAAGCGGAATTTTGATGCCAATAGATATATCAAAATAATCGGCTTAGTATGCTGATCCCAATTACAGTGGCATAATTTTTTCAAAATCCTGGGGGGGGGGCAAAGCTGGAGTCAATTTTCTCAAATCAAGTGACTATTCAGTACTATAGAAGTACTATAAAGGTATTTTAAAGTACTATAAAGGTAAATATGTATTAAAAAAAACTGGTCTGTTTCTGTTGATGCTTGAATTATGCAGGTTTATCTTGGTTTTGACAAGATTTTGGAAGAAACTAAATTTCAGCTTGGGGGCAAACTGGGGTATGGGGGAGGGCAAACCAAGGTCTAGGATGGGCAGTTGCCCCCTGCCCCAGGCTGGGGGCATTTTTCGCGAGGATGAAGTTACACGGAGGGAATTTCACGGGAGGTGTATTTTACGTGGGAGGAAATTTCCACAGAGGAGTTTCCTGTGAGGAGAGAGAATTTTCTATGGAGGGTGAGCCAGATTTACCGACATTATTTGAAACACGATGTAATATTTTTTTTTTGAAGTAGAAACTTCAAAAAGGGCTCATTCGATTGGAAATTGAAAAGGCTAGTGGAATTTTTAATACTCGAAAGTAATTGAAAGGTAACTAACAACCCTTCCACGCCAACCATTTCCCCAAACACATCCAATCAAAATTTTGAGATAGCCATTTTGTTCAGCGTAGTGGATATCCACATAGAAATTATGTTTTTGAGGAGGAAACTCCCCCTAAGCCCTCAGGGCAAGGGTTGTAAGTTATGCCCTGGGGGCATATAAGGTTTTTAAAGAAATCGTTGTCGTAGAAACTTCAAGAAAGGCTTATTTGATTGGAACTTCAAAGGGTTAGTGACCTTTTCAATAATCGAAAGTGATTTGAGGGCAACTAACCCCCCTCTCACACCCACCTTTTCCCAAACACATCCAATCAAAATTTTGAGATAGCCATTTTGTTCAACATAGTTGAAAATTCTGGAAATTGAGTCTTTGAGGATTACAACCCCCCACAGCCCTCAGGGCAGGGTTTGTAAGTTATGCCCTGGGGGCATATAAGTTTCTATAGAAAGCGTTGTCGTAGAAACTTCAAAAAAGGGCTCATTCGATTGGAAATTGAAATGGCTAGTGCCCTTTTTAACAGTCGAAAGTGATTGGTAGGCAACTAACACACCTTCCACAACCAACATTTCCCAAACACATCCAATCAAAATATTGAGATAGCCATTTTGTTCCAAGTAGTTAAACGTTCTGGAAATTATACCTTTGAGCAGGACGCTCCCTCTACAGTCTTCAGAGCAAGGGTTTTAAGTTACGCCCTTGGGGCATATAAGGTTTTTATAGAAAGCGATGTTGTAGAAACTTCATAAAGGGCTCATTCAATTGTAAATTGAAAGGGCTAATGCCCTTTTTAATAGTCGAAAGTGATTGATGGGCAACTAACCCCCCTCTCACGCCCACTATTTCCCCAAACACATCTAATCAAAATTTTGAGATATCCATTTTGTTCACCGTAGTTGAAAGTTCTGGAAGTTAGGTCTTTTAGGATGATAACCCCCTCAGAGCCCTTAGTACAAGGGATGTAAGTTATGCCTAGGGGGTATATAAGGTTTATATAGAAAGTGTTTTTCGTAGAAATTTCAGAAAGGGCTCATTTGATTGGAAATTGAAAGGGCTAGTGTCCTTTTTAATAGTCGAAAGTGAGTGGAGAGAAATTAACCCCCCTCTCACGCCCACCCACCTTTTACCCAAATACATTCAATCAAAGTTTAGAGATAGCCATATTGTTCGAACGTAGTTGAAAGTTCTGAAAATTATGTATTTGAGGATGACAAACCCCCCAGATCCCCCAGGGCAAAGGTTGTAAGTTATGCCCTGGGGCATATAAGGTTTTTATAGATAGTGTTGTCGTAATAACTTCAAAAGGGGCTCATTTAATTGGAAATTGAGAGGGCTAGTGCCCTTTTCAATAGTCGAAAGTGATTGGAGGGTAACTAACCCCCCTCTCTCGCCCACCATTCCCCAAAACACATCCAATCAAAATTTTCAGATATCCATTTTGTTCAACTTAGTAAAAGTTCTGGAAATTAGGTCTTTGAGGATGACCCCCCTCCCAGCCCGCAGGGCAAGGGTTGTAAGTTATGCCCTGGGGGCATGTAAGGTTTATATTGAAAGCGTTGTCGTATAAACTTCAAAAGGGCTCATTTGATTGGAAATTGAAAGGGCTAATGCCTTTTTTAATAGTTAAAAGTAATTGGAGAGCAACTAACGCCCCTCTCACGACCACATGAGATAGCCATTTTGTTTAACGTAATTGAAAGTTAAAAAAACGCTAAAGTTTTTTATTGTTTTAAAAAATAAAGTTGCGAGACAGAGTCAAACTTTAGTGTAAAGAGCGAGGCATTGAGGAGGGGATAGCCCCTTTCATATACGGAATGACTTCTGTTCGTTTTAAGTTTTAATGTCGCTCCTTACTTTCAGTTAAAAAAACTTGTTTTATTTTAAATTTAATTTCTGAACATTTTTGAATTAATAAAGTTTTTGACTTTGGCTCACCGTACATGAATAATTAAAACGAAATTTGCATATTAATTTTACTTTTTTTGGTTAAATGGCTTTCTCGGAAGTTTTTTAATTTTATTTACGAACGTTTTTATTAGTAATAAATATACGTAACTTACAAATTAACTTACGTAACGAACTTCTATATCCGTATATTTGTATTACGTATATTCGGGGGTTCGCCCCTTAGTCAATACCTTGCTCTTTACGCCAAATTTCCAATTTTGTTCCAATTCTTTAATAATGACCCCTTAATCACCAAGGGCCTTAATTAGAATAAATAGTTTTTATGAAAGTACTAAAAACAACTTTAGCGTAAAGAGTGAGGTATTAACTAGGGGGCCAACCCAATCATATACGTAATAATGTCGTTTTGAGTTTTGATGTTGCTCCTTATTATCAGTTGAAAAGCTTGTTTTTTTTATTCAATTTCTGATGTTTTTTTTCAATAATATTGGGAAACCCGGTGCCCCCTTCATAGCAATGTCCCTTCCCCCACGAAAAATTCCTCCATGGAAAGATCCTCCCATATAACCCCAACCCCCCCAACCCCACTACCAGAAAAAATCCCCCTGAAAACGTCTGTATAGTTTCCAATAACCAATACTATATGTAAACATTGGGCAAAGTTCATAACTTGCAGCCCTTCCCCCGGGGACTGTGGGGGATTAATCATCCTTAAAGACATAGTTATTATATTTTTCGACCATGCTGAACCAAATGGCTATCTCAAAATTTTGATCGGGTGACTTTGGAAAAAACATGAGCGTGGGAGGGGGCCTAGTTGCCCTCCACTTTTTAGTCACTTAAAAAGGGCACTAGAACTTTTAATTTCCGTTCGATGGAGCCCTCCCGCTATATTCTAGGACCACTGCGTCGATATGATCACCCCTGGGGAAAAGAAAAAAAAACAAATGAACACGCATCCGTGATCTTTCTTCTGGCAAAAAAATCCACATTTTTGCAGGTAGGAGCTTGAAACCTCTACAGCAAGGTTCTCTGATACGCTGAATCTGATGGTGTGATTTTCATTAAGGTTCTATGATTTTTAGGGACGTTTCCCTCTTTTTTCGAAAATAAGGCAAATTTTCTCAGGTGCGTAACTTTTGATGGATAATGTTAAACTTGATGAAATTTATATATTTGAAATCAGCATAAAAAATCGACTCTTTTGATGTATCTTTTGGTATCAAAACTCTGTTTTTTAGAGTTTCGGTAACTATTGAGCCAGGTCGCTTCTTACTTATAGTTTGTTACCACAAACTGTTTAAAAAGGCTGCTTAAACTAACTCTTTCGTTCCACATGATGCTGTCGTAGCTGGAACGAAAGAAAAGTAGCTTTGGATTTACTTTTGTGGTTAATGGGCAAAAGTAGTTAATGGGCAACTAAAAGTAGTTAATGGGCCTTTTGTAGTTAAAAGTAGTTAATAGAACTTTTGATGGGTAAGACTAAACTTAATAAAACTTATATATTTGAAATCAGCATAAAAATTAGATTTTTTTTGATGTATCTACTTGTATCAAAAATTGCGTTTTTTAGAGTTTCGGTTACTGTTGAGCCTGGTCGCTCCTTACTTACAATTCGCTACCACGAACTGTTCGATATACAGGTATAAAGCAATAAAAGGCATAGAGCCAACCTACTTATCTTTATTTGGCATTCGAAACTATTTTCTTAGGTGCGGTGACGGGTATATTACCTTATGGATCAGTGCGTAATAGCGACATTTATTGAGTTTTCTCGTCGTTCCAACAATCGTGGTTGTTAGTGCTTTGTTGAGCGCGATAAAACGTTGTTGATCGAAGGAGTATTAAATTAATTTACATGAGACAAGAATTACTTTTTGGGGATGATTATCGATTAAATATTTCTTTCCAAGATAAAAATGGTATTATTACAAAAATTATTTCCAAACCATTAGTGATATTTGCAATTTCACGTATACATCTCAAGTGAGATTTCAATAACCTTTGATCGATACCCAACAGCTTTGAGCAGAAGCTTTGAGTATTGACGTTGCACTTAACTTGAAGGGAAATCATGCGAGGACTCTCAATGAGCATTATTGGGGGCACAAAGAGAGCGCATGGCCCCTTCAACAGCCCCCCAGTACCAGCATTTCGGCAAAAGGTTTGTCGGAACTTTTTTTGATTGATAAGCTTGAATTTAGGGGGCAAGTAGGTGAACAAAAGGAGGCATGAAAGAGATGATTTTCATAGGCAATCCCCCCCGCTAACTTTAGCAGAAAAATGCTTAGGTCCATTTTAAATCTGTTTAGACAATTAACTTAGGCTAAAAGGAGAGAGAGAATAGACTTTCACCTAACAACTGCGTTAAAGCGTCCAGATTTACTCGGTATATGTTAGGCAAGTGCCCACAAGACAATGGGTCTAAAAATATGAAATTTCGGACAACTGTGATCTACAGTCCGGACGTTAAGTTTCACTCTTCGTGAATTTGACTACATTCTAGACAAGAAAAATTTGATTTGCGCAATATTTTGCATGCGCAACGATTTTAAATTGTAATGTGGGACAACGACGTAGTTTTGCAGTTTTGTTCAAGTGCTTATGTGACAATAAATCAGTGATAAGCATAATTACCACAAAATACATCAGAGGCTCATAATAGTCGCTATTTTATTCGTCAAAGTAATGTGGTTTCAGCTTGCACATTCTAAAATTTTTGAAAATATGACAAAATTACGTTCGGCTTTATGTTTTGGGGCAAAGTAACACGACAATATCTTATATGAACTGAGCATTTTAAAGGGAACAACATTGATTTGGAGTCGAGAAATAGATAGTAACGTTGACTTTGAGCAGGAACTTTATATTTTCAGACCATATTTAAGGAACGTATTTATTTTCTTCAAAGAATATTCTTCTTCGGAAATTCCATTTTAAAGTATTGAGAGATCAACAGCTAAAGGCTTTGATCAATGGCGAACAAAAAAAAAGAAAAAAAAATGGTTTGTCGGCCCAGCTGACCAATGGTTAATGCAACCCTTCACGCTGCCCAAGCAACGTCAAACTAGGTGAAACTAGGAATTTGCTATATTCGTACTGTTTCATAACCGTAGCAACTACCACCAAAACTGAAGTAACTAAACCTTTTTTTAGATTGAAAAATACGACGAGAACGAACTCACAATAGAAACAGAATATGTGTATTCCACAAATATCACTTTGGAAAAAAAATATTCAAGCTTTACAATACTCAGAATTGTAGCGGCAAAAATTAGATAGTCCGCGATGACAATTTTCCAAGACTATAGAGTTACTTAGATGAGTTATACCCAAAATTTAGCTCTGAATAAAAACTTAACTACCGAATCAAAATAGAAGCAATAAGACCAGTTCTCATTCACTGGTTGAAGGAGAAATTCTCCCTAAATTTCTCGTCCTCACATTTAGTTACTAATTAAGCGAGCAAGTAAGAATTTCATTTCGCAAGTAAGAATTTCTTGTTATTAATTATTTTTTCTCTTTTTTTCCGGATCAAGTTTTATAGAATTTGCTCGTTTATTGTCACACCTAAAGTATACCTGAATAAAAAAAAAAAAAACATCAGTTCTTCGAAAATCCAGTGCAAATGTTCTCATAAAGATACTCTTTACTGAAGTATTAATAAAGAAAGCTTTTCTTTTCTTTTGTTTTGTTCCTCTTTTTTTAAACCTGTCTACCTTTTTATGATATTTTTCACTTTCATTTTATATTCTGAAGTTTTTCGTTTTTAATTGGAGTAAATAAGTGGAAGCAAATTAGTGACAATACTGACTTTTCAAACCAAGTTACACTATTAAGTTCTTTGTTTCAGTGACCCGAGTGTAACTTACAGAAATTCCGCATATCTTGGGTTTGTTAATCGACTATATATATAGACTAAGTAGTAAGTGACTATGGTGACACTCAGGCCTTATTTTAACCATCCTGCAGAATCATTAAATTTCAAATACGCACAGAAATTTTAATAATGAGAGTGGATCTGATTTGAAATAAATCCGAGTAGGGAACAGTACTTACAGATGTTATCAAGACACCACTCAGCACAAAAACCAACATGGTGCTTCAAAAATTCCTTCTCGCGTCTCCATTTTTCCAACGACACAAGAGGGTTTAATGCAATCGCATTTAATCTTCTTTTGATCGCTTTCATGTTATCACCTGCAAGAAAAAAAAATCGAAACGTCTTGAAAAGATAGGGCTGTCTAGGGATATACAAGGCTTTTTGGAACCAAAACAGGTTAGCAACAAATGTTATTGACCCTCGAAACCCGTTTGGGCATTATACATTTAAATTTGCGAAAACCTACATCAATGATATTTAAATTTGCAAAAACCTGCGTCATTGACATTTAAATTTGCAAAAATCTACGTCATTGACAAGGTCGTTTGATAGATTTAAGTTTACGTAAACATTGGGCCAGCGTCTTGGAGAATGCCCTGAGGGCTTGGCATGGCTACAGGTGCGTTCCCTATGTTTGTTGCAGTAGCACCTATGGCCCTGGGGCAGGACACCAGTAGTTTATGGTCTAGTAAACCGGAAGCAATCAATCAAAAAAGTGACCGAACATCAATATCCACCACCCCTATACTATTTACTTATGAGGCAAATTCCAAATATCTCCTATTTCCTTAATTACAAAATTACTGATCAAAGTTAGTAGCATTATAAATTTTGCCTAATCTTATAATTATGAGAAAAACAGTTCCAAAGCAGGTTGCGGTCTCCACTGAATTTTGTCAAATTTCACAAGAAAGGATATCCATAAGTAGAGGTTTCAGGTCTCTACCTCCTAGAACAAGGAATTTGGTATTGTTCCTGAAAAATATAGTCACAGATATGTGCTTTTATGGATTTCTTGAGCGGTTACGTAATGAAATCACAGGTAAAAAAAAAAAAATTAGCTCATTCGACCAGCAATTTAAAGTTCTAGTGCCTTTTTTAAGCAATAAAAGAGACTGCACCACAGTAAAGTGCATTTTCCAACAACTCTGTGCCACAAATCATTTGAAACGAATGGGGCCAAAACGAAGTCGAGCAGAAACTCGGAAGTAGCTGAAAGTTTTCAGATCGAGCAATGTCAGATCGAAAAAAAATCCTCAGCTAAGTTTCTCAAAGCACACTACTGCGGGGTTGCGCATTCGTCCCTAAAAAGCTATATGAGTCTTGAACATTCTTGGAAAGCACAAACAAAATCAAATTGAATATTAGATATATAATGATACTAATTGTTGAAAGATCCATCAGTTCAAGATTTTATTTTCACTGTAATTTTTATTTTCATTTTCAATGCTGTAAGAACTGAAAAAGAATAAATTTGTAATATAATTCGTTTTCAGTGAAGCGCCAATGACGTATCAGGCTTTAGGTTTTTACAGTTAAAGAAGGAGGCAGTATCCAAATTTCGTTTGTAGTGAAACTATATTTGTCTTGAACTATCTTGGAAAGAACTAAGAAATTACACTTTATATTTTATGTATTATGATATTAATTGATGAAAGCTCATCAGTTCAAAATTTTACTGTAATTTTAATATTTATTTTCAATATTAAGTACAAAAGAAAACATTTGTAATATAATTCGTTTTCAGTAAAGCGCCAATGACGCAGTAGGTTTTAGGCTTCTGCAGTGAGAGGAGGCGATACCCAAACTCTTGTTTGTAGTTATTTTTATTCGATTCAAGCTTGATTTGCATATTTAATTTAAGTTTCACTCGTTTTAATATTTATTTATTTATTTACATTAATATCTATTGTATGTTTGTTCACATTGATTGTTTATTTAATTTCTGTTCGTTTTAAGTTTCATTTATACTTCAATAGCAAAATATTTTCTTTCATTTTAAGCTTGATTTTCATATTCAATCTAAGCATTACTCGCCTTAAGATCTATTTATTCATTTATATTATTACTTGTTGGTTTTTTGCTATGATTGTCCATTTACTTTCTGTTCGTTTTGGGTTTCATTCATTCTTTAATAGTAATTTCTGGTCGTTTTGAGTTTGAATTTTAACAGGTATTTGTATCTGCTGAGCTGAAGTTTAAAATGGCCTTTAGTTTTCTTTGAAAAAGTTATCTTTCGGAAAGTTTTTTTTTAACTAATTTTGTTTGTTTTTGATTGCAAAAAGTTCTAAGTTTTTATGGCATGGGGGTGGGGGGGGGTTGCTTACTTTCCGATTATTCTTGACTTTAAAAAACCATTACCTCTTTGATAAAAACCTTATATATGAACAATGGACAGCTTGCATAACTTATGAACAGCGATTGACACAACAATGAATGGATTGAAAAAATAGCTTCAATAAGGGTCGTTAGACCTTTTCATTTGGTAACTCAGAAAGATCAGGACTGTTTGGATTTGACCTCAATCGGATTTTGTGCGCCAAAGCAATTTTGCATCTATCGCAGAGTATGTATTTTAACCTTATTCTAAGTATGGCAGTAATTTTAATTATTTTAGCATTTTCAGTTTGAGGGAATTTCTGGGAGTATTTGTATAGCAAATTCTTTATCTCGTTCTAATTAGTGGATTTTGATGCGTCTTAATGTCCCCTCGAAATTTCTATACACAGTTATGCAGAATAGTTACAGTTATTGAACTGTAACTGAGATAGCTGCTATCTCAAAATTTGTAGCGGATGAATTTGGGGAAAAAAGGACGGAGGGGTGGGCTAGTTGCCCTTAAACCTCTTGAATCTTAAAAAGTGAACTTTGAACATCCAATTAAATGAGCCCTCTATGAAGTTTACACGAGCATCCCTTTCATAAGAATCTTACAAGCCCTTAGGGCATAACTTAGAACGCCTTCCCATGGGCCCTGGGGGGTTGTGTTGACGCCGGAGTTTTTGTTATCCGACCTTTGAACTATTTTTAACAAAATGTCTATCTCAAAATTTTCATCAAATGGGTTTGGAAAAAGAAGGCGTGGGGGGGGGGGGGGGCTAGCTGCCCTAGGATCTCTTTTGACTATTAAATGTGAGCTGGAACTTTCAACTTAAAATCAAATGAGCTCTCTCTGAAGTTTATACGAGCATCCCTTTCATAAGAACCATATATGCCCCAGGGCATAACTTACAACGTCTGCCCCTGGGCCCTGGGGGTTTGTGACGACAACTGAGTTTTTGTTATCTGACATTTGATTAATTTTTAACTTAATGGCTATCCCAAAATTTTTATTTGATGCATTTGGGGAAAAAGGGGCGTGGGGGAGGGGGGGGGGGGCTAGTTGCCATCCAATCTCTTTTGACTCTAAAATACTGAGCTTGAACTTTCAATTTCCAATCAAATGAGCACTCTCTGAAGTTTTCACGAGCATTCCTTCAATAAGAACCATATATTCCCCCAGGGTATAACTTACAACGCCTGCCCTCGGACCCTGGGGGACTGTGTCGACCCCGGAGTTTTTGTTATATGGTCTTTGAACTATTTAAAAAAAAGGCTATCTCAAAGTTCTTATCGGATGGGTTTGAGGAAAAAATGGCGTTGAGGGGGGGGGGCTAGGTGCCCTCCAATCTCTTTTGACTCTTAAAAAGTGAACTAGAACTTTCAATTTCAAATCAAATTAGCCCTCTGTGAAGTTAATACGAGCATCCCTTCCATAAGACCCATATATACCCCCAGGGCATAACTTACAACGCCTGCCCCCGGGCCCTGGGGAGCCGTGTCGACACCGGAATTTTTGTTATATGATCTTTGTACTATTTTTAACAAAATAGCTATCTCAAAATTGTTATCGGACGCATTTAGGAATAAAGGGCTTGGGGGGGAGGAGCTAGTTACCCTCCGATATCTTTTGACGCTGAAAAATTGAACTAGAACTTCTAATTTCCAATGAAATGAGCCCTCTCTGAAGTTTATACAAGCATTCCTTCCATAAGAACCATATATGCCCCCAGGGCATCACTTATAACCCATGCCCTGAAGACTGTGGTGGGAGTGTCCTGCTCAAACATATAATTTTCAGAATTTTCAACTACGTTGAACAAAATGTCTATGTAAAAATTTGATTGGATGTGTTTGGGGAAATGGTGGGCGTGGAAGGTGTGTTAGTTGCCTTCCAATCACTTTCGACTATTAAAAAGGGAACTAGCCATTTAAATTTCCAATCGAATGAGCCCTTTTTGAAGTTTCTACGACAACGCTTTCTATAAAAACCTTATATGCCCCCAGGGCATAACTTACAACCCTTGCCCTGAGGGCTGTGGGGGCTGTTATCCTCAAAGACCTAGTTTCCTGAATTTTCAACTACGTTGAACAAAATGGCCACCTCAAAATTTTGATTGGATGTGTTTGGGGAAGAGGTGGGCGTGAGAGGAGGGTTAGTTGCCCTCCAATCACTTTCGACTATTAAAAAGGGAACTAGCCATTTAAATTTCCAATCGAATGAGTCCTTTTCGAAGTTTCTACGACAAAGATTTCTATAAAAACCTTATATGCTTCCAGGGCATAACTTACAACCCTTGCCCTGAGGGCTGTGGGGGAGTCTCCTCCTCAAAACTATAATTTCTATCGGGAAATCAACTACGCTGAACAAAATGGCTATCTAAAAATTTTCATTGGATGTGTTTGGGGAAATGATGGGCGTTGAAGGTGTGTTAGCTGCCTTCCAATCACTTTTGACCCTCAAAATGGGCACTAGAACTATCAATGTCGAATCGAATGAGAGCCCTTTAAAATTTCAGCAACGACCACTTCCATATAAAGTGCCTCTGGGGAAAAAAATTAACAAATTTGCACTGTACTGAAAAAATATATATGTTTTTACTTTTATAACTTTAATAAATGAAATAATATTAACATTTTGATTACTAAATATCAGTATAGGTATATTAAACTGACAATGCACATTCATTTGTATTTTTTTTCAGTAAAGTGCAAATCATGTTCTGGCCTTGGGAAGGCATAGGGATTTTGAGCCCTACTCATGATAATTTCTGCTCATTTTGAGTTTGACTCGGTTATTTATTGTAATTTCTGTTCGTTTTGGGTTTCATTTATATATCGATGCTGATTTATGGTAGTTTCACGCTTGGTAGATCATTTGATTTTATTTTTGCTCATTTTTGGTTTAATGGAGATCTTTACTTTTCTTTGAAAAACTTATTTTGTGGAAAAAGTTTTTTTGATTAATTTCTGTTCGTTTTATATTGACATAGTCTTTTCAGGGAAAAAGAAAATAATTATTTAAATCTTCTCGTTTTTAAGACTTTATAGATTGGCCTGCTATTTGTATCCTGGAGAAAAATTTTCAGCAATTTTTAACAACATACACCCTTTTAACAATCTGGACACAAATAGTAAGTGTTTAATTTAGTTTCATACCTCCTCTATTTGACCTGAAGTAGAAAACTTGATACCATTAGCAACAAAAATCTGTTTACTTTCTTTGATAGCTTGGATACACTTACGCTATTTTTATTTGGTTAAATTTTAAGAGCAGAAGTAGACCCGAACGTTTGAACATAATAACCTCAGTCGTTCTTGGGATACTGCTGAGATGCCTTATTGGAAATTAGCATTAACACAGTGCATTTTGATTTAATCTTAGGGCAACATTTAGTTTTTAAACATTATGCGCAAACGGGACGGTAGGCGTGGAAGGGGCACTAGTTGCCCTCTGATCATTTTCGACTATTAAAAAGAGCATTAGCCCTTTCTTTTTTCAATCTTATGAGCCCTTTTAGAAGTTCTTAAGACAAATCCTTCGATACAAAGTGCCCTGGTCTAAACAAAAGAAAAAATAAAAAAACAAAAATAATAGACCATTGTACCACATCTTTACTATAAAAATCTTTACTATAAAAATGTCAAGCCTTCCAATCACTTTCGACTATTAAATAGGGCACTAGTCCTTTCAATTTCAAATCGAATGAGCCCTTTTGAGTTTCTACGACAACGCTTTCTATAAACACCTTATAGCCCCAAGATCATAAATTACAACCCTGCCCTGAGGGCTGTGAGGGGGTTGTCATCCTGAAAGACCTAATTTCCAGAACTTTCAACTACGTTAAAAAAAATGGCTATCTCAAAATTTTGATTAGATGTGTTTGGAGAAATGGTGGGCATTACAGGGGCATTAGTTGCTCACCAATCACTTTCAACTATTAAAAAAGGCACTAGCCCTTTCAATTTCCAATCAAATGAGCCCTTTTGAAGTTTCTACGACAACACTTTCAAAAAACCCTTACATGCCCCCAGGGCATAACTTACAACACTTGCACGGGGGGGGGGGTCATTCTGAAAGACCTAATTTCCAGAATTTTCAACTACGTTGAAAAAAATTGCTATCTCAAAATTTTGATTGGATGTGTTAGGGAAAATGGTGGGCGTGAGAGGGGGGTTAGTAGCCCTCCGATCACTTCTGACTGTTTAAAAGGGCACCAACCCTTTCAATTTACCATCGAATGAGCCCTTTTAAAGTTTCTACTACAACTCTTTCTATATAAACCTTATATGCCCCAGGGCATAACTTACAACCCTTGACCTGAGGGCTGTGAGGGGGTTGTCATCCTCAAAGACATAATTTCCGGACCTTCCAACTACGTTGAACAAAATGGCTATCTAAAAATTTTTATTGAATGTGTTTGGGGAAATGGTGGGCGTGAGAGGGGGGTTACTTGCCATCCAATCACTTTCGACTATTAAAAAGGGCACTAGCCGTTTCAATTTCCAATCGAATGATTCCTTTTTGAAGTTTCTACGACAACACTTTCTATAAAAAAAAAACTTATATGCCCCCAGGACATAAATTACAACCCTTGCCCTGAGGGCTGTGGGGGGAGTGTCATCCTCAAAACATAATTTCCAGACTTTTTAACTACGTCGAAAAAAATGGCAATCTCAAAACTTTGATTGGATGTGTTTGAGGAAACGGTGGGTGTGAGAGGGTGTTAGTTATGCTCCAATCACTTTCGACTGTTACACTTTCGACAATTTCCAATCGAATGGGCCCTTTTTGAAGTTTCTACAACACTGCTATCTATAAAAACCTTATATGCCCCCAGGGCATAACTTACAACCCTTGCCCTGAGGGCCCTGAGGAGGTTATCATCCTCAAAGACCTAGTTTCTAAAACTTTTAACTACGTTGAACAAATCGGCTATTTAAAAATTTTGATTGGATGTGTTTGGGGAAAAGGTGGGTGTGAGAGGGGGGTTAGTTGCCCTCAAATCACTCTTGACTATTAAAAAGGGCATTAGCCCTTTGAATTTCCAATCGAATGAGCCATTTTTCAAGTTTCAACGACAAAGCTTTCAATAAAAACCTTATATTCCCCCAGGGCATAACTTACAACTCTTACCCTGAGGGCTATGGGGGAGTGTCATCCTCAAAGATATAATTTCCGGACCTTTCAACTACTTTGAACAAAATGGCTATCTCAAAATTTTGATTGGATGTGTTTGGATAAATGGTGGGCGTGGAAGGGGTGTTAGTTACCTTCCAATCACTTTCGACTATTAAAAAGGGCACTAGCCATTTCAATTTCCAATCAAATGAGCCCTTTTTGAAGTTTCTACGACAACACTTTCTATAAAAAAAAACTTATATGCCCCCAGGGCGTAACTTACAACCTTTGCCCTGAGGGCTGTGGGGGAGTGGCCTCCTCAAAAACATAATTTCTATCTGGAAATCAACTACGCTGAACAAAATGGCTATATCAAAATTTTCATTGGATGTGTTTGGAGAAATGGTGGGCGTGGAAGGGTTTTTAGTTGCCTTCCAATCACTTTCGACTATTAAAAAGGGCACAAGCCACTCCAATTTCCAATCGAATGAGCCCTTTTCGAAGTTTCTACGACAACTCCTTCGATACGAAGTGCCCTGGTCTAAGACCGTGAAAAAAAAAAATAATACATTGTGCCAACACCATTCTTTACTTAGGCAGCGCTATTGCGCTGCCAATGATATATCATTAAAATAAAAATTTCTGACCTGACGTTCTGCAGAGTAGCAAACGTTGACCACAACTAGCATTCGCATCTCTCTATTTTGGACCATTATTCTCAACAAAACGGTCCCCGAACCCCTGTTCTCAGAAACCAAACCAATACTCTTAAATTCGAGCAATACTTCTCAAGAAAACTGACTTTTTTCGGTAACTAAACGTTGCTCTATTTCCTTTTTTGTGTCATTTCTTTATATTTTTCGATGGTTTCTTGCTATGAGACAGAATGAACGCATGAAGTTTTATAGATATACCAATCTTGGCTTGGGCTTAATTATTTGGTACTTACAAAACTCTGACAAAGCAAGCACAGACCTATGTAAGTAGGAGATGTAATATCTAGAAGGAGTGCGTGAATTAAAGATGCTATTCAAGGCCCGCTATTTATGGGTGCATTCCAGGTTGTATGCTGTACTAACTATACATTAACTACAGAGATCATTTGAAGATGACTTCCACCTGGTAACTCAGTAACTAAGGGCTTATAAAGGCATAATCTTCAAAAGTTTCAATTGTATCCATCTTAATTACACTCTAATGCTATTTTCAGTATGTTTCAATATGGTAGCAATACCAATGATGACAATGTTGAGGATTTACCCAACTAAAGAGGCCCATTAACTACTTTTAGTTGCCCATTAACTACTTTTGCCCATTAACTACAAAAGTAAATCCAAAGCTACTTTTCTTTTGTTCCAGCTACGACAGCATCATGTGGAACGAAAGAGTTAGTTTAAGTAGCCTTTTTAAACAGTTTTTGGTAACGAACTATAAGTAAGAAGCGACCTGGCTCAATAGTCACCGAAACTCTAAAAAACAGAGTTTTGATACCAAAAGATACATCAAAAGAATCAAATTTTTATGCTGATTTCAAATATATAAATTTCATCAAGTTTAATATTATCCATCAAAAGTTACGCACCTGAGAAAATTTGCCTTATTTTCGAAAAAAAGGAGGAAACACACACTAAAAGTCATAGAACTGTAATGAAAATCACACCATCAGATTCAGCATATCAGAGAACCCTACTGTAGAAGTCACAAGCGCCTATCTACAAAAATGTAGAATTTTGTATTTTTTTGCCAGAAGAAAGATCACGGATGCATGTTTATTTGTTGTTTTTTTTTTCGCAGGGGTGATCGTATCGATCCAGTAGTCCTAGGATATCGTGAGAGGGCTCATTCAAACGGAAATTAAAAGTTCTAGTGCCCTTTTTAAGTGACCAAAAATTGAAGGGCAACGTAACCTCCTCCCACGCTCATTTTTCTCCCAAAGTCCCCCAATTAAAATTTTGAGATAACCATTTTGTTCAGCATAGTCAAAAATCTAATAAATATGTTTTTGCAGATAGCTTAATGCCCCACGTTCCCGGGGGAAGGGCTGGAAGTTATGAACTTTGCCGATTGTTTACATATAGTATTGGTTAATGGAAAGTATACAGACAATTTTAGGAGGAATTTTTTTCTGGTGGTGGTGGGGGGGGGGTCAGAGGAGGAGGTTACGGGGGAGGATCTTTCCATGGAGGATGTTTCCTTGGGGGAAGGGACATTTCTATGAAGAGGGCGCCAGATTTCCCAGCTTTATTTAAGAAAAGATCAGAAATTAAATTAAAAAAAAACAAGTTTTTTCAACTGAAAATAAGGAGCAACATTAAAACTTAAACATGCAGAAATTATTACGTATATGAGGGGTTTGACCCCCAGTCAATACTTCACTCTTTACGCTAAAGTTTTTTTTCGTACTTTCAAAAGTGCTATCTATTCTAATTAACCGGCCTTTGTGATTCAGGGGTTTGTGATTCGAACAAAATTCAAACTTTAGCGTAAAGAGTGAGGTATTGACTAGGGAGGCGAACTCCCAAATATACGTAATAAAAACATACGAATATAGAAGTTCGTTACGTAAGTTAATTCGTAAGTTACGTCAGAACAAAATTTCGAGAAAGCCATTTAGCCAGAAAAAAGTAAAATTAATATGCAAATTTTGTTTTAATTATTCATGTATGGTGAGCCAAAATCAAAGCTGCATTAATTCAAAAACGTTCAGAAATTAAATAAAAAAAAACAAAGCTTTTTAACTGAAAGTAAGGAACGACATTAAAACTTAAAACGAACAGAAATTATTCCGTATATGAAAGGGGCGGTCCCCTCCTCAACACCTCACTCTTTACGCTAAAGTTTGACTCTGTTTCATAACTTTATTTTTTTAAACAATAAAAAAAACTTTAGCGTAAAGAGCGAGGCGTTGAGGAGGGGACAGTCCCTTTCATATACGGAATAATTTCTGTTTGTTTTAAGTTTTAATGTCACTCCTTACTTTCAGTTAAAAAAAAACTTGTTTTTTTTGTTTAATGTCGAACCTGAAATGCACCCTATGTCAGTGTGGCTTAGTTAATTGAAAAATCTAGCAGGTAATTACAGAGTAGGGACTGATTATAAGATAAGCAATGACTGGTTCATTTTGCAGGGCAGAAACCAGATAGAAAAAAGTTAAACGCCAATCTTTATATTTGAATTTTGTTTTGTTATTGTTTATAATTGCTCTATTTCTCTTTATTTTTGTGTTTGTCCTCACTTATATATTGTGTAGCGACAAGCCATTGGCTTTCCACGTTGTTAATAGATAGATAAAAATTCACCAGTCAATACTAGTAACTATAACACTATATTAAAGTACTGGCATCCAAATTACATACCAGGCATCTACCTGTAACTTTCTTTGTTGGCAAACTATTCGCAGAAAAAAAGAGAAAAAGGGCAGGCCATAAATAAAACGGCTCTCTAAGAACCAAAGTTAGACCCCCCACATCTGTTCCTCTGATCTCATGAGAGATCAGGGCAAAAAACTTTAAAAGTTTACTTGTTTTAGAAGCCTAATCTGTGTAAGTAATAAAACAGAATTTTCTCCCCTTTGATATTTTTTTTTTATTTTTCTTATCTTCATATGAAAAAACTTTTTGCAACTTTTTTTCACCAAGACAAAAGCAACGACTGATTTTTTTCTAAGTTGGAATCGGCTTTCTTCTTAAGAGGAGCAAGAGCTTTTTATGAGTCTCTTGAGGGGTTATTATCACCTAACAGAATAAAAGAACTCTACTACATAAGATTAGACTTGGAAAATTGCATCCATAATTTTCAAAACTTCATTCTATATGTCCTTTCAATTTTCTTTTATACATGTTCTAGCGTTGAGACTAAAGCGATAGTAATAAATTGGCTCGGGCAAAGCAAAAATGCCACTATCAAGCTAAAAAAAGAAATCGCCGAAGAGAAAATATCTTAAGTGCTAATTGTAGGTTTTTGGAACCTTACAACACAAATAGTAGTGAAGCCTGTCGGACTAGAGGCTAAAAAGGAGAAAAAACGCCTCGCATATTGTTTCGGGAGCATCGTGAAAAATTGTTCCTCCTCCCTACACAAAATTCGAAGACTCCTTGTTCCATTCCCTAAGCAAAACGGCCCTCAGATGTTCCAAGTTGATCCCCCAGCCGTAAGATACAAACAGGGTAGACTTACCAGCACTGTTGAGTTTTTTTTTCCAAAAATGCAAATTTTATCAAAAAGTCTTTATAATCTTAAAAATACCTTATGTCGGGCCCAAAATGACGATTTCAAAATCAGAAGGTATGAGCCAGCAATATCGATGTTTGGTTTTACAGCTTTGTTCCACCGATATCATAGAGAGCGCAATAGCTGCCTAAGAAAAGAACGAAGTGGAAACAATGTATTATTATAATTTTTTCTAGTTTAATTTTTTTTTCACCAAGGCGCTTCGTATGAAAGGAGTTGTCGCACAAAATTCGGAAGTTTGTACGACAAAATGTCGTACAAATTACATACCAGACAAATACCTGTAACTTTCTTTGTGGGCAAACTATTCGCAGAAAAAAAGAGAAAAAGGGAAGGAAATACAATTTGTTTACATATAGTATTTGTTATCGGGAACGGGGGGCTTGTTGGACCTTTTGTGTCAAAAAAGGCCAAGGGCATTCAGACAAAGCTCTTAGGGAATGTTAAGGGGAGCGCTGAACTAAATCAAAACACTAAGTCAAAAGGGCATATCTCACGAGTGACTTACAGCATTAACTTGGAACTTTCAGGGAATGGTAAGGGTATAATCCATTGACCAAAAGGCAAATATGTGAACGCAACTACTACTACTACTACTACCACTACTACTACTACTACTGCTACTACTACTACTGCTACTACTACTACTGTTGCTATTATTCCTACTACTATTCCTTACCACCACCACCACTACTACTACTGCCACTAGAGCAACTATTTCTATTGCAACTGCTACAAAGGCTGAGGATATTAAGGTGAAAATTTCAGAAAACCCTGACCGTGAGGTTGAATTCAATCAAAACACACCATGTGCATACCAGTTGCCAAAAGGGGACATTTATTCAGAGACTGACAGTTCTAGTGCGCTTTAAAGAGTTGAATGTGATTATAGGGCAGACATCCCCACTTCCATGCCTGTTTTGGCCCCCGGGCACCCCCACATTCCACTATGGTATAAGTGAAAATTTTGAGAGAGCCATAGTGTTCAAAGCAGTTTATAAGTCTAATATGTACGTTCTCGGGGCCAATACAATCCCACGACCCCAGGGGAAATTTTAATTTTAGTTTATTTTATTAATAAAAAAAAAATAGAGCTTGACAAAATGCATACATATGTGTAAATATATAATACATGAAAAAAAAACAAGTCTTTCAACTAAATCTTCTAGCCTGCCCATGAACTTGCTAAGGCAAGTTGTCCTAGGGGCGTGCCAGGAATAGAAAAAAAAGTAGAAAATTTTAGTACTAATTTATAGCTCAAATTAAGTATACCAGAAATACTGATAATATAAAAAAAATATATATATATATATATGTATATGTGTATAAATAAAATACATAATTCCTTGCTGAGTTACTACTGGAGTCACCGTAAAGACAACAAAAGAAGAAGAAAAAAAAAACGAATAAAAAAAACGAATAATAGCTTAGGACTCATTAATAGAATAGAATACATTTTTTCCTTGACTTCACTTCTTAATTTTTCCAAACCATTTAATACCATTAATAATCATATTATTACTAGTCCATAAATTTATAAATCAAATACAGATAAAAATGACAAATAATAATTTAAAGCTCATAATTAGAATACATTTTTCCCTTAACTTTATTTCTAAATTCTTCAAAACTTGTTGTGTCATTAATTGTCTTATCATTAGTATTCCACAATTTTATTCCTCGATAAAAAAGGAGAACTTAGACCTTGTAGCAAAGGCAATTGGAGCAGACAGTGCCTTGCTTGTTCGAGTATAATAATTGTGGCAGTCAGACCTAAGCTTAAACATGCCTGAGAAGCATAAAGGTAGATTATTTTTATTATACTTGAACATAAATAACTGGTGATAAAAATCCCGTAAGCCAGCAGCTGGTAAAATTTTTTGTCTTCTATACTCCAATCTCACTGAATCACTACAAGATTTGACCCTATATAATGACCCTATGACCCTATATTATACAAATTACCCAATAGGTTTTAGTCGAAAAGACTGACCTGTAAGGTGTTGGTTGTCCGATCAGTTCGAAACTCTTATGGATCGTTCTTTGAGCCGAGATTTCCCAGAGTTTCCAGAAGGTATATTCTTGAAACAACACGCGTACCATAGTATTCAAAAGCCGCTATGTACATCTGAGTTTTCAAAATATCTTATCCCCAATCTCTCAGAAATGGCTTAAAGGATCGAGTCGAAACTTTCAGAGAATATCTGGGGGAGGGGGAGGAGTAATTGGACCTCAATTTTTGACGAGTGGGAGAAAACAGAGGTAAGTTGAAAGACACTATGTGTATCTCGGTTATCAAAATAGCTCTTCTACAATATCTTAGGAAGTACCTAGAATGACCGTAAATTATTATTTGTCTGAGGATGATTTATGAGTTGAGGTAACCGTTAGCGTAAAGAGCGAATTATCGCACGACAACCTCCATCATATGCAAAGTAATTCATCCAACTGATTTTTTATCTCATTACTTTTCAATTAAAACCCCGCTAATCCCGGGACTAGGAATTATTCCATGCTCAATCACACTAAAAATGTGAAGCTATATATACTCCTTAAAATAGAAGATATGTTGATTCTTAAGTCCTAATTCACAAGGATGACAAATGTCTCAATTACCATTTTCAATAGGGAAATCTTTCAAATAAGAGCATAATGCAAAAGGCGCGACAACAAAAGACTAAGCCTTCCGTCTTGTCAGAAATGGCGACGGTAGAAATATTTTTTAGTTACTGTCATACCCTCTTGGAACAATCTCTCTTAGGCAATAGTCCAGACACAAATCCTTAACTCATTCAAAGCAGAACCTGACAGATATTGGAAGAATACTTGGAGGAAGCAGAAATGAGGTGTTACTTATCCTAACAAAACCAGAACAGCGGCAATATATCTAAATGTTGCATGTTTCAATTTAAATTGTAGGAACGACATCTGTTCTGGTTGTGTCTGCAAAATTTGTAATTACGGGGTAATGTTATATCAGTTCTTTTAATCGAATGGTAGTTTCTGGCCAACAGCTGCCCATGAAAGCTACCAACAGCTAAAAGATGTTACCTACTCAGCATATCAGCAAGATAACAGATATCAATTACAAAGGCGTTGGGTATTCTTTTTTAATGTAGTCGTAATATATTTTTTGTGGCACTAACAACCCGATAGGAAGCTTGGAAGCTTCAATAAGCCTTAAATCCAGGCTTAGGTACACGTTTTACTGACCGTGTATAAACACGAAGCTGTATGATAAATATGGTTTGATCCTGCTTACTAGGACTACAGTGAAAGAAACGTTAAGATGCCTGGATCACCTTTTACGGACGAGGGATGGAAGATTGCCAAAGACTGTGCTCTTTGACTATCCATTCTGGGCCTAAAGAAAACCAGGTCGTTCCCAAGTGCATAAGAAGAAATTATAAGGAAGGATTTAAACAGAATTCGGATTTCATGGGAGGAGTAAAGGGTGAAACTTGAGCACAACAGGGTGTAGGAGGAGTGTGCGCAGCCTCATACTGTTTGGTGCTGTAGCAAGTTATAGGAGTGGAAACAGGTAAATAAGATTTTTTCTGTTCGATAAAAGATTTTATTGTTATGAATGTTTGTTAACAAATTAATACTATGCATAGAAAAAAAGAATATGCTTACAAATAAATAACAAAGAGCTTATTTAGATAAAAAGACTTACTTGTTTTGGCAAATTTTTCAAGGGCTATGATTGAAAATAAAATAATGTTAGGGCTGTTCCGCTCATCCTAAAAAAGAGAAGAAAATCATTTAGTATATGGGCGTAGAGTTATCAGAGAAGAGTTTAAACAGTTTTTGGTAAGCAAATATTATTAACTCTTAACCATGAGGACAAAACATCGCCAAAATCCTCGAAACGACTTTGCCGTCAACGATATTTTGGAAATGATTAAAATAAAAAAAAAACGGAAATGTCCACTTTTACGTGAATGTTTTCTTGTTTGTACATATTTATTAACCAAATTTTCCCAAAGCGGAAGATATTTTTGCTTCGGTCGTGTGTTGATAATAGCATCCCATTTTCATTAGCAAAAAACGGTTTTCCATAACCAGACAAAAGAAGCTGCAAGATTCCTATGGGGGCTTTAATTTCATGTGAATGTTTCTTCGCAACAAAAAGTTTCGTTTAGCTAGATAAATTTCATTTAGAAGCGGTAATACAAAAAGTATCACGTTAACGAAATTAAGATTTATTACACCACTTCCATACAGTAAATGCACTGGATTCACTTATCTACTCTGATTTCTAGTAACTTTTCCGATCAGTAGGAGACAGATTTCCAAAATACAAGAAGTTGGGTCTTTATGCCTAAAGTCATATCTACTTTTTGCGGTGAGGGTTCAAGAACTATCCTTGTTGTGAAGGTTTTCAGCAACCAGCACATGCAGCAAAATTTGTGGGAACGCAACTTTTTTTTCTTTACGAAAGTGGTAAAAAAAAGTGGCTATCGTTGAGATTCTCCCTCCGCATTTTTTTTCACCTTCTTTGCCCGTAAAACACTTTGACAATGAAGTATTTTCCCCAGAATAATTTTGACGATAGGTTGAGGGTTGAAAAACGCTCTTTGCTATGAGGATGACCGTTTGAACAATAAGCATACGCAGCCAATTTTCTGAGACAGCAAGGTTTTTTTTTTCACGGTTTCTTACCCTCCCTGCAGATTATTTATTCGCGCTCTTTACCAGTAGGCTACATTAATATCACGCAACACGCTTGACAACGGAAGTTGTTAGTCATTTCGATTTCACCTTCATCTTAGCTAGACTAAAAAGATGGCAGTACCTCAATTTGTATTTCTTGACTTTTCATTTAATTTCATTAAATAAAACGAGGTGAGTCAATTGGAAGGACTCAAGCTGGGAGAAAGAAACCTGCATATAATTAGTGCTATCCAAGGGCGTGTCCGAAATATTTTTTTGGGGAGAGTTTTTTTAGGGAAGGGATAAAAGAAAACTTTAAAAACATATTAAAAATTTGTTTATATACATTTTTGTTCCGTTTGTATTAGTCGAAGGAAAATTTTGGAGGGGAGATTCAAGCCCCGTAACCTACCCCTGGATAAGGCCTTGGTTCTCCTCAACATGAACACCACCGGAAAATTGGCCAGGGGAAGGGTAAAGTGCTGCCAGAAGTTTTGTTTCTACCAAGATTTAAATCAGAATATTTCTCATTTCTGTTTTTTACAAATTTCAAAATGTATTTTTCCTTCCCTATGGGTGGGGCATTGTCCACGCCTTCCAGCGTTCAAGCCATCAGATTTGGTTACTGAATTTAGAAATATAGTCTACCTTTAAGGTAATAAGGCATATACAGGATTATTTAGCTCTTACTGCCAAAAGTAATATTTTGTTACTTATTAGAACATTCTGCATTTTTGATCTTACAAATACGAACATCTTTTCTACCCCGCAACTGAAGACACCCATTCAGCTGAACATCGTTAAAATCATTTTTAACTATTTTTTACTATTCAAAAAAAGTTTTTGAAAACGACGCCTTTTGAATTAATATAGTTTTGTACTACTGCAGTCACCGTTTCAGCAACTATGCATGGTCCGATAAGCTTTCTAATTCCATATTAACGTTTATTTCAATATCACACTAAGCAATGAAAGATCGTTCACCTACAAGGATACACTAAATAATTCAAAGATGTACTTCTTGAACGGAAAAGCTACAAAACAAATATTTACCATTTCTAATTACCATCTGGTAACAGAGGCAGACTGGGCCGGGGGGGGGGGGGGGGGGCGAGGGGACAATTGCCCCCCTGGGCTGGTCGGTTTTGAGCCGCTTCGGGCCGGTTGTTTTTTTTTCTACGTACAAAACTGCAGTCGACATAATGTTCAACAAAAAATTCAGCTTGTCAATTTTTCGGCTCTGTTATTATAAGCCTACTTACAGATTTAGCGTAGATACCAGCATCCTGCCCTAGGAAGGGACGGATGCTGCTGTCAAACCGGTTCGTTCATGGGCTGAAATGTGATAAATATAACCCGGAGGTTGTCAAATGACCCTAGGTTCACACAGATGCGATTTCACGCAAAAATGCGCATTTTTGCTCGACCCGGCAAGTTCCATGCGTTGTCCGATGCCCATTTCTGCGTTGTGACGGCTCGACGCATGCATTGAAATATTTCAACTCATCCGGCAAAACGCATGCGTCATAGTGTTTAGAGTTGGTGGTTAGCGCTTTGACGGATGTACTGGACCGGTTTGGTATGAACAATTTTGCATTTTAGCTGCATCCGTTATGATTTTTGTTGGATTTTTGTGAGTCATTCTGTCTGTGCCCGATTCCGTTACAAGCTAGTAGAAGAGTCAGTACATAGTGGAGCGTCAAGGTGTTCTGTTGGGAAGTGTTAAATGATAAATTTGTCGCGTTTTCCTAAGTTAAAGGGTTTTCGCTTAGAAAAAGTGTAGCATTTTGGCTATAACGCTCATCAGTTTTAAACTTGTGACAAGATGGACGAGGTGACTGATGGAAAAGTTAAGGGAGGCGCGGAAAAACTGAGACTGAAACGAAGAAAAGAACTTTCTGAGGCAGGAAAAGACCCAAAACAGAGAAAGTTATCATTTATACGGAGAACTAAGGTCAGTAAAACTTTTTGCCGCTTTTTTTTCAACTTATGGGCTAGGATTCGAAGTTTTTTCTAAGTTGGTCTTAGATTCTAAGTATTTTTTGCATGACTGTCACTTTTGATTACTTAAAGGCAGATCTTGGTATCAAAAAGGCTGACAGTCAATTGAGGCTGCGTCCGTTATACCATTTCTATTGGCACGATTATTGATCAAATTAGGTACTTAGGCGACCACAGCTCGGACAGAGCCCCACCCATTCGAGGTCCGTTGAGTCGACCCTATGAGTTATTGTTGCCTCGGTTTAACTTTTGTGTTTTATGGCTTTTTTCTTCCAGTCTTGGGAGATTAGGCCTGGCCACACGTCGCCTAAAAAGGTAGCTTTTTTTCAGCCATTTTTTCAGGTTTCGCTTTCATAACATCAAATAACAATGATCGGATAGGATTTTTTCACAGTCTAGTTGGACTGTGGAAAAATCCTATCCGATCATTGAATCTTGATAAAACCTGGTTTTTGTTGGCGGATGGTCGAAAAGTGAATTTGAACCAAGATTCAGTGTCCTGGCTTCAGTGCCTGCGACATTTTACAGAAGTCTTGAGAACTTCACCCTACCTTGACTTCTTGTGTGCCTGGGTGTTCTTATGCTTATATTCTATTTTTAGAACCCCATCGAAGAAGCACACGACATCGACCCAGTTTCAACGGAGGGTGAGCCAACATCGTCAAGTACTGTGACGCCTTCCAGACCAGTGGAGCCAGTAGCAGAGGAATCTACACCATATCCGAACTAAACTGGAAGTGGTGACTCAGACGTGAAGCTAGCTGATGGTGAACCACCTTTGCCAGTAAGCGTGTCTATTTCCTACTCTTTACCGCCAAATTCGACACTAGCTCAGAAATTAAATTTCATGAGGTCACATCCGTTCCAGCCAACACCACCTCAAATAGAAAATCCTAGCTTTGACTTGGCTTCAATTTACTACTGGAAACTTACCACTGGTTCCGTCTCACGATCCTGGGTTACTCTTGAAACTAGAGAGATGACAGTAAAATCAATTCTTTGCAGCATATGCATCGCGTTTTCCGACGGAAAATCGCAGTTTGTTTCTGGGTTCACCAATTTTAGGCATGCCCATGAGAAAATACATGAAAAGTCGAAAGGTCATATCGCTGCGGCTCAAGCATACGCTCAAACTGAAAACTGAAAAGACATTGGATGGTACATAAACAGCACTTTGGCCAGTAAACGGAAAGAACAGATCTTGCAAAACATTCAAGTACTGAATCGCGTTTTCGAGGTCGTGAAGCTGTTGGGGAAACAAGGATTACCTAATAGAGCACATGGTGACCAGGAGAGGCTTGAGCTTCTAACAAAGCCGGGAATAAACCACGGGAACTTCCTTGAGGTCATACTATTGCTTTCGAAATATGACGTCCCTCTTAAGGAATATCTGGAAAAAGCAATAGAGGATAGCAGAAAAAGGAAATCGAACATGGATGCGAGCGGAAAATCCGGAGACGCAGCTAAGGGTCGTGGCTCACTCGTCACTTTTCTTTCCAAGACGACGGTCCAGAAAGTGATAAGGAGCATTTTGAAACACATGCGGAGAGCTATAGTGAACGAAATCGGTGAAAAAAGGTACAGCATCCAAATGGACACAACTCAAGACGCTGGGGTTGTGGACCAGGCTTCTATCGTGTTAAGATATGTGAAAGGCGATGAAATTAACGAACGGCTCTTTGCTGTCGTACCTATCCAAGATTCCAGCGGCAAGGGTATGAACGAACTTCCACAAGCCAAGATCGAAGAGCATGGACTTAAGTACGAAAAGATAGCTGGGGAATCGTTTGACGGTGCTTCTAACATGAGGGGCGAATTTAACGGACTTCGTTCTCACATTAAAAACCGCGTTCCAGATTCGGTTTATATCTGGTGCTACAGTCACGTTCTAAACCTTTGCGTCGTTGATTGTTGCACTGCAACAGAGGCGAGGAATCTCTTCGGCACCATGAACAGAATTTCATGTTTCTTTGCTGAGTCGCACAAACGAATGGGCCTGTGGCGACAACAAGTAGAGAACACAAAAGAAGGACAGTCGAAGTTAAAAAGGTTACAGAAAATCGGTGAAACTCCTTGGTGGGCAAAAGAGAAGTCACTTGTTTGGATGTTTTCCGGTGATGATTGCTTGTACTTAGATGTAGTGCACTTTTTGTCCTCAGTGGAAAACAGCAGTTCTTTCAACTCAAAAACTTCATCTGAAGGCGACTCACTGCTGAGTAAGCTTACGGAGTACAAAACAATCTTAGCCGCTCACTTGTTTCTTGCTGTATTTGAAGTCATTGGCCCTATTTCAAGGTATCTCCAGACAAAAGGATTGGACTTTTTGACGGCCTGGAACATGGTTGATAAAGCAAGAAAGGATCTAGAGAGCATTTCCTTCTAAAGCGTCAAAGAAAACGCCTCCAAGTTCGTTACAAAGATCCAAGGCCTTCTAGAGACCACTTCATTGGACCTTGAAATTAGCTCAGAGCTACCAGCTTGTCGCGTTGCCAAGAAAAAGTGCATGCCGGGAGAAATGGCAAAGATTCTCGACCTGAAGATCCAGAGCAGCGATTTCGAGTCGAAGTCTTCAGGTTAGTAATTGACCAAATAACAACCAGCCTGAAAGAAAGATTTTCTGACAACAAACAGCTTATTTCCGACGTATATTTCTTGCAGCAACTACGTTCAGCCTTGTCTGTCGAGGTGAAATGCCAGAGTCGGCCCTTCGAAACGTTGCAGAGATGGCGAAGGTTTCTCATAACGAGCTGAGGTCAGAGCTGAAAGGCTTTGCCTCAGTTTACGACGAAATTATCAGCATGGGTCGTAAAAATAGCCGAGATAGGCCTGGTGCAAAATATGAGGATGGAATTGAACTTGGAGCTGAATGTAGAGGGGCTGGTGTGCGAGATTCAAGTTCCTGCAGTTCGTGCAACAACTGCATAACTTGCGTGTATCGACTGCTATTAAAGCTCAATCTGTGCTCATCAGCTTACACTTCAGTTTTTATGGCCTACGAATATCTGCTGACGCTTTCGTTTTCGCAAGTCAGCTGTGAAAGATCCTTCAGCAAACTGAAGCTCATTAAGACAAGATTAAGAACTACAATATCAGATGATCTCTTGGAAGCATTCATGTTGATGTCATGTGAGCGGGAGCTGCTTGATTCAGTGCAGTTTGAAGATGTTTTAGAAGACATGAAAAGAGATTCGAAGACTGTAACATCGCTTTTGTCAGTGCAGTAGTTTTTTCCCCTTTTAGTCCAGTTAATTTGTTCTGTATCTGATCAAAATATATATTTTGTTTTCTGATGGAAAGTCGAAAAACTCTCAGTGGTGTTAAACATCCTTCTGAAGAGGACAAATACTGTGGATGTTCTTTGGCCCAGATTTCCATGATGCAGGACGAAAGCTGAAAATTTTATACAGCTGAAAATACGATGCCGCTCTACCTTTGTGTGGAAACCTGAGCAACACCGAGTCCAACCGAGCATCAGGGAGATCTGGCACAAAAAATGATTAGCGATATCTGTCCTCTTCCCACTGTAAGCCTACTTCTTACTTAGCGGGTAGTAGCCTACTAATTTGCCGGGTGGCGCAAATTTCGGCAGGAATGACGCGGAGCGCAATTTACACTCATTGTTCAAGGCCCTTTCTGATTAAACACGAACAAATTCCATGTATAAGGAGGGCCATAGGTAGGGCCGCTTAACCCAAATGCCTCCTTAGCTTTTCGCTCCCAGTCCGCCTCTGTCTGGTAACACCATTTTTACGGATGAAGGGAGATATGTTAGCAAGGAGCCTTGGGCCAGACAAACAGCATTAGGTCTCCGAATGCGTTGGAAAGAGGTTATAAGAGAGGATTGAAAGACAAGTGGTATGATATCTAAATTTGTAAAACAGATAAAATTATTTACAATCTGAATTTCATGGGATAGGTTGTGAGTTAAGCTTTATATAGATTGGGGTGGAAAATGAATGTGCACAGCATTGACCTCAAACGACTTGGTGCTGCAATGAGTTCTTAGTAATAGTATTTCAAAGCGATATTTCGTGTGGTACGAGCTGGCTGAAACAATAAAAGGAAGGCGTTTGTGCATTATAGTTGCTATTTTGTATTGTAGCTGTATTGCATTTTATGGTGCAGAAACTGAGTAATGATTCCTATTGAAAATTGCACCATCAGATTCAGTGTGTCAAAGAATCCTAATGTAGAGTTTTTTAAAAATGTTGAATTTTGTATTATTTGCCAGAAGAAAGATCACGGATGTTTTTTTTTTTTTTTTTTTTTTTTTTTTTTTTTTTTTTTTTTTTTTTTTTTTTTTTTTACTCTTCTCAGGGGTGTTTGTATTGAGTCAATAATCATAACAGATTGAGAGAGGGCTAGTTAGAACGGAAAATAATCGTTCTAGTGCCCTTTTTAAGTGACCAAAAAATTGGAGGGCAAATAGCCCCCCTCCCACGCCCTTTTTTTCCAGAAGTCGTATGATCAAAATTTTGAGATAATTATTTTGTTCAGTATAGTCGATAGTCGAACAAGGGAAGTAAAAACACGGTTTTCTTTGAATATAATTATGTTTACTATTTATAGTTTTAGCTTTATGTTACTTAAATTGAGCAGTGCATAAACAGAATTTGTTTCTAAAATTCAGAAACGACAAAAAAGCTATTATAGAATTATAATTGCTACTGTGTATATAATTTTAACATTTAATCTTAATGTTTAATGTTAAGGTAAAGTGCAAGCACGATTTTATCAAAAGTGAAAAATGACAGAGAAAAGTGAATGAATAAAATAAAAATCCTACAGTTAAGAACAGTAACAGAACAATAACGAGTTTTAATTATTAAGGAAACTGACTCACTCTCAATAATCGATTATTTCTTTTTGAAATAAAAAAAAGGGCTGAAACTACCGTCGTTGAGACAATAATCATGTGTAAACACAGCTGAAGTTTTTTATGAGGTGTTGATTAGTTTTCGGGAGTCTGAAAAATGAGATATTTTTAAAGAGTGTCTCTCAAAACAATAATTTGGGAGAAGTGTCTGCGACCGATTCTCTGAGGGATATCCGTTACTATACTTCTTAGTGTGCTGGCATAACACTAGAGAAATTTTACTTCACTTTAAGCGGGATTTAAAATTTGCATTAGTGATTAAATCCTGTAATGTTTTCCTGTCATATTATGATACTAATTAATAATCTTCCCATTTCTACAGTCAGAATTCTAAGCTACAATTTACGTAATTTTCTGATACAAAGCTCACATAAAATTCTCCAAAGTTTCCTAATACATCCATTGAAACGCTTTTATCAAGATTAAAGTAAAAGAAAGCGTGTTAGTGCGTTAGATCCAACTTTGACGTTAACTATACTTTAAATCCTGTTATACTTCCTTAATTTAAGATCCCCACTTTTCAAATTGATACTTCCAGAAAGCATTGAAAAGCTATCATAGATGAGAATTCGTTTGATGTTACAAAGAGTCGGGAAATTTCAGCATTCCAGTTCACCACGGAATTCCAACTCCGGAGAATGTAAAATGAATATAACTTCAAGAAGCTTTTTGTTCAGTAAGCTTAATGCAGGGGGAAGGAAGTTTAGCTGGTTAGAAATGAGAAACACAAATAGAGTGCAATCAATGGGATTATATTAATTAAATATATACTTATTGTTATTACTAACTACCCTTAAAACTATGTACGGGAAGAACGTAATGATTGGTGACAAAGAAAAAAATTGTGGGGTTTGATATGGTCTTCTCTTTGTTAAGCAGCGAAATTCGTGATGTTAGCAGCAACAATGATATAGTTTTGACAATCATTATTTCTTTAAGATGATTGAAACTCCTCATAAGGGCTTGACCGTTAGCCGCGTACTCTCATTGAAACAGCAGAACCCTACACAATTCCCATTAGTTGCAATTCTACAAAGCCACGGAGAGCTTTTTCCTGAAGTCAATACACATTCTCAAGTAGTGATGTTTTCCATCCATATAGTCTGCAACTTGGTTGGTGAGTTAATGCTTTCTAGCGTATGAGAACTAAGGATTTTCGACAAATGTTTCGACAATGAACGAGAATAGTTTCATTGGCATTTAGTAAACATAAAAGGTAATTTGCATAAAAGACTCGTTTCGGATGGTCTTTGTAGCCTTGACTACAAAAGAGGATTGAAAATGAAATAAAAATCCTTCCTAATCGACGAAAAGGCCACTGTTGCGGCCAAAGTCTGCAGCGATCGTACGATCAAGAGGCTCTTCTAGAAAAGCCTTAAGTGAGTTTATATCTACCACCAGGGTGACGCTTCTGCCAAGATTGTGTTCAACATGCTAACTGATCGCTAGTATGGCTTATCTTACAGCAATGTTTTGTACACAATTTATTTCCCCAGCAGTAATGAGACAAAAATACCCGATGGTGGGCCTGATACAGAACACGTGCAATTGTTGAAAAGACCTGTTGAAGGAATTGGCTCTCATGCCCAAAAGGATACCTCTGCAACGCATAAGCTCGCTCAATCCAGGTGTTCAGAACAAGATAGGCTCCAGGATATACGCAACCCTCAAAGATCTAAGGACCTCAGCCCTGAAAATAAGTTTAACAATAGAAATAAACTGTGTGTGAACTAAAATGGGATTTCCAGCATAAGGAACTCTTTATTTTATGAAAAAATATACCAGGCATATAAACTTTAATGCTGAAAAGATCACTCTGAAGATCCAAACATAAGCTTCAAACATTTTTAGCAATGCTTGAAAAATTTTCTATTATATATTAAAACCCTGCATTAATTGGTGCAATACGGATCATAAAGACTCTACCCCTTAAGATACTTATACACAAATTACGGAGGGGAGATTCCGCCCTGTCTTCACTCATATACAAGACGATTAAGAGGAAAACGCCGTTATAATATTTAGAAAAATATAAATATTTCGCTCCTTCTTCCAAAACAATAGTCATTCCGAGCCTTAAGTCGGTCTTAATTGGTGTAATAAGGGTCATAAGGATTCTACACCTTAGGAAGTTCTTACGCATATTGTGAGGAGGAGATTTCGCCTGATCTTAGTTCGTGCATAAGACGACCATAAGAGACCAAATCTTCAGTCTCTTTTGCAGTACATGCAAGAGATCATATCTTTTCTCTTTTCAAACCAATATCCTATTCCCAGGCTATGAATGAATATTTCTTCGTCACGTTTATTCAATAATTAAAACAAGGCATAAAAGAATGTCTTTTTTTCTTTTTCTTATGGCGAAATTCACGTAGCTTTTGGCAACAATTTCTTCGTCACGTTTATTCAATAATTAAAACAAGACATAAAAGAATGTCTTTTTTTTTCTTTTTCTTATGGTCAAATTCACGTAGCTTTTGGCAACACGACAGACTATTAGGCAAGTCCTAGAGTGTATTGAAAACATGTTGCCATGTTTTATCCAAATTCTTCTATAAACAAATCTACGTTAAGAAAAAAAGAAGAGCTAAAGGGAAAAAACTTCCTTTGCTGACGAAGATCAATCGAACTTTCCACACGTTGGGAAAATCTATTTCTGACCGAAGTGAATTACTCTTCTGAAAGCATTCATTAAGCTACTAGGAAAAAAAAATAATGGGAAGCTTATTTACGACTGTTCTAAAAGAGAATAAATCAACAAAGAAAGATTTGGCTAAAAAAAAAAAAATTAAAGTCTGATTTTTGAGACTTGGCAGAAAGAAAAAGACATTAGCCACACAGTTTCAAAAGAATAATGGCCACCTTAGGTAAACACATCAACACAAAATCGTGTTCATTTATTGACTATTCAACCATGCTAAATGAAAAGACATTATCTGTCGCGTTTTATAAAATTTAGATTTACAGAAGGTATCCTCATACCGAACAAGTTATATCAATTTGTTAAGTCTATATTATCCTATGCTAAGTTTATATAAGTTAAGTCGATTAGTCCAGTCGATGATATTTATGTCTCTGGATAGGTCTATATTCAATCTAGTATCTTCGTATTAAGTATATATCAATTTGTTGGCCCTGTCAATTTGGTAAGTCTATTTGTTACTCTTTATTCTCTTGTCTTATCTGATCCTAAAATCATATTGCAGTTTCTGCTTTGTTTTTGCTCAAAATGTGGTATTTTCTCTTTCCTCGCGTACAGAATGTAAATGGGCTACTTGATATAAAAAACATGTTTGCCATATTCAAAAAAAATAAGGGAAAAATCCTATATTAACTACTGGTAAATTATGGTAAAAAGTAACCTATTTTTGGTTTTTGTTTTTTTATTTTGTCTGCTTCCATATAAAAATATCCGGTCTAACAATTTGCCTTTTGAATTACCAAGTCGAATTTTTATACGGGTATATAAAAATATAGTTCCAATTTCCACTGCTATAGACGCTGTTATTTGTACTACATACTTTAAGCTAGTATTAGCTGGACTAAAAGTAATCTATATTCCCCTGATGCTTAGGCTTCAATTTGGGGGTCCCCCTAGGTTCCTTCTCCCCATTAAATTTTGAAAATGACCTTTTTAATGAAAAACAAAACACAAAACTGCCGGTCCTCATATAATTGCAAAATTCATTTTGTTGTGCCTTTCTTTTTTTAATGCAAAAAATCCTCTCCCTACATTTTGGTGAATTGGCGCCCCTGTATCGAACTTCCAAACCATTAACAATTTTATACAGTGTGTTTTAGCTTCGGACATTCGATTGAACCTAAAAAAAAAAAACGTGACGCAGATGAACAAGTTGCAAGATTGACATCATCTTCTTTCCCGAAGGTTAACAAGGAACTGCAGCCATAGCGCTATACAGCACAGTATTTTACTATAAAAAAGTTTCTGAAATAATATTTTACCTTAGTTCTCTGATGCATTTTTGTCCCTTTTTTAGAAATAATCTGTTGATGAATTTGAAACAAAAAAAATGTTGTTAAATTTATTGTTACGAGTCGTTAACTAGGCAGTTTAAATATTATTTTTGAAACTAGCATTAAGGTACCTGTGCCAAATTAATTTTTTAGTCTTGATCAAACACTTTAAAATTGAGCCTAAACTTGAGTTAAAACTCACTCCCCCCAATTTATGACATGAGATCTTCAAGGTAAAACAAATTATTTAAACCATAGAAAAACTTTATCAAGTATTCAATTTAAGGCAATGGTTGTTTAGTAGAATAATTGTATTCAAATAGGCTAGCATGCAAGGGTAACTTTTGTCCACGTTTGAATGTTAAAAAAAAAAGTTTCCCCATATTGTAGTCAGCCAATCCTAACTATTCCAATCCCAGCCTTCACCTAATCCCAACTATCTACATCCTATCTAAGATTAACAACCTTCAAGTTATCCAAGATTAGGCACTACACAAGCACTGAGGGTGTTTCCCAAGCCTGCATGATTCAAAAGAGCTATGCAGTCTTGAACTACGCCTAGGTTGTTCAAATTTTTTGCAAAATATGAGACGTTAAAAATAAATGTCTAAAAGCCTGTTCAAATGCTAGATAATTTAAACAGATTCTAGAGCCTCCTAAAAATGATAATCTAGATAATCTAGAGCCTCCTAAAAATGAGCCTCCTAAATAAATGTCTAAAAGCCTGTTCAAATGGGGTCTAGATACACTAGATAAAAGAGTCCGTTTAATAGAAGAGTACCGTCACTTGTTATTAGACCCCTCCAAATTTTGTGCTTTTAATTCATTGAATTGAAATATGTTCAAATGCCTGTTCAAATGCTAGATAATTTAAACATAATCTAGAGCCTCCTAAAAATGATAATCTAGATAATCTAGAGCCTCCTAAAAATGAGCCTCCTAAATAAATGTCTAAAAGCCTGTTCAAATGGGGTCTAGATACACTAGATAAAAGAGTCCGTTTAATAGAAGAGTACCGTCACTTGTTATTAGACCCCTCCAAATTTTGTGCTTTTAATTCATTGAATTGAAATATGTTCAAATGCCTGTTCAAATGCTAGATAATTTAAACATAATCTAGAGCCTCCTAAAAATGATAATCTAGATAATCTAGAGCCTCCTAAAAATGAGCCTCCTAAATAAATGTCTAAAAGCCTGTTCAAATGGGGTCTAGATACACTGGATAAAAGAGTCCGTTTAATAGAAGAGTACCGTCACTTGTTATTAGACCCCTCCAAATTTTGTGCTTTTAATTCATTGAATTGAAATATGTTCAAATGCCTGTTCAAATGCTAGATAATTTAAACATAATCTAGAGCCTCCTAAAAATGATAATCTAGATAATCTAGAGCCTCCTAAAAATGAGCCTCCTAAATAAATGTCTAAAAGCCTGTTCAAATGGGGTCTAGATACACTAGATAAAAGAGTCCGTTTAATAGAAGAGTACCGTCACTTGTTATTAGACCCCTCCAAATTTTGTGCTTTTAATTCATTGAATTGAAATATGTTCAAATGCCTGTTCAAATGCTAGATAATTTAAACATAATCTAGAGCCTCCTAAAAATGATAATCTAGATAATCTAGAGCCTCCTAAAAATGAGCCTCCTAAATAAATGTCTAAAAGCCTGTTCAAATGGGGTCTAGATACACTAGATAAAAGAGTCCGTTTAATAGAAGAGTACCGTCACTTGTTATTAGACCCCTCCAAATTTTGTGCTTTTAATTCATTGAATTGAAATATGTTCAAATGCCTGTTCAAATGCTAGATAATTTAAACATAATCTAGAGCCTCCTAAAAATGATAATCTAGATAATCTAGAGCCTCCTAAAAATGAGCCTCCTAAATAAATGTCTAAAAGCCTGTTCAAATGGGGTCTAGATACACTAGATAAAAGAGTCCGTTTAATAGAAGAGTACCGTCACTTGTTATTAGACCCCTCCAAATTTTGTGCTTTTAATTCATTGAGTTGAAATATGTTCAAATGCCTGTTCAAATGCTAGATAATTTAAACATAATCTAGAGCCTCCTAAAAATGATAATCTAGATAATCTAGAGCCTCCTAAAAATGAGCCTCCTAAATAAATGTCTAAAAGCCTGTTCAAATGGGGTCTAGATACACTAGATAAAAGAGTCCGTTTAATAGAAGAGTACCGTCACTTGTTATTAGACCCCTCCAAATTTTGTGCTTTTAATTCATTGAATTGAAATATGTTCAAATGCCTGTTCAAATGCTAGATAATTTAAACATAATCTAGAGCCTCCTAAAAATGATAATCTAGATAATCTAGAGCCTCCTAAAAATGAGCCTCCTAAATAAATGTCTAAAAGCCTGTTCAAATGGGGTCTAGATACACTAGATAAAAGAGTCCGTTTAATAGAAGAGTACCGTCACTTGTTATTAGACCCCTCCAAATTTTGTGCTTTAACTCATTGAATTGAAATATGTTCAAATGCCTGTTCAAATGCTAGATAATTTAAACATAATCTAGAGCCTCCTAAAAATGATAATCTAGATAATCTAGAGCCTCCTAAAAATGAGCCTCCTAAATAAATGTCTAAAAGCCTGTTCAAATGGGGTCTAGATACACTAGATAAAAGAGTCCGTTTAATAGAAGAGTACCGTCACTTGTTATTAGACCCCTCCAAATTTTGTGCTTTTAATTCATTGAATTGAAATATGTTCAAATGCCTGTTCAAATGCTAGATAATTTAAACATAATCTAGAGCCTCCTAAAAATGAGCCTCCTAAATAAATGTCTAAAAGCCTGTTCAAATGCTAGATAATTTAAACAGATTCTAGAGCCTCCTAAAAATGACTGTGTGTGTAGCCTGTCGTGTTTCTTAGACTTCTTAGACTGTCGTGTTTCAATTTTTTGTTGTTTTATCAAGATGCCATAGGAATGCTTTTCAAAAAGGATCAGAAACTAGAAGTATTCTAGAATTAACTAGTCAGTTCTACTCTAGGAGTAGAAGTAAACTAATCAGTATTCTAGAAACAACACTCTTGTAAATCCAACAGCCTACCACTGGATAAATTAGTAAAATTTCAATTAAACACAATCAAATTTCAGTCGTTTTTTTTAAATTAAAATGATCTTGGTGGAAGTGAGTAAAAACTTGAGAGCCATGGCTAAATAGAGTAAAACCGAGACAGATGGTCTGTGTGAGAGACAAAGCCGGCATAAAATTTTCAGAATTGTATAAAAATGATTCATTTTCCTTGTTGATAGATAGTCTATCATCCATCCTAGGGCAGAACTTCGGTAGATAGGCATAGAGTAAGGATAATTCAAATAATCTATCAATTTTGTGAGCCATTTGAAGGCAATTGGAGATCCCAAGAAAATGATCCAAAGATTTATGACTGACCATGTCCACAGGACATGCAGGCAATTGGGCAACTGAGATTGTTCATATTATATGAGCTTTGCCTACTGAGAATCCCATATTTACATTTTTCTGGATATATTGGAGGGATTTCTGAGCATCCACAGTGTTTTCTTTGCAAAAGCTTATATCGAAAGTAGTATATAGGCTTCCTGGAAGACAATATTACCAAAAAAGTGAACGCAAATGTAGTTCATTGTGTCAAGATTGTCATTTATCTGTTAGAGTCGACAGAATGCATGCGGGCCGAGAATGGCGGACTAGAAGAAAAAAAACCGCCCCACAAAATGATAAAAGAAAACTTAACTAGACTCTTGGTTAATGTACGAGGAAGAAGAGGTAATTTACAATCCCCTTGTTCAAGGTGAAAGACAAAAAAAAAACTGCTGAAGAGAAAGAAGGAAACGCATAGAAAGATAGCAAGCGTACTTCCGAGAATTGCTGACAACATGAGTTAACCATAACAGAAACCACTACCCTATAGGCAGAAACCACTACACTATAGGCATACTCAACCCACTACAAGGACATTCTTATAAGAATGTATGGAGGGATAGACCATCTAGAGAGGAGGTGGTTCAGGCATTTAAATTGTTTAAAAGCCTCAAGAGTCCCTAGATAGATAGTATCCCAGCTGACCTGCTGAAATCTCTGCCTGAGTCAGCCATAGATGAGCTCCATGAACTCATTATGGATGGCTGAGGAAACGAATGTACTCCCGCTGAATAAATGACATCAGTGATTGTCCTTATTTTCAAAAAAGGAAACCGGACTGAATATATAGACTACTGAGGCACCTCATTTCAATTGCTGCCGAACTATCCGCAAGTATACTTATAAATAGGCGCCAAGACGCTAGAAACTTTCGAGCACGATCCAACCAAGTACTGTTTAATCCAACCTTGGTATGCTGTGATCAAATCTTTAGTCTATAGCAGATCCTAGAGCACCGTTTCAAACACAAGGAGGAGGCAACCCAAATGTACGTTGGATTAGTTAATGGCTTAGATTATGTTCTTTGAGACTCCATACGGATTGCTAAGAGTCAGAAGAGCGCTTCTATAAAGATTGCCAGACTGTTAAAAGCGTTCTAAGAGAGAGCCTTGGCCCAAGTTAGAGTCGACTTTGAACTTTCAAATCTAGTACTCAGTGAGGACATTTGAACCTCTCTATAGTTTTCTCCCCATGGATCTCAGGCCAAAACGAGTAACGAGATCTCACTTTTATTTGAAGCCAACACTTTTTACAAGCCCTTCCCCGTCTGTTTCTTGACTATAGTTAAGCTAATGATTTACCCTGTCTCCACAGGTTAGTCCACATTAGACTCTTGCTTGATCTCGTCATAAATGAGGAAACATTATCAGCATGTAAAAGTGAAACTTTCAATCAGTTGGTCTTGGGAAGTTAAGCTCCAATTAGTAAGTTTACAACATGATGCTTCGATAAAACAGGGAAAGAGATTAATTGCTTACAAAGCAAACATAAAGACCAGATTTTGTCTCTGTGAATTGGTCTTTTGCTCAGATCTCATTTCTATCTCCGGATTATTCTCTTTCGGAGACTCTACAAAGATAGTGCATTTCAGATGTCAAATGGTTAGTTTTCTGATAGGTGTGATTAATTATTCCCTATCTCATCTAAGGGCGCTAACATAGCAGAATCAATTGAGACAGACACGTACCTAAGAGAGAAGCCTTTGGGTTCTTACCCCCTCTCCTTGCCATATCAAGATAATTTTGATTTTTACAATAATCTCTTATATATTTCGTATAATTTGCCTAGTTATTACAGTTTTTCGAATCTGAGCCCTTCCCCCAAAACAAGCTCCTTCCGAGCCCTTCCCTTCAACCACTACTTATGTTCTTCAAATTCATTTCATTATTCGGCCTAAAGATTTTACTCATTTTTGCTTAAGTTTTGCCATTTAATTTTGACATAAAAGAATGTATTAGAATGTAAGTTATAATCATTCTTGTCGGCTCATCTTTTGGCCTTGTTTTATGAGAGCCTTTTGTTTCTATAAATGCGAAAATAAAAGGGATGATTTTTTTCCAAATAAAATATTCCACAAAACTAGTTGATTTTCCACTTCAATTTTTATCGTACGTTTGACATTTACCAACTTCTTCCTTAGATTTGACTTAACCACCTCAGATTGAAGATAGACTGAACCAACAGGCAACTGAACCCCGTTTAACTAAACCCTCGTGTAACTAAACCCCCGTGCAACTGAATCCCATTTAACTGAATGCCGCGTAACTATTCCATCGTACGTTGACGTTTGACATTTAACAACTTCTTCCTTAGATTTACAACTATTTAAACAAACTATATGAACTGTAGACTATTTACATATGGAAGGAAGCAATATGAAAAGAAAATATCATCACCGGCAATAACGAAGGGTTGTAAATTCTCAAAATTGTGTACATCGTGGCGCCTGCAGAGCGTGGTAAAAGTATGCTAAGCCTGGAGTAAGGAGGTAATATGTGGTGAAAGTACACGTCATATGGCACGAAGCGAGCCACTCATGGTGAAAGAGGAGACGCTCCGAAATGTACATGAAGTAGTGGGTAGTGGACAGCCTCTCGGGTATCAGTCGAGGCTAAGTATAGGGATTATACAAAGGAGAAAAGGTAGACTATTTTGGAGCTCCGTGGTCAAATCTGTGCTTCAATTTCACAGGCCAAAGTATATTATGCATTTTAACAAGCAAATTACATTCAAACCTGATTGGTTCTCCATGTTTGCGTATTAAATTTTATGTCAATAAAAAGATAGAAAAGTCAAATTCTACCTGGTTAATTTTTCTGCATGAAATTTTAAGCCAACAAAAAGTTTGAAAAAGTTTTGAGTCCTACCCCTGTGCAACTGAAACCTCGTGTAACTGAACCACCAGGCGACTGCACCACCAGGCAACTGAACCCCGTTTAACTAAACCCTCGTTTAACTAAACCCCCGTGCAACTGAATCCCATTTAACTGAATTCCGTGTAACTAAACCATCGTGCAACTGAACTATCGTGCAACTGGGCCACCGTGCAACTGAACCCTCGTTGCAACTGAACCCTCGTGTAACTGAACCCTCGTGTAACTAAACCATCGTGCAACTGAACCACTGAAATCAGTTTTTCAGTATTCTAAAAATATGAGGCAACATCATTAAGTAAAACACAAGTTAGAATTTTTACATGTTCAACCTTGTTGTAATTGTTTGTGTCTTAAGGCCATGATATAAACGCCTGTAAACATCATTCACAAAAAGCTTTGTTTTGTTTTTGCAAAAAAAGAAGATCTGATGTCAAAAACCATTAAAGCTGATTTATTTCTCTTTTTTCAGATGAATCAAACCTTTTTGGACTTTAAGTAATAAACACATGGGTTTATTACTTAAATATATTGTTTAAAATATTTGACCATTGTGAATCTAGATAACGAATTGTGATGAGATGTCTTTGAGGAGATTGCAGCTAAAAAGGATATGGGAGGGGGATTGGTTGCACTCCAGCCTTTTTTTCAACATTCCTTCGACATGCCCTGAAAGTTTAGATTTCATACCCTCAGGTTTGTACCCTCAGCTGTTCTCGACACATTGCTAGCATAACTTACAGCCCTTGCTCCACGAGCTGCTGGTAGGATTGAAATTTGAACTTGAAATTTCAATTTCCAATCAAATGAGCCTTCTCCAAGTTTGTATGACAATCCCTTCTATAAAATCCTTAAATTTTAACAATGGGTAACTTCCAATAACATACAGCCCATGCCCCGAGGAACGTGGGGTCTTTTGTTAATCACGTTTATTAATCATGCTTTATTGTTTGATTGGAAATTGAAAGTTTTAGTGCCCTTTTTAAAAGTCAAAAGAGATTGGAGGGCAACCAGCCCCACCCCCAGGGAAAAACATCTCATGTGGAAAATATCCCCGGGAAATACCACATCGCGGAAAATATCCCCCTGGAAAATACCTCCCCGTGAAAAATCTCCCTCCGAAACATACCCCTTGCGGTTGGTTGGTATCCAATCACTTTCAACTTACAAAAGAAGACTAGAAATGCCAGGGCATTATAACTAATTTCTACCTCCATCCTCCTCTCGTCTCTCCCCTAGAGCTAATTCTGTATTTATCCGAAGGCTCAATGAGAGTTGAGATGTTTTGGCATTAAAATACACTCTTTGAGGTATCTCCCTCTCTCCCTAGCTACAAAACAATCAGAAAACCCCATTGCAGAAGTTGAAGTACCTTTTGAAGTTTGTAATTTGTCCATTGCTTACAGATACTATTTGTTATTGGGAAACCCATGACAAGAAAATTTTTGCAAGTGGGGGGGGGGGGGGCAAGACTTACAAATAAATTCCTGTTTTCCACTTTCCTTTGCACTTCTCAGCTAAACTAAAAAATAACACAACCCAAATAAAATATTTCTATATGGAAAACCATATTTTCCGCGAGGGGTTATTTTCCAGGGGAGGGTTTTTTTCATAGGAGAGGGGGGGGGGTATAAACGCCTAGACCCGTAGACAGTGACTGAGCGAAGGGAACCCCCATTCATAGACATAAAAAAAGGAGAAATAAATCTGACTTTAAGAGTTTGTGACGTACGATTTCTTTGTTTTTGTGACAACAAAACAGAGCTTTTTTATTAATTAAATAAAAAAAAAACAAGTTTTTTTTTTAACTGATAGTAAGGAACGACGTTAAAACTTAAAACGAACAGAAATTATTCCGTATATGAAAGGGGCTGTCCCCTCCTCAACGCCTCGCTCTTTACGCTAAAGTTTTTTATTCTTTAACAAAAATGGAGTTGTGAGAAAGTCAAACTTTAGCGTAAAGAGCGAGGCGTTGAGGAGGAGACAACCTCTTTCATATACGGAATAATTTCTGTTCGTTTTAAATTTTAACGTCGTTCCTTACTTTCAGTTAAAAAACTTGTTTTTTTATTTAATTTTTGAACGGTTTTGAATTAACGCAGGTTTTGATTTTGGCTCACCGTACACGAATAATAAAAAAAAAATTTGCATATTAATTTTACTTTTATTTGGTTAAATAGCTTTCTCGAAACTTGTTTAATTTTATTTACGAACGTTTTTATTAGTAATAAATATACGTAACTTACGAATTAACTTACGTAACGAACTTCTATATTCATATATTTTTAATACGTATATTAGGGGGTTTGCCCCTAGTCAATACCTTGCTCTTTAAGCTAAAGTTCGAATCTTGTCCCTATTCTTTGAAAATGACCCCTTAATCACAAAGGCCGTTAATTAGAATAAATAGCTCTTATGAAACTACTGAAAAATCTTTGGCTTAAAGAACGAGGTGTTGACTAGGGGGTGAACCCAATCATATACGTAATATTTTTGTTCGTTTTAAGTTTTGATGTTGCTCCTTACTTTCAGTTGAAAAACTTTTTTTATTTATTTAATTTCTGATCTTTTTCTTTAATAATGATGGGAAATCCGGCGCCCCCTTCATAGCAATGTCCCTTCCCCCATGAAAACTACCTTCATGGAAAGATCCTCCTATATAGCCCCCGACCCACCCCCACCCCCACCTACCAGAAAAGATCCCCCCAGAAAACGTCTGTATACTTCCCAATAACCAATACTATATGTTAACATTGTGTAAAGTTCATAACTTTCAGCCCTCCCCCCGGGGACTTCGGGGTACTAAGTCATCCTAAAAGACCTAGTTATCATATTTTCGACCATGCTGAACAAAATGGCTATCTCAAAATTTTGATCGGGTGACGTTGAGAAAAAAATGAGCGTGGGAGGGGGCCTAGTTGCCCTCCATTTTTTTGGTCACTTAAAAGAGGACTAGAACTTTTAATTTCCATTCCAATGAGCCCTCTTACGATATTCTAGGACCACTGGGTCGATACGATCACCCCTGGAAAAAAAACAGAAAACAAACAAACAAACAAATAAACACGCATCCGTGATCTTTCTTCTGGCAAAAAATGCAAAATTCCACATTTTTGTAGATAGGTGCTTGAAACTTCTACAGTAGGGTTCTCTTATACACTGAATATGATGATGTGATTTTCATTAAGGTTCTATAACTTTTAGGGGGTCTTTCCCCCTTTTCTGGAAAATCAGCCAAATTTTCTCAGGCGCGTAACTTTTGATGGGTAAGACGAAACTTAACTTTGATGAAACTTATATATTTGAAATCAGCATTAAAATTTGATTCTTTTGATGTATCTATTGATATCAAAATTCCGTTTTTAGACTTTCGGTTACCATTGAGCCGGGTCGCTCCTTACTTACAGTTCGTTACCACGAACTGTTTGATCATCTTGACAGTCATTTATATTATGAATTTAAAAAGCAAACAATTCCAACAATGTTGAACATGTAAAGCTTATAACTTGTGTTTTACCCAATGCAAGTACGGTGGTTGAGTTGCACGAGAGTTCATTTATACAAGGGTTCAGTTGCACGGTGGTTCAGTTGCACGGCGGTGTAGTTGCATGGTGGTTCAGTTGCACGGTGGTTCAGTTGCACGGGGGTTCAGTTACACAGGGGTTTAGTTAAACGGGGTTGAGTTGCAGGGAGTTGAGTTGCACGAGGGCTCAGTTAAATGGGATTCAGTTGCACGAGGATTCAGTTACACAAGGGTTTAGTTACACGGGGGTTCAGTTGCACAGGGGTTCAGTTGTATGGTGGTTCATTTGCATGGTGGTTCAGCTACACGGTGGGTCAGTTGCATGGTGGTTCAGTTTTACGGTGGTTCAGTTACAGTGGTTCAGTTACACGGTGGTACAGTTGCAATGGAACCAGAATTTTCGGTTAGACTCATATAGGGAATATCTCATCAAGATTATTCTTAAATATTTATGATAAGATGAATTCAAATTCAGCTAGAAATCAAATCGTCTTTTCTTCCTATAAAATCCAAATCATAGCGATATCTTTTTACAACAAAAATTTCCAAAAAGTGTATTAGTGACATTAGTTTCTAGACAAATTTTGATATTTATCCTCCTCTCTGTTGGATTCACAACTAGATAAGATAATAAAAAGAAAAAAAAAACTAGGAGCGATTGCAAAGAAGTTTGCTTAAAACATTGGACCGGAATGCAGAAAACTTCCCCTGGCTTTTATTTTTAAATTTTTCATGGAAACCAAAAGAAATCTATGGGTTTGAAATGAATGAAATCCGTATGGTCTGTAATAGGGGCGAAGCTGGAACGCAGGGTCTTTGCAGTCTTCTGCAGCATTGTTTTATCGTCATTTCAACTACTTTGTTTTCATCATTACCAAATAAACATCTTTTGAACAAGTCTTTATTTCACATATATAGAAGAAAATCCCCATGAAAGTAAAGATAGACATACTTTATGTGACTTAAAATGTATTTAATATACTGAATATAGATTAACGTAAATATAAACGTAAAATTCTAGATTAGAAGATTTCTGCTTCTACGTTAGTGTAACAAAAGATTCTATCAGCTACTTCTGATACACTATTCTTCAAAATGGAAAATAGAAGTCTAGGTTTCTGTCATGAGAAAATTACTAAGTAAGTAAAATAAATGTATATAGAATTTAAAGTCTACTTGTCTAAAAAAATATATATTATACTTTATTTATAAAATTAAATTTTTCAGATTTAAATATTAGATGTAAAATTCTAGACATTATTTTTATTTTCAGAAGCTTTAATTATATATTTTTCTATCCCTTTAATTCTTCAAAATAGGTATCTAAAAGTTGAGTCTGAAAAAGCAAAAGGACATTCAACACACTTTGTCTACAAGGAACGACTAGGATTTCACTTAGCAGGAGGGTGAGTCAAATACAGATAGAAGAGTCGTTATGCTAGGCATCCTTCAAACAGTAAACTTTAAATTAAAACCTCAGTTGAAATAAGAAGAAAGGAAAAGCGAAATTTAACAAACTCTCAAATGGCTTAAATGTTTATAAAAGTGTCATGAAGAACGGGAAATGTCCCAGAAGATCGGTTTCAAGTCAAAACTTTAGGAAAAGGAAAATAACCCGGGCACGCCTTATAGCATGGACATGTTCTCTAAAACATAGCGATATAACCCAAACGTGATACATCACAAAAGTTTGAATTTCGTAGGTTCAGCATTCAAATTCAAAAAAATTCAAAAGAAAGAATAAACAGGAAAGAAGCCGATGTGACTAATATAGATAATGTTGAGGACAGTGAAAAATCGATAATATTCAGTAAGGAGGACAGAGTGGGTAATCCTCCTTCTAAATTTTGAAAAGTATCTTGCTTCCTATTTTGACTGAGAATGCATTTTCCAAGTATTCAATTAAAAATAAAAACAATACTATTGATCCCCTAGATCTTGACATATAAATTTTACCCCTCCCCAATATTTTTATTTACTGAGGTCCCTATAAGTGCCTAGTTGTAACTTTAAAGATAGTTTTTTCATATCCGGAAAAAATATCCATATAATTTGCTTCTACTTTTAAACAGTAATTACGGAGATTAACAAGAAGTATGAAGTTTCACAATTAACAGGTTAAAAGTCCTCAAATCTCGCCTTTTTCTCCAAACAACAAGTTGTTAAATACTAGTTAAATAACTATTTTTTACATTATTCAGTAAAAAATACTACATTTTATATTTAAAATATAAATTCAGAGCATATATACAGCATATATAGTCTTTTGATAACTAATACAACCTTAATGAATAAGATCCGAAGCTAATAACGTTGTAATTAGTACAGTTTAGGATAATTACAATTTTACAGTTAGACCACGGCGCCGCGCCGATGAGGGAAGGCCAGCGGCAGCGGGGCCAAAAACAGCGCGCCGCGCCGCCGGCGCGATCAATGTTGACCGCAAACATTAATGTTTTCATCAGTCTTTCTCAAATCACAGCTTAAATTTACAACAGATTCGAGCCTATACATGAGTTCAAAAATTCACAAATCGCTGGCTGGAAACTGGTCTTCTTCGTTATTCATCAAGAGAAGTAGAAATCTGGTAGAAACGAAATGGCTGTGGCGTTTCAGAACCCTTGCATAATACGAGTGGTTGAAGTATCTATTAGCTATGTATTCTTAACATAAATAATTATCAAAATTAGTGGTTTTTTTCATCGAGCATTACTGCATATAAAACTTAAAATACCATATCACAAAATTCGTTAGTTATCTAGGTAAAAACTTTGAATATAACTTTGAACTTAGAAGCTTAATTTTTTCATAATGCCCTTTGCCTGTATCTGTTTTGCCACCTTTAAAACAGTTGAAATGGGCGACCTTGATATTGCTTGTTTTTTTTTTTTTTTTGCTCTTTTGGATTCTTAAGAAGCCTTCTTGTATTGAAAACTGGTTTTTAATAACAACTTAAAAAAATACATTTTAAAGTTTTTTTTGGCCTCTTTATAGAATAAATGTCATGTAGGCTAAGGCTGAACTGCTGCTTTTTTATTGCTTTTGGCTGCTCTTTTGGATATTATTCATTTTTTCTTTTGGGGATTCATTCCAAATTATAAACTGATAAATACCGAATATCAGTCAAATTATAAACTGCATCTAAATGGAGTAAATTTATCAAATTGAAAAATACATGATGAACACTTCACATGAGAACACTTCAATTACAATGACACAAAAAACACTTAATAGTTTATTCGCTATGAAGAAAAATGAAGTGCCAGCTATTTTCTTAGGAAAAAAAAATGAAAAGCTCATCCGTTTTAAGTGTAATTAAATGAAATAATATGCAGACTGAAGTAGCTCTAGGAAGATGTTGAAATTCTCATCCTAGTTCGTCACTTTTAATCCAAGCAAAATGTTAGGACACTTAGTATCAGTTATTGAGTTTAAGCTTTGATTTCCAAATGCTCACAAGAATTACCAAATTTAAGAAAGTCGCAACGATAAGTCACCTGTGGTCAAAATACTCAAAGACTCCTCTTTGATCCCCATCCAGGCTCAAAACTTCTGCTATGGTCATTTCCATGGAAATCTCCAAAGAGTTTCTTTTTAAAATAGCTTTCAAGCGTAGCTAGGGGTATTTAGACTTTTTTGCTTTTCTTCAAAGCTATGAAAAAAAGTGTTATAATATTCCAAATGTTACATTTGTGAATACTTTTGGTAATTATTTGTGGGGTGGTCGAATTTTCTAAACCACTGTAGATACGTAAGAACGTTGCAACATCAAGTACCCTAAGGTCATAAGACTGTCAAAGACTCCTCCTTGAACCTCCCAAATTGAAAGCTTTTATTATGACCTGGCCTTTTAATGTAACTTGGGCACTGGACCAAGGGCGCCATTGTTACTCGAGCGCAACGTTAGGTGGGGATGTCGATATCGCTTTCGTCACACCAATTCGTTTTAGTGTGAATCTGCCTGGTACTTATGAATGAATGTATTCAAAGTAACCCGTTTCATCAATAAGAAAAAAAACGGATTGGACGCATATGTCCCTTTTTCTTTGGACGATAAAACCATGCAAGTGCTGTATCAGGTATAACTCACGAAAATCTTGTTAATTTTGTAAACTTTTCAACTTTTTGGCATCCCTGCTTTCAATAAAAAAAAAATCAAGGTACTATCACTTAAATATAATAACCCCCTATGCCCCCCCTTCTGGATACCATCTTGACAGGATACCGTCTCTGCTTTAAATAAAAAAATTAACTTATTGGCAACCCTGCTTTAAAAAAACAAATCGAGGTATTATCATTTAAATATGATAGCTCAATACCCCCCTCCCCCCTCTGGATACCCCCTTGATAGGATGCCGTCTCTGCTTTAAATTAAAAAAAATCAAATTTTTAGGATCCCTGCTTTCAATAAATAAAATTTCGAGCTATTATCATTAAATGTAATACCTCCCTACCCCCCCCTCTCTCTGGATACCACCTTGATAGGATACCGTCTCAGCTTTCATTAGAAAAATAATTTACTCAATAATTAACTAGGTCACTATATGGTTCAAACAAACACGCAAAATAACGTTAAACAGCTTAGTGTTCCTTGAAAAAAAACTGAGGGAATGAGTAAAGGGGTACAAAGACAACAACAAAAATGTCGAATTTATTCAAATATACCTAAAATTATTGGAAAACTGAGTGATAGATTCGCCATGGCATTCCATAAGATCCAAAGAATCTAATTAAAAGGGGCACACACAAAAGCCAAATAAGGCCAGTAGCCTATGAGAAATCGCAAAATACCCAAGACAATGAACAAGTCCTAATGGGGGGCCCTGGGTCTATTAAAATATTTCAATGGTTTCCCAGGGGATTTGATATCATTTTCTTCTGTCTCCACTTTAAATGAAAAAAATAATTATCTTTTTGGCATCCCTGCTTTCAATAAAAAAAGAGGTATTATCATTTAAAAATGACAGCCCCCTATCCCCCCCCCCTATAGGCAATAATTTACTATTTATTTATGAATCATATTTTTGGGATAACTTTCAGTTCAATCTTTAATTCCCCAACCTTGTACATAGCTTAGTCTATAGCTAAATTTTGTCTCAATCGAAGGTTGTTTTTTGTTTTTTTTTTTTTTGGGGGGGGGGGGGCGGGGGGGGGGTAAAAATGTTCCTGAAAGAAGATTGTATTTTCTATCAGGCGTTCAATAATTGAGTATTCAATCTCATCTAAAAACAGCAAAAAAAAAAAAAATGCAAACTTACAATGCAGCTGTGGAAACAATCTGTCGGCTGTCAATTTCAAAATCCAACAAAAGGCTGAAGCTGTATAGTAGTGAATGCGTTCTATAATTCTATTCAACTTGAAAATAAAATTCTTGACTACGAATGATGTAAGAAATAGCGATTAGGAAACTGCATTCGAAATGATTTAAACTCATTTCATAAAGACGATACTTTTTTTTGTCAACATATGAAGAACTGTGTATATTGCAATATTTGCAATAGCATATTGCATCTGTCTGGTTTTTATGCAAAGTAACAAAAGAGACGAAAATTAATGAACAAGAGAGTAGTGAAGAATTATGGTATGCAAAGTAATATTTGGCAGGGAAAGAAACTTGTGATAAACCGCTAGGGGTGCCACCGTGATTGCGTGATTTTCGGGGATTCGGGGAACCAAATTTTTTTTCGGGGTGACGCATAGATTTTCGGGGAAATACCCGAAAATTCGGGGATAGTGCAAGTCCTGCTTGATTTCTAATTAGGAAAATCGAAATACTAAGCCACACGAGAAGGAAAAGCTCCAGCGATATTCTAGGACGACTGGGTCGACACGATCACCTCTGGGAACACAGAAAAAAAAAATAAACACGCATCCGTGATCTTTCTTCTGGCAGAAATACAAAATTCCACATTTTTGCAGATAGGAGCTTGAAACCTCTACAGTGGGGTTCTCTAATATGCTGAATCTGATGGTGTGATTTTTATCAAGGTTCTATAACTTCTAGGGGGTGTTTTCCCCTTTTTCGAAAATCAGGCAAATTTTCTCAGGTGCTTAACTTTTGATGGGTAGGACTAAACTTGATGAAACTTTTATATTTGTAATTAGCATTAAAGTCTGATTTTTTTTTATATATCTATCGGTGTCAAAATTCCGTTTTTTAGAATTTCGGTTACTATTGAGCCGCGTCGCTCCTTACTTACAGTTCGTTACCACGAACTGTTTGAAAATTGATAAAACAACCTTATTCTTACCATGTAACCTCACTCCATTTAATTTTGTTGCGAAAGCGCTTTAAATATGATTTTGTTTACCTCGTTAAACTCGGCTTCAAAGGTCACTTTTTTCCATTCTCTAGTCTAGTCTATGAAACAATGACACTTATTGCAGGGAAAGGTCTCACGTCAGACATTTCCCATCTAATTTCACCATACCTTGTTTTTATTAAAATTTGGGAAAATTTTCCGCTGTCGTTATTAAACAATATGGCAGAAAACTTGAAAAAAGGGGATAGAAAACGGTCAAAATCGAATATAATAAAATTAAAAATTTGATTTTTTGTTGAGTCTAAATTAAAATTGAAAAGAATTAATAAAATTTAATAAAACAAAAATAAAAATTAGATATGTTTAAACTAATAAAAAGAAACCCAGCTTAAAAAAAATATAACGAAATCATGAATGAAACTCGGATTAAATTGAAGGCACCTATATAAAAAAAAATAAACTTTTAATGAAGTTATGCTGATAAGAAAGATGCAACATTTAGGTCGCTTTATCATTTTTTTGCTCTTTTTTTTAGTGGTGAAACTTCAAAATTACCTACGTTTCCAGCCTTGAGGTATCAAAACTGAATTACAACAAGAAGATTCACCTAGAGATTTACCAAAAATACAATAGTTAAAGTTACATGAATATAAAAAATAAAGGCTCATAAAAAGTCTCGTCGAATATTTTTTAGATGTTTTGTAAAAATACAAAGAAAAAACACAAAAAGTAGGTTGTTTTCTATTTAAAACAAAACTGTATGAGAATTCTGCATGCTTCATTTTTGTTATTGCTTGTCCTTTGTTTTTTGTTGTTTTTTTTTTATTTTTTTTAAGCTAAAAGAAATAAGCTATAACTCAAACCATATTCCATTTGCAGATTTTATTGATTTTCAGATTCATTTGTTCTGTACAGGATAAAATCTAAAGTTATACGCGTAGAAGTTCAAAGAGTTAGTGACCAAAATGACGTTTTTTAAATTCAGAGATCAAGGGCTTTACTGAAGAGACCTGAATATTTGCTTTAACACCTGATTAAGTGCTTGACACTTTCAACTAGCAGGAATTCAAAACTACTAATACCACTGACAAAGTGATGTCACCCTGGAGCACTATGGGTATTAAATGAAAGCTTAATCCTATCCTTTTAAAGCTTGAATACCAGTTTAAGCTGCAGATAAAGTTTAGAACTGATGTATCCGGAAGCAGAAAATTTTCTTATGACTAAAAATTACGTTGGCAATTAAAGATAGCTAGTATTTGCTGATGGAGGCCCATACGCAGAATTATCTTTTTTTGCGGGGGGGGGGATGATAAAAAAATAAATTTCATTCAATAATTTTTTAATTTGCCCCAACATTAAAAAAAAAATTGGACTTTGGAAGGCACAAAAAAAAGATGTAAAGGAAGCTTAACTTTTTTTTTCTTTTAATTAAACTTGATTACCAATTAAAAGTGTACGTCAAATTTTATTTTATGATTTGAATAATTTGTCCAGAAATAAAAAAAAATTAAGATTTCGTAGGCACAAGACACATGATTTACAAAAAGTTTCTTTTTTTTTTAGCTTGGATACAAGTTAAAGAAATATGTCGATTCAGACCTGATGTTTTCTGTAAGCAGACATACTATTTTATAACTGAATTTAGGTCGGCACTTTAAGACAAGCTAAGGTTTGCTGAATTAACTTTAACTAACACTAACTTCGGTACTTTCATAGGCAGCGCGCTAGCGGTGCCTAAGTAAAGAACGATGTGGGCACAATGTGTTGTTTTTTTGTTTTTGTTTTCTCCATACCCGGGCACTTCGTATCGAAGGAGTCGTCGTAGAAACTTCGAATAGGGCTCACTCACTTGATTGGAAATTGGAGTGGCTAGTGCCCTTTTTAATAGTCAAAAGTGATTGGAGGGCAACTTGCCCCCCCCACGCCCATCATTCCCCCAAATACGTCCATTCAAAATTTTTAGATAGCCATTTTGTTCAGCATAGTTGATTTACAGATAGAAAATATCTTTTTGAGGAGTACACTCCCCCACAACCCACGGGGCAAGGGTTTTAAGTTATGCCCTGAGGGCATATAAGGTTTTTATAGAAGGCGTTGTCGTAAGAACTTAAAACAGGCTCATTCGATTGGAAATTCAAAGGGCTAGTGCCCTTTTTAATAGTCGAAAGTGACTGGAGGGCAACTAGCCCCCCCCCCCCACGCCCATCATTCCCCCAAATAAATCCAATCAAAATTTTGAGATAGCCATTTTGTCCAGCGTAGTTGATTTCCAGATGGAAAATATGTTTTTGAGGAGGACACTTCCCTACAACCCTCGGGGCAAAGGTTTTAAGTTATGCCCTGGGGGTATATAAGGTTTTTATAGAAGGCGTTGTCGTAGAAACTTCAAGAAAGGCTCATTCGATTGGAAATTCAAAGCGCTAGTACCCTTTTTAATAGTCAAAAGTGATTGGAGGGCAACTAGCCCCCTCCCCACGCCCATCATTCCCCAAAACACATCCAATCAAAATTTTGAGATAGCCATTTTGTCCAGCGTAGTTGATTTCCAGATGGAAAATATGTTTTTGAGGAGGACACTTCCCTACAACCCTCGGGGCAAGGTTTTTAAGTTATGCCCTGGGGGTATATAAGGTTTTTATAGAAGTCGTTGTCGTAGAAACTTCAAGAAAGGATCATTCGATTGGAAATTCAAAGGGCTAATACCCTTTTCTAATAGTCGAAAGTGATTGGAGGGCAACTAGCATCCCCCCCCACACCCATCATTCCCCCAAACACATCCAATCAAAATTTTGAGATAGCCATTTTGTTCAACGTACTTGATTTCCAGATAGAAAATATGTTTCTGATGAGGACACTCCCCCACAACCCTCAGGGCAAGGGTTTTAAGTTATACCCTGGGAGCATATAAGGCTTTTATAGAAGGCGTTGTCGTAGAAACTTCAAAACAGGCTCATTCGATTGGAAATTCAAAGGGCTAGTACCCTTTTTAATAGTCGAAAGTGATTGGAGGGCAACCGGCCCCCCCACACCCATCATTTCCCCAAACACATCCAATCAAAATTTTAGATAGCCATTTCGTTCAACGTACTTGATTTCCAGATAGAAAATATGTTTCTGAGGAGGACGCTCCCCCACAACCCTCAGGGCAAGGGTTTTAAGTTATACCCTGGGAGCATATAAGGCTTTTATAGAAGGCGTTGTCGTAGAAACTTCAAAACAGGCTCATTCGATTGGAAATTCAAAGGGCTAGTACCCTTTTTAATAGTCGAAAGTGATTTGAGTGCAGCTAGCCCCCCCCCTCATGCCCTTCATTCCCCCAAACACATCCAATCAAAATTTTGAGATAGCCATTTTGGTCAGCGTAGTTGGTTTCCAGATAGAAAATATGTTTTTGAGGACACTCCCCCATATCCCACAGGGCAAGGGTTTTAAGTTATGCCCTGGGGGTATATAAGGTTTTTAAAGAAGGCGTTGTCGTAGAAACTTCAATGAAATCTCATTCGACTGGAAATTCAAAGGGCTAGTGCCCTATTTAATAGTCGAAGGTGATTGGAGGGCAACTAGCCCCCCCCCCACACACACACCCATCATTCCCCCAAACACATCCAATAAAAATTTTGATATAGCCATTTTGTTCAGGGTAGTTGAGTTCCAGATAGAAAACATATTTTTAAGGAGGACACTCACCCACAACCCTCAGGGCAAGGATTAAAAGTTATGCCCTGGGGGCATATAAGGTCTTTATTGAAATCTTTGTCGTAGAAACTTGAAAAAGGGCTCATTCGATTTGAAATGCAAAGGACTAGTACAATTTTTAATAGTCAAAAGTGATTTGAGGGCAACTAACCCCCCTCTCTCGCCCACCTTTTCCCAAAACACATCCAATCAAAATTTTTAGATAGCAATTTTATTCAAAGTAGATAAAAGTTTTGGAAATTAGGTCTTTTAGGATGACAACCCCTCCCCCCACAGCCCTCAGGGCAGGGGTTGTAAGTTATGCCCTGGGGGCATATAAAGTTTTTATTGAAAGCGTTGTCATAGAAACTTCAAAAGGGCTCATTCAATTGGAAATTGAAAGGGCTAGTGCCTTTTTTAATAGTTGAAAGTCATTGGATAGCGACTAACGCCCCTTTCACGCCCATCATTTTCCCAAACACATCCAATAAAAATTTTGATATATCCATTTTGTTCAACGTAGTTGAAAGTTCTGGAAATTAGGTCTTTTAGGATGATAACCACCTCAGAGCCCTCAGTGCAAGGGTTGTAAGTTATGCCCTGGGGGCATATAAGGTTTATATAGAAAGTTGCTGCATATGATTTATAGAATAGATTTTAGTCTTCCTCAAATCCAATTTTTATATGTTTAAAAACTAAATGTTGACTAAAGATTAAATCAAAATGCACTGTGATAAAGCTAATTCCCAATAAGGCATCTCAGCAGTATCCCAAGAACGACTGAGGGTATTATGTTCAAACCTTCAGGGCTACTTCTGCTCTTAAAATTTAACCAAATCCAAATAGCGTAAGTGTATCCAAGCTATAAAAGAAAGTAAAAAGATTTTTTTGCGAATGGTATCAAGTTTTCCATTACAGGTCAACTAGAGGAGTTACGAAACTAAATTAAACAGTACTGTTTGTGTCCAGATTTTTAAAAGGGTGTATGCTGTTAAAAATTGCTGAAAATTTTTCTCCGGCATAAATATAGCAGGCCACACTATAAAGTCTTAAAAAACGAAAAGATTTAAAGTATTATTTTCTTTTTCCCTGAAAAGACTATGTCAATATTAAACGAATAGAAATTAATTAAAAAAACTTTTTTCCACAAAATAAGTTTTTCAAAGAAAAGTAAAGAATTCCATTAAACAAAAAATGAGCAAAACTAAAATCAAATAATCTACCAAGCGTGAAACTACCACAAATCAGCATTGATAAATAAATGAAACCCAAAACAAACAGAAATTATAATAATTAACCGAGTCAAACTCAAAACGAGCAGAAATTAACATAAGTTGGGCGCCAAACCCCTATGCCTTCCCAAGGCCAGAGCAAAATTTGCACTTTACTGAAAAAATACAAATGAATGTGCATTGTCAGTTTAATATACATATACTGATATTTAGTAATCAAAATGTTAATATTATTTGATTTATTAAAGTTATAAAAGTAAAAACATTTATATTTTTCCAGTAAAGTGCAAATTTTGTTCTGGCCTTGGGAATTCACCATCGGCACATAGGCTACTACATATTATACAGTATGTTATATTAATAATTCATAAGTGGAGATATGAATGTATGGATAAAACTTCAAAAAGAAGTAATTTTTTTCGCTGTCATTATATGATACAAAGCGTAAAATTTTGTTCTAATGTTATTGTTATTCTTCTAATTTTATTTTTTCTATCTTATAATTTTATAATTTATAAATTTTAATTTATAAAATTAATTTTATTCTATTTTTACTCTAAATCTAATTCTGATATATTACATACTAAATTCTTTGTTAGTATATTTTATGTCTAAATTATATTGAAATATTGGCGAGGAAATCTTTGTTTAAAATATGTTCCTTTTCTTCATTTAATTTTCTTACTCCCTTTCATTTTTTTGCTCCCCTCTCTTATTATTAAACTTTCATTTGTGCTTTAGTAGAAACAAAACAAAAAACTACAAAAAATACACTTAATGATTTACTAAATACTTCTAATCTAGTATAAAGTTAGGTATTATTAACTAATAACTAGAATTATGACAAAATACACTTACTAAATTTGCAATCAAGTAATCTAGAGCCGAGTCAGACAGCAGAACAACACTATTGGGACCAGCCAGTCGTTCAGCTAAAGCCCCAAGGACTATGGTTATATTCTTATGTCGCCTATTTTCGTGTTTTCCTGGTTTCGGACGCCGCGCGGATAACCAAAACAATTCGGGTACCCGACCAATTGAATCCTGAAAGCAAAGGAAAAAATAAAATTCAACAGTGAAAGCTATAAAAAAAAGACAAATATACAACACAGGAGTAAATATGTACAAAATAAAAACACGAATAAACCAGACTTTTCAGAAAAGTAAACCCCTTCAAGGGTTACAATTTATAAAGCTGCAAAATCGGGTCAAGAACTTCGTAATACTTTTTCAATGCGGTGTTACGGGACCATATTGGAAGACTCAGGAGTCTTCGCGTAATGGAAAAATAGCTTTCTAATCTCACTTTCACTCAGACTAACTGAGTGAAAGCGAGGACTCATTTCGTGAGGAGCTATTCTGTCGTATTCATTGGCGACAGCACTCAAGAAGTATAACCCAGCCGGATTTTTCTTTTCAGTTCTAGCAACCAATAACTTTCTTGTTGAAGATTTTGAACCACGAATAGGTATTCCTAGGTAAATAAGCCCTTGACATGGGGAAACGGTTGCTCCACCGAGATTCACAGAAGTCGGAACCAATTGAGACAGGCAGTTAAACAGAAGAACTGGGGATTTCCCAGCCTTCAGATTCAAAAAAATCTTTCTAAATTCACTCAGATTTACATTAAAACTATCCTCTAGACTAGACACTGACAGGTTCAAGTTTAGCAAGTCGTCTGCATAACATAACACTGACGCGTTTATCGCTTTTATAACACAACGAATTCGGTATACTATCCTGAGCTGGCAGTGTAGCATTATTATACACCATCTGTGACGTAATTGCACCCTGTTTAATGCCTATATATACAGCAATAGCAACCGGGACGATTGATCCCTCAATTTCAGGCACACCTTTAGGTGACGATACATATAAAACAGCGGACCGACAAAACCAATTGCAACTCCACGCCAGATTAGCTCGAACATAGCCTGTGGATGAATCAATGAACCGAATGCATTACTAATATCATACGCACTAACAACCAAAATTTCGCCTTTCCCGGTAGAATCGACCGATACCGAACAAAGGGATCTCAGTGTCCGGAAACACCCAAACCCCAACTGGAAACCAAAACGAAAGGGGGGCATCTTACAAGTCCCCTGAACACCATAAATAATCAACAGCTCAAGACTTCAGATAATACGCTCGACAACGCAATGGAACAATACGAATTACAACTAGACTTTGATCAACCATTTTTCAAAATTGGTATAGTTACCTCAACACAAAGATTATCAGGCACGGCCCCAGAACGAAATATAATCTGAAATAACGAAGCTAAATGTTCAAATAACAAGGCACTACCCAATTCCAAATTTCGCGATAAAAATCCATGGTATCCGGACGATAATATTTTCTTTAGTTTTCTTACTATATGTTTAATTATACCAGGCGAGACAACAATCCTGCCCGTTTCAGGCGTTGTCGTTAAAATACTTTGAATCTTTATCAAATTCAACTTCAGCGTTACTATCAAAGCACTTTAACTGCTCAGAGAAGTGACTAACCCGCTCAGATTCAGGAGTAACCCCTGAGCTCGGAAGACAAAAAGGACTTGGACAGAACACTTCCATTGGGATTTTGAGCGATTTCGTTAGCACTATTAATTTTTACCTCAGCCATGTACAGACTTAGTTCACGGTTGAATTTGCGCTTGAAAAATATACGGTCCGAATTCACAAGGTCGAATCTCAGCCTGCCAAATTCGTTCCAGATTCTCAGCCAAAACTTCGAGTCAGAGCACACTCTTGAAGTAGAGGATTGGAAGACAAACCAAATTTTTCGGTTTTTACTCTAATAATCTTAACAGCCACTGCCATGGACTCTGCGCATTTCAAACCACGAACAATATCTGAACAATATATATTTAACCGAAGAGGGATCTTTGGCTCACTAGAACGTAAGTTTACCTGGAGGAGGTGATACGGTACAAGTATCTTATTAAAGATCCTGTCACGAACTCGCTGAAACAGCGAGGGGTCTATTTTTTCCCGCATTTTTCGTTTTCACCATTTATGATCATGTTCAACATTGGGATTCTAGATAGGAATAGCTACGGAAATGGGAAAGTGTTCACTGTAAAGACATTCCAAATCAACTTTCATTTCATGATTACCGGTTTTTATCCTTTAGACCAGGGCACTTCGTATCGAAGGAGTTGTCGTAGAAACTTCGAAAAGGGCTCATTCGATTGGAAATTGGAAGAGCTTGTGCCCTTTTTAATAGTTGAAAGTGATTGGAAGGCAACTAGCACCCCTTCCACGCCATTTGTAAAGAAGATGCTATTCATGTTTTGGTTTTAATATACCATTGGAAATCATTCCATGGGAAGGAATTTCCAAGGATATTTTAGAGTTTGCTTACAAGCTTCGTTATAGAGAATTTACTCAAATAATGTGGTAATGTTGGCAAAAATTGCATCTATAACATTATTTAGTATTCGATCCTAATTGGCTATAATTTTAATTTAATAAAAAATATTAGATAAAATAATTTAATTAAATAATTTTAAAAATAAAAATAATAACAAATTAAATGATATATAATAAAAATATACATTAAAAGTAAGTAATAATAATAAAATAATGTATAAAAAAAATAACTTAATAATAAGTAAATTATCTAATAAATAATTTTAATATTTTCTGTCTGTTTTTAGTATTAATCCTCATTTGAAACAGTCTTACAACAGAAACTGGATATTAAAGCTAAAATATGTTTAAAATAATAAATCTTGGACTTAGCCATATTGGCTTCTCACAAAATTCGCTATTGGACCAGAGTGACAAGAGTCATAGGCAGCGCGCAAGCGCTGCCTATGCAAAGAACGATGTGGACACGATGTGTTTTTTTTTTTTTTTTTTCTCTCCATACCTGGGCACTTCGTATCGAAGGAGTTGTCGTAGAAACTTTGAAAAGGGGTCGTTCGATTGGAAATTGGAGTGGCTAGTGCCCTTTTTAATAGTCGAAAATGATTGGAGGGCAACTAGCCCCCCCCCACCCTCCCACGCCCATCATTCCTCCAAACACATCCAATCAAAATTTTAGATAGTGAAAGATCTTTCAACGCAGTTGAAAGATCTGGAAATTATGTCTTTGAGAAGGACACACCCCCGATAGTCTTCAGGACAAGGGTTGTAAGTTATGCCCTGGGGGTATATAAGGTTTTATTGAAAGCTTTGTCGTAGAAATTTGAAAAGGGGCGCATTCGATTGGAAATTCAAAGGGCTAGTGCCCTTTTTAATAATCGAAAGTGATTAGAGGGCAACTAACCCCCCTCTCACGCCCTTCTTTTCCCCAAACACATCCAATCAGAATTTTGAGATAGCCATTTTGTTCAACGTAGTTGAAAGTTCTGGAAATTAGGTCTTTGAGGATGACAACCCCTCCATAGCCCTTAAGGCAAGGGTTGTAAGTTATGCCCTGGGGCATAAAGGTTTTCTTATAGAAAGCGTTGTCTTAGAAACTTCAAAAAGGGCTCATTCGATTGGAAATTGAAACAACCAGTGCCATTTTTAATAGTTGAAAGTGATTGGAGGGCAACTAACCCCCCTTTCACGCCCACCATTTCCCCAAACACATACAATCAAAATTTTGAGATAAAATATTTTGTTCAACGTAGTTGAAAGTATTGGAAATTAGGTCTTTGACCTAATTCAAAGAGCCAATTCTCAGGGCAAGGGTTGTAAGTAATACCCTGGGGGCATATAAGGTTTGTATAGAAAGCGTTGTCGTAGAAACTTCAAAAAGGGCTCATTTGATTGCAAATTGAAAGGGCTAGTGCCTTTTTAATAGTCGTAAGTGATTGGAGTGCAGCTAATCCTCCCCTCACGCCCACCATTTCCCCAAACACATCCAATCAAAACTTTGAGATAGCCATTTTGTTCAACTTAGTTGAAAGTTCTAGAAAATATGTCTTTGAGGAAGACCCCACCCCCCCCACTCCTCAGGGCAAGGGTTGTAAGTTGTGCTCTGGTGGCATATAGGGTTTTTATAGAAAGCGTTGTCGTAAAAACTTCAAAAAGAGCTCATTTAATTGGAAATTGAAAGGGCTAAACCTCTTTTTAATAATCGAAAGTGGCTTTTTAATAGTAACCATTTTGTTCAATGTATTTGAGGATGACAACCCCTCCCACAGCCCTTAGGGCAAGGGTTGTAAGTTATGCCCTTGAGGCATATAAGATTTTTGTAGAAACTGTTGTTGTAGAAACTTCAAAAAGGGCTCATTCGATTGGAAATCGAAGGGGCTAGTACCCTTTTTAATAGTCGAAACCGATTGGAGGGCAACTAACCCCTCTCTCAAGCCCATCATTTCCCCAAACACATCTAATCAAAATTTTGAGATAGCCATTTTGTTCAACGTAGTTGAAAGTTATGGAAATTATGTCTATGAGGATGACAAACCCCCCACACCCCTCATGGCAAGGGTTTTAAGTTATGCCCTGGGAGCATATAAAGTTTTTATAGATAGCGTGGTCATAGAAAGTTCAAAAGGGCTCATTCGATTGGAAATTGAAAGGGCTAGTACCCTTTTTAATAGTCGAAAGTAATTGAAGGGAAACTAACCCCAATCTCACGCCCACCATTTCCCCAAACGCATCCAATCAAAATTTGGAGATAGCCATTTTGTTCAACGTAGTAGACAGTTCTAGAAATTATGTCTTTGAGGATAGGATGACAACCCCCCCCCTAAAACCCACAGGGCAAGGGTTGTGAGTTATGCCCTGGGGGCATATAAGATTTTATGGAAAGCGATGTTGTAGAAACTTTAAAAAGGGCTCATTCGATTGGAAATGAAAAGGGCTAGTGCCCTTTTAAATAATCGAAAGTGATTGAAGGGCAACTGACTCCCCTCTCACGCCCACCATTTCCCAAAACACATCCAATAGGTAATTCGAGATAGCCATTTACCCCCCCCCGACCCCTCAGGGCAAGGGTTGTAAGTTATGCTCTAGTGGCATATAAGGATCAAGGAGGCACACTTGTGCCTCTATAAAGAGGCGACCCACCACAATGTTAAGCGATTTCCGGTCCTAGCGGTCGCAGAGAGACATTGGTAATTGCATTTTGTAGCCCAAGCTCAAACTAAGAAACGTGCAAAATTTCACCCCCCTCCGACTTTATCTTCATGGGTAAAAGTGGGCCGGAAGTTTCGACCCTCCGACCACACCCCCCTTTAACGTTGTCCGATTGGGTTGAAATTTAGAGGTTAAGCTTTCCTAGGGCCTGGGAGCTTATCCTCGAAATTTCAGCTCAATCCGATCACTCCTTCCCTGTTTTCCAAAAACCAAATATAGCCACTTAAAGTTCAAATTTTTTTTTTTCTTAGCCACGCCTACAGGCCACAGTTGGCAACTGATTCGGGTGAATGAGGACTCATTCGAAGCAGAATTCGACCTGTTAGGGCCTTTTGATATTTTCAGACCGAAAAAATTATCCCCCGAATTTACATTTACGAAAAACCTCGTTTTCCTATAAGAACCCGCTATAAGCGGGCTCTTATCGTTTTCCTATAAGAGCCCGCGAAAACGCGGGCTCGTTTTCCAATAAGAGCCCGCAAGCTGTCAAATCAGCTAACAGTTAGTCAAGCAATAATAAGTAATAAACTGTACAAAAACGTGCAGAAATTATTAGAAAAAAACTACGTTTTCTAAAGAGTTAAAGAGGCTGAGTTACAAGGTCGAACCTTAAAACGTACAGGGATTAGGAGGCACAGTTGGGGGGCTGTTAAAGAGGCTGAGTCACAAGTTCGAACCTTAAAACGTACAGGGATTAGGAGGCACCCTGAACGACGTGATTTGAGTATTCAGGAATAAAAAGCCTTAACACAAGAATGTTCAAGAGCGGGGGGTTTGGGGTGCGGCGGCCCCCAACTTTAACTCCTAACACGATCAGCTAACAGTTAGTCAAGCAATAATAAGTAATAAACTGTACAAAAACGTGCAGAAATTATTTGAAAAAAACTACGTTTTCTAAAGAGTTAAAGAGGCTGAGTTACAAGTTCGAACCTTAAAACGTACAGGGATTAGGAGGCACAGTTGGGGGGCTGCCACCCCCCAAACCCCCCGCTTTCGCAGCCTTTAAATAAAAAAAGAAAAGTTTTTTAAACTGAAAGTAAGGAGCGACATTAAATCTTAAAACGAGCAGAAATTATTCCGTATATGAAAGGGGCTGTGCCCTCCTCAACGCCTCGCTCTTTACGCTAAAGTTTGACTTTCTCACAACTCTTTTTTTAAACAATAAAAACTTTAGCGTAAAGAGCAGGGCGTTGTGGAGGGCACAGCCCCTCCTATATTTTTTTCCATGGGTAATTATTTTTCATTGGGATATTTTTAATATATTGATAAACAGAGGTCTACTTTATATTTGCTTCGGACATATTTTTCAAATGAATCATTTTTCTAAGGTATATGTTTTCATGGGTATATTTTTCCAACAGTAATTATTTGCCATGACGATATTTTTAATATGTTGACATACAGAGGTCTACTTCCAAGGTGTTTCGGGTATATTTTTCAAATGAATCATTTTTCCAGGTTATTGTTTTTCATGGATACATTTTTCCATGGGTAATTATTTTTCACGAGAATATTTTTAACATAACTATAAACAGAGGTCAACTGTCAAGTTGTTTTGGGTATACTTTTCAAATGAATCATTTTTCCATGGTATATTGTTTTATGGATATATCTTTCCCTGGGTAATTATTTTTCAGGAGGATATTTTTAATATATAAATAAACAAAGATCTACTTCCCAGTTGTTTTGGGTATGTTTTTAAAATGGATCATTTTTCTAAGGTATATTATTTTCATGGATATATTATGAGGATATTTTTAACATATTGATAAACAGAGGTCTACTTCCAAGTTATTTTGCATATATTTTTCAAATAAATCTTTTTTTCCATGGTATATTTTTTTTCATGGATGTATTTTTCCATTGGTAATTATTTTTCATGAGGGTATTTTTGATATTTTGATAAACAGAGGCCTACTTCCAAGCTGTTTTGGGTATATTTTTCAAATTAATTATTTTTCATGAGGATATTTTTAATATAACGACAAATGGAGGTCTACTTTCAAGTTGTTTTCGGTATATTTTACAAATGAATCATTTTTCCATGGAATATTTTTTTTAATGGATAGATTTTTCCATGGGAAATTATTTTTCATGAGGATATTTTTAATATAACGATAAACAAAGGTCTACTGTCAAGTTGTTTTGGGCATATTTTTCAAATGAATCATTTTTCCATTGTATACTTTTTTCATGGATATATTTTTCCATGGGTAATTATTTTTCATGAGGATATTTTTAATATGTCAACAAACAGAGTTCTACTTCCAAGTTGTTTTGGGTATATTTTTCAAATGAATCATTTTTCCTAGGTATATTTTTTTCCACGGATATATTTTCTTTGGGTAATCACTTTTCATGAGGATATTTTTCAATATATCGATAAACAGAGGTCTACTACCAAGTTGTTTTGGGTATATTTTTCAAATGAATAATTTTTCCATGGTATATTTTTTTATGGATACATTTTTCCATAGGTAATTATTTTCCATGAGGATATTTTTAATAAATCAATAAAAAAGAATCTATTTCCCAGTTGTTTTGGGTATTTTTTTCAAATGGATCATTTTTCTAAGGTATATTATTTTCATGGATATGTTATGAGGATATTTTTAACATATTGATAAACTGAGGTCTACTTCCAAGTTATTTTGCATATATTTTTCAAATGAATCTATTTTTCCAAGGTATATTTTTTCCTTAAATATATTTTTCCATGGGTAATTATTGTTCATGAGGATATTTTTAATATATTGATAAACAAAGGTCTACTTCCAAGTTGTTTTGGATATATTGTTCAAATGAATCATTTTTCCAAAAAAATGAATCATTTCTTTTCTTGTATATATTTTCCCATGATAACTATTTTTCATGAGGATATTTTTGATATATCGATAAACAGAGGTCTTCTTCCAAGTTGTAAATGAATCATTTTCCTAGGTATATTTTTTTCATGGATATATTCTTCCATGAGTAATTATTTTTCATGAGGACGTTTTTAATATATCTATAAACAAAGGGCTGCTTCCAAGATGTTTTGGGTATATTTTTCAAATTATTCATTTTTCCAAAATATATTTTTTTCATGGATACATTTTTTCATAAGTAATTATTTTTCATAAGGATATTTTTAATATATCGATAAACAGAGGTCTAATTCCAAGTTGCTTTGCGTATATTTTTCAAATGAATCATTTTTCCAAGGTATATTTTTTCCTTAAATATATTTTTCCATGAGAAATTATTTGTCATGGGGATATTTTTAATATATTGATAAACAGAGGTCTACTTCCAAGTTGTTTTGGATATACTTTTCAAATGAATCATTTTTTCCATGGTATTTTTTTTTCATGGATATATTTTTCCATGGGTAATTATTTCTCATTGGGATATTTTTAATATATTGATAGACAGAGGTCTACTTTATATTTGCTTCGGATATATTTTTCAAATGAATCATTTTTCTAAGGTATATTTTTTCATGGGTATATTTTTCCAACGGTAATTATTTGCCATGACGATATTTTTAATATGTTGAAAAACAGAGGTCTACTTCCAAGGTGTTTTGGGTATATTTTTCAAATGAATCATTTTTCCATGTTATTGTTTTTCATAGATACATTTTTCCATGGGTAATTATTTTTCATGAGAATATTTTTAATATAACGATAAACAGAGGTCAACTGTCAAGTTGTTTTGGGTATATTTTTCAAATGAATCATTTTTCCATGGTATATTGTTTTATGGATATATTTTTCCATGGGTAATTATTTTTCATGAGGATATTTTTAATATATAAATAAGCAAAGATCTACTTCCCAGTTGTTTTGGGTATGTTTTTCAAATGGATCATTTTTCTAAGGTATATTATTTTCATGGATATATTATGAGGATATTTTTAACATATTGATCAACAGAGGTCTACTTCCAAGTTATTTTGCATATATTTTTCAAATGAATCTTTTTTTCCATGGTATATTTTTTTCATGGATATATTTTTCCATGGGTAATTATTTCTCATTGGGATATTTTTAATATGTCGATAAACAGAGGTCTACTTCCAAGCTGTTTTGGGTATATTTTTCAAATTAATCATTTTCATGAGGATATTTTTCATATAACGACAAATGGAGGTCTACTTTCAAGTTGTTTTCGGTATATTTTACAAATGAATCATTTTTTCATGGAATATTTTTTTTCATGGATAGATTTTTCCATGGGAAATTATTTTTCATGAGGATATTTTGAATATACCGATAAACAAAGGTCTACTGTCAAGTTGTTTTGGGCATATTTTTCAAATGAATCATTTTTCCTTGGTATATTTTTTTTCATGGATATATTTGTGTTTGGGTATTTATTTTTCATGAGGATATTTTTTGATATATATCAATAAACAGAGGTCTACTTCCAAGTTGTTTTGGGTATATTTGCAACTGAATCATTTTTCCAAGGTATATTTTTTTCATTGATATATTTTCTATGGGTAATTATTTTTCATTAGGATAATTTTAATATATCGTTTAACAGAGGGCTACTTATGAGTTGTTTTGGTATATTTTTCAAATGAATCACTTTTGCAAGGTATATTTTTTTTCATGGATATATTTTTCCATGGGTAATTATTTTTCATGAGGATATTTTTAATATGTCGACAAACAGAGTTCTACTTCCAAGTTGTTTTGGGTATATTTTTCTAATGAATAATTTTTCCTAGGTATATTTCTTTCCATGGATGTATTTTCTTTGGGTAATTACTTTTCATGAGGATATTTTTTAATATATCGATAAACAGAGGTCTACTTCCAAGTTGTTTTGGGTATATTTTTCAAATGAATCATTTTTCCATGGTATATTTTTTTATGGATATATTTTTCCATAGGTAATTATTTTTCATGAGGATATTTTTAATATATCAATAAACAAAGATCTACTTCCCAGTTGTTTTGGGTATGTTTTTCAAATGGATCATTTTTCTAACGTATATTATTTTCATGGATATATTATGAGGATGTTTTTAACATATTGATAAACAGAGGTCTACTTCCAAGTTATTTTGCATATATTTTTCAAATGAATCTTTTTTTCATGGTATATTTTTTTATGGATATATTTTTCCATGGGTAATTATTTTTCATTGGGACATTTTTAATACATTGATAAACAGAGGTCTACTTCAAATTTGTGTTGGATATATTTTTCAAAAAAATCATTTTTCCTAGGTATATTTTTTTCAAGGGTATATTTTTGTTTGGGTAATTATTTTTCATGAGGTATTTTTTCATGAATATATTTTTCCATGGGTAATTATTTTTCATGAGGATATTTTTGATATATCGACAAATAGAGTTCTACTTCCAAGTTGTTTAGGGTATATTTTTCAAATAAATCATTTTTCCTAGGTATATTTTTTTCATGGATATATTTTCTTTGGGTAATTATTTTTTATGAGGATATTTTTTTATATATCGGTAAACAGAGGTCTACTTCCAAGTTGTTTTGGATATATTTTTAAATGAATCTTTTTTTTTCATGGTATATTTTTTTCATGGATATATTTTTCCATGGGTAATTATTTTTCATGAGGATATTTTCAATGTATCGATAAACAGAGGGCTACTTCCAAGTAATTTTGGGTATATTTTTCGAATTAATTATTTTTCTAAGGTAAAATATTTTCATGGATATATTTATCATTTTTCTTTGGTATATTTTTTTTCATGGATAGATTTTTCCTTGGGTAATTACTTTTCATGAGGATATTTGTAATATAACGACAAACAGAGGTCTACTGTCAAGTTGTTTTGGGTATATTTTACAAATGAATCATTTTTCCATCGAATATTTTTTTCATGGATTTATTTTTCCATGGGTAATTATATTTTTCGAATTAATTATTTTTCTAAGGTAAAATATTTTCATGGATATATTTTTCCATGGGTGATTATTTTTCATGAGGATATTTTTGATATATCGATAAACAGAGGTCTACTTCATACTTGTTTTGGGTATATTTTTCAAATGAATCATTTTTCCTAGGTATACTTTTTTTCATGGATATATTTTTGTTTGGGTAATTACTTTTCATGAGGATATTTTTGATATATCGACAAACAGAGTTCCACTTCCAAGTTGTTTTGGGTATATTTTTCTAATGAATGATTTTTCTTAGGTATTTTTTTCATGGATATATTTTCTTTGGGTAATTATTTTTCATGAGGATACTTTTGATATATCGACAAACAGAGTTCTACTTCCAAGTTGTTTTGGGTATATTTTTCAAGTGAATCATTTTTCTAAGGTAAATTTTTTTCAAGGGTATATTTTTCCATGGGTAATTATTTTTCATGAGGATATTTTTAATATGTCGATAAACAGAGGTCTACTTCCAAGCTGTTTTGGGTTATTTTTCAAATTAATCATTTTTCATGGTATATTTTTTTCAAGGATAGATTTTTCCATGGGTAATTATTTTTCATGAGGATATTTTTAATATAACGACAAACAAAGGTCTACTTTCAAGTTTTTTTTCGGTATATTTTACAAATGAATCATTTTTCCATGGAATATCTTTTTTCATGGATAGATTTTTCCATGGGAAATTATTTTTCATGAGGAAATTTTTAATATAACAATAAATAGAGATCTACTGTCAAGCTGTTTTAGGCATATTTTTCAAATGGATCGTTTTTCCTAGGTATATTTTTTTTCATGGATATATTTTTCTTTGGGTAATTATTTTTCATGAGGATATTTTTTAATAAATATCGATAAACAGAGGTCTACTTCCAAGCTGTTTTGGGTATATTTTCAACTGAATCATTTTTCCAAGGTATATTTTTTTCATTGATATATTTTCTATGGGTAATTATTTTTCATTAGGATAATTTTATTATATCGATTAACAGAGGGCTACTTCCGAGTTGTTTTGGATATATTTTTAAATGAATCATTTTTCCAAGGTATATTTTTTTCATGGATAGATTTTTCCATGGGTAATTACTTTTCATGAGGATATTTGTAATATAACGACAAACAGAGGTCTACTGTCAAGTTGTTTTGGGTATATTTTACAAATGAATCATTTTTCCATCGAATAATTTTTTCATGGATTTATTTTTCCATGGGTAATTATATTTTTCGAATTAATTATTTTTCTAAGGTAAAATATTTTCATGGATATATTTTTCCATGGGTGATTATTTTTCATGGGGATATTTTGATATATCGATAAACAGAGGTCTACTTCGTAGTTGTTTTGGGTATATTTTTCAAATGAATCATTTTTCCTAGGTATACTTTTTTTCATGGATATATTTTTGTTTGGGTAATTATTTTTCATGAGAATATTTTTGATATACCGACAAACAGAGTTCCACTTCCAAGTTGTTTTGGGTATATTTTTCTAATGAATGATTTTTCTTAGCAATTTTTTTCATGGATATATTTTCTTTGGGTAATTATTTTTCATGAGGATATTTTTGATATATCGACAAACAGAGGTCTACTTCCAAGTTGTTTTCGGTATATTTTACAAGTGAATCATTTTTCTAAGGTAAATTTTTTTTCAAGGGTATATTTTCCCATGGGTAATTATTTTTCGTGAGGATATTTTTAATATGTCGATAAACAGAGGTCTACTTCCAAGCTGTTTTAGGTTATTTTTCAAATTAATCATTTTTCATGGTATATTTTTTTCAAGGATAGATTTTTCCATGGGTAATTATTTTTCATGAGGATATTTTTAATATAACGACAAACAGAGGTCTACTTTCAAGTTGTTTTCGGTATATTTTACAAATGAATCATTTTTCCATGGGATATCTTTTTTCATGGATAGATTTTTCCATGGGAAATTATTTTTCATGAGGATATTTTTAATATAACAATAAATAGAGATCTACTGTCAAGCTGTTTTAGGCATGTTTTTCAAATGGATCGTTTTTCCTAGGTATATTTTTTTTCATGGATATATTTTTCTTTGGGTAATTATTTTTCATGAGGATATTTTTTAATATATATCGATAAACAGAGGTCTACTTCCAAGTTGTTTTGGGTATATTTTCAACTGAATAATTTTTCCAAGGTATATTTTTTTTCATTGATATATTTTTCTATGGGTAATTATTTTTCATTAGGATAATTTTAATATATCGATTAACAGAGGGCTACTTCCGAGTTGTTTTGGGTATATTTTTCAAATGAATAATTTTTCCAAGGTATATTTTTTTTCATGGATATATTTTTCCATGGGTAATTATTTTTCATGAGGATATTTTTAATATAACGACAAACAGAGGTCTACTTTCAAGTTGTTTTCGGTATATTTTTCAAGTGAAACATTTTTCCTAAGTATATTTTTTTCCATGGATATATTTTCTTTGGGTAATTACTTTTCATGAGGATATTTTTTAATATATCGATAAACAGAGGTCTACTTCCAAGTTGTTTTAGGTATATTTTTCAAATGAATCATTTTTCCAAGGTATATTTTTTTTCATGGATATATTTTTCCACGGGTAATTATTTTTCATGAGGAAATTTTAATATATCGATAAACAGAGGGCTACTTCCAAGGTGTTTTGGGTATAATTTTCAAATTAATCATTTTTCTAAGGTATATTGTTTTCATGGATATATTTTTCCATGGGTGATTATTTATCATGAGGATATTTTTTATATATCGATAAACTAAGTTCTACTTCCAAGTTGTTTTGGGTATATTTTTCAAATGAATCATTTTTCCTAGGTATATTTTTTTTCATGGATATATTTTTTTGGGGTAATTATTTTTCATAAGAATATTTTTTAATATATCGATAAACAGATATCTGCTTCCAAGTTGTTTTGGGTATATTTTTCAAATGAATCATTTTTCCAAGATATATTTTTTCATGGATATATTTTTCCATGGGTAATTATTTTTCATGAGGATATTTTTAATATGTCGATAAACAGAGGTCTACTTCCAAGTTGTTTTGGGCATATTTTTCAAATTAATCATTTTTCTATGGTATATTTTTTTTCATGCATAGATTTTTCCTTGGGTAATTATTTTTCATGAGGATATTTGTAATATAACGACAAACAGAGGTCTACTGTCAAGTTGTTTTGGGTATATTTTACAAATGAATCATTTTTCCATCGAAAATTTTTTTCATGGATATATTTTTCCATGGGTAATTATTTTTCATGAGGATATTTTTAATATGTCGACAAACAGAGGTGTACTTCCAAGTTGTTTTGGGTATATTTTTCAAATTAATCATTTTTCCATGGTATATTTTTTTATGGATGTATTTTTCCATGGGTAATTATTTTTCATGAGCATATTTTTAATATATCGATAAACAAAGATCTACTTCCAAATTGTTTTGGGTATGTTTTTAAAATGGATCATTTTTCTAAGGTATATTATTTTCATGGATATATTATGAGGATATTTTTAACATATTGATAAACAGAGGTCTACTTCCAAGATGTTTTGCATACATTTTTCAAATGAATCATTTTTTCCATGGTATATTTTTTTTTCATGGATATATTTTTCCATGGGTAATTATTTTTCATTGGGACATTTTTAATATATTGATAAACAGAGGTCTACTTCAAATTTGTGTTGGATATATTTTTCAAATGAATCATTTTTCTAAGGTATATATTTTTCAAGGGTATATTTTTCTATAGGTAATTATTTTTCATGAGGATTTTTTTAATATGTCGATAAACAGAGGGCTACTTCCAAGCTGTCTTGGGCATATTTTTCAAATAAATCATTTTTTTAAGGTATATTAGTTTCATGGATATATTTTTCCATGGGTAATTATTTTTCATGAGCATATTTTTAATATATCGATAAACAAAGGTCTACTTCCAAGTTGTTTTGGGTATATTTTTCAAATGAATCTTTTTTCCTAGGTATATTTTTTAATGGATATATTTTGTTTGGGTAATTATTTTTCATGAAGATATTATAATACGTCAATAAACAGAGGTCTACTTCCAGATTGTTTTGGGTATATATTTCCAATTAATCATTTTCTATGGTATATTTTTTTTTCATGGATAGATTTTTCCTTGGGTACTTATTTTTCATGAGGATATTTGTAATATAACGAGAAACAGAGGTCTACTGTCAAGTTGGTTTGGGTATATTTTACAAATAAATCATTTTTCCATCGAATGTTATTTTCATGGATATATTTTTCCATGAGTAATTATTTTTCATGAGGATATTTTTAATATGTCGATAAACAGAGGTGTAATTCCAAGTTGTTTTGGGTAATTTTTTCAAATTAATCAATTTTTTATGGTATATTTTTTTATGGATATATTTTTCCATGGGTAATTATTTTTCATGAGGATATTATTAATATATCAATAAACAAATATATTTTTTTGTATATTTTTTTCCATGGATAGATTTTTCCATGAAATTATTTTTCATGAGGATATTTTTAACATAACGATAAACAGAGGTCTACTGTCAAGTAGTTTTGGGTATATTTTTCAAATGAATCATTTTTCCTAGGTATATTTCATGGATATATTTTCTTTGGGTAATTATTTTTCATAAGGATATTTATATATCGATAATCAGAGATCTACTTCCAAGTTGTTTTGTGTATATTTTTCAAATGAATCATTTTTTCAAGGTATATATTTTTTCATGGATGTATTTTTCCATGGATAATTATTTTTCATGAGGATATTTTTAATGTATCGATAAACAGAGGGCTACTTCCAAGTTGTTTTGGGTATATTTTTCAAATAAATCATTTTTTCAAGGTATATATTTTTTCATGGATATATTTTTCCATGGGTAATTATTTTTCATTAGTATATTTTTCATATATATCGACAAACAGAGGTCTACTTCCAAGTTGTTTTGTGTTTATTTTTCAAATGAATCATTTTTCCAAAGTATTTTTTTATGGATGTATTTTTCCATGGATAATTATTTTTCATGAGGATATTTTTTTATATATCGGTAAACAGAGGTCTACTTCCAAGTTGTTTTGGGTATATTTTTCAAATGAATCATTTTTTCAAGGTATATTTTTTTATGGATATATTTTTCCATGGGTAATTATTTTTCATGAGGATATTTTTAATGTATCGATAAACAGAGGGCTACTTCCAAGTTGTTTTGGGTATATTTTTCAAATTAATCATTTTTCTAATGTAAAATATTTTCATGGATATATTTTTCCATGGGTGATTATTTTTCATGAGGATATTTTTGATATATCGATAAACAGAGGTCTAGCTCCAAGTTGTTTTGGGTATATTTTTCGAATGAATCATTTTTCCTAGGTATATTTTTTTTCATGGATATATTTTTGTTTGGGTAATTATTTTTCATGAGGATATTTTTTAATATATCGATAAACAGAGGTCTACTTCCAGGTTGTTTTGGGTATATTTTTCAAATGAAATATTTTTCCAAGGTACATTTTTTCATAGATATATTTTTCCATGGGTAATTATTTTTTATAAGGATATTTTTGATATATCGACAAACAGAGTTCTACTTCCAAGTTGTTTTGGGTATATTTTTCAAATGAATGATTTTTCCTAGGTATTTTTTTTTCATGGATATATTTTCTTTGGGTAATTATTTTTCATGATGATATTTCTGATATATCGACAAACAGAGTTCTACTTCCAAGTTGTTTTGGGTATATTTTTCAAATGAATGATTTTTCCTAGGTATTTTTTTCATGGATATATTTTCTTTGGGTAATTATTTTTCATGAGGATATTTTTAATATATCGATTAACAGAGGGCTACTTCCAAGTTGTTGTGGGTATATTTTTAAATAAATCATTTTTTCAGGGTATATATTTTTTCATGGATATATTTTTTCATGGATATATTTTTCCAAGGGTAATTATTTTTCATTAGGATATTTTTCATATATGTCGACAAACAGAGGTCTAATTCCAAGTTGTTTTGGGTTTATTTTTCAAATGAATCATTTTTCCAAGGTAATTTTTCATGGATATATTTTTCCATGAATAATTATTTTTCATGAGGATATTTTTAATATATCGATAAACAGAGATCTACTTCCAAGTTGTTTTGGGTATATTTTTCAAATGAATCATTTTCCCAAGGTATTTTTTTTTCTTGGATATATTTATGCATGGGTAATTATTTTTCATGGGGATATTTTTAATTTATTGATAAACAGAGGTACTGTTTAGATTCATTTGAAAAATATACCAAAAACAACTTGGAAGTAGACCTTGGAAAATCCATTTGAAAAATATACCCAAAAAAACTTGGAAGTAGACCTTTGTTTATCGATATATTAAAAATATCCTAATGAAAAATAATTACCCATGGAAAAATATATCCATGAAAAAGAATACCTTGTAAAAATGATCCATTTGAAAAATATACCCAAAACAACTTGGAAGTAGATCTTTGTTTATCGATATATTAAAAATATCCTCTGTTATCTCCTACCATGTGTTTTTTTTCATTATTGATATACTTTATTTGTTATTTTATGTTTTTGGCCGACACATCGAGCCCTGCTCCCCGTCAGCCAGTTTAGAAAATTATTTATTCATGTAATTTGTTTGTTAAATAAACTTATTCTATTCTATTCTATTCCTCATGAAAAATAATTACCCATGGAAAAATATATCCAGAAAAAAATATACCATGGAAAAATGATTCATTCAAAAATATACCCAAAACAACTAGGAAGTAGATCTTTTTTATCGATATATTAAAAATATCCTCATGAAACATAATTACCCATGGAAAAATATATCCATAAAAAAAACTTAAAAAATGATTCATTTGAAAAATATACCCAAAACAACTTGGAAGCAGATCTCTGTTTATCGATATATTAAAAATATCCTCATGAAAAATAATTACCCATGGAAAAATATATCCATGAAAAAAACATACCATGGAAAAATGATTCATTTGAGAAATATTCCCAAATCAACTTGGAAGTAGACTTCTGTTTATCGACATATTAAAAATATCCGCATGAAAAATAATTGCCCATCAAAAAATATATCCAGGAAAAAATATACCTTAGAAAAATGATTCATTTGATAAATATACCCAAAACAACTTTGACGTAGATCTCTGTTTATCGATATATTAAAAATATCCTCATGAAAAATAATTACCCATGGAAAAATATATCCATGAAAAAAATATACCATGGAAAAATTATTCATTTGAAAAATGTATCCAAAACAACTTTAAAGTAAACCTCTGTTTATTAACATATTAAAAATATCCTCATGAAAAATAATTACCCATGGGAAAATATATCCATGAAAATAATATACTTTAGAAAGATTTCTTATATACCTTAGTAGACTTCTGTTTATCGACATATTAAAAATATCCGCATGAAAAATAATTGCCCATCAAAAAATATATCCAGGAAAAATACACCTTAGAAAAATGATTCATTCGATAAATATACCCAAAACAACTTGGATGTAGACCTCTTTTTATCGTCATATTAAAAATATCCTCATGAAAAATATTTACCGATGGAAAAATATAACCATGAAAAAAAATATACCTAGGAAAAAAGATTCATTTGAAAAATATAACCAAAACAACTTGGAAGTAGACCTCTGTTTATCGATATATTAAAAATATCCTCATGAAAAATAATTACCCATGGAAAAATTAGCCATGAAAATAATATACCTTAGAAAAATGGTTTATTTGAATAATATGCTCAAAACAACTTGGAAGTAGAGTGAAAAAAAGGCTTAAATTAACAAAAGTTTAAACTCTGTAGATTAACCAAAAATTTAATTTTAAAAATTTTAAAAAACACATACATATTTCCCCGGTCCTCTGATCCTCTGTTGCCAAAATTATGTCAACGTTTTACTAACGTATTCAAGTGACTTGGAGAGCCAGCCATATTCAACGTATATCTCGAACAGTTTTAAGTGTTATTTTGACAAGAGAATAGCACCATATTATGCTGGATTTGTAGAGAAAGAAAATTTTGCTTAAGAGTGAAACATGAAAAAAGAGTGTATTATCCTGGAATTATATAGAAAAAACTTTGCTTAAAAGTGAAACATGATAATAGAGGGGAAAGAGTTGAGGTACATACTTATAAATTCTTTCCCGGGGACATACTGTAGCCTATAGACACATATTCGAAAATTAAATTTTATAGCATAACCCCTTTTTTCAAGATAGCTAGAAGTAAGAAAAGAAGAATTTTACTAATAATTTGGGTAATTTGTCTGTTTAGGTTATGGAAACTTTTAGATGACAACATTCTAAATTACCATATTTGATATTGTTAAGTAAAAAAGTGTCAAAATCGAATGTTTAATTCGTTCGCCCGTCCAACTCTCAATAGATGGGGTCTGAGGACATTTTGATATCTTTTTTCTTACACATATGTAAGAAAAAAGTCGAAATTTTTAGATCTAGGTTCGGAATATAGAGGCACTGCTCAGGCTGGGGTCCAGTTGTCCTCCGTATTTGGTGCTCTAGTGAAACATTTACCCTTTATACTACTGACAAGACAAAGACAAGTGACAGAATATATGGGAAATATGTAACTTGAGCTATATATTTGCACATAAGGGGGGGGGTAAAGTATTTGGATAGTTTGAAGTAAGAAAACAATTCTTACTACATAATATGCAGAATAATTTTACCTACTTTACCCCCCCCCCCCCTAATGGGCAAATATATAGCCCAAAGTTGTTTCTAAAGTAACGAAGAAACCAGTTTGTTCTTGAGTTTTACACATCGTAATCTTGAGTCAGTGGTGTATAACACACAAGTATCGGAATTTTTCATGGAGAGAGAACTTTAACGCAAAGAGTGAGGTCTTGAGGAGGAGGCAACCCCTTTCTCGTATGTAATAATTTCATTTCGGTTTAAGGTTTGATGTTGCTCCTCACTTTCAGTTGAAAAACTTGTTTTTTTTATTCAATTACTTATAGATAGTATTTGTTAATGGGAAACATAAGTTTTTGAAAGAAAAGTAATGAGCCTCATTAAACCAAAAATTAGCATAAATAAAGTCAAACAATCTTCAAAGTAAAAACTGTGGAGTCTAATAGAAAAAAAAATTAAAAAGATATAAAATATTTTTAGTATGAAAGTCTATGTCAATCAAAAATGAACGGAAATTAATATAAAAAACTTTTTCACAAAACAAGTTTGTCAAAGAATAGTAAATAGCCTCGTTAAGCCAAAAATGAGTAGAAATAAATTCAAATAATTTTCCAAGCGTAAAACTACCACAAATCACCATGAATTAATGAATTGAACCCAAAACGAACAGAAAGTACAATAAATAACCTATTTAAACTCAAAATAGCAATTTGTGTACGTTAGAAATAAATTTGGGCTATAGATTTGCACATTAGGGGGGGGGGGTACAGTATGGCGGGTATGCATGCAAAATGTGTTTGGTACAATTATTCTGCATATTAGAACACAGTAAAATAACATAAATGAATATAGTGATTGGGGGGGGATCTTTAACCCCTCGGAAAATACCACAACGCGGAAAATACCCCGGATAATGTCCCTCCACGAAAATACCCCCTCCTTGGAAAATACCCTTGCGGAAAATACCCTCCCCCCTGTGGAAAATAAGGTTTCTAAATTTGAAACTTTTATTTGAGTTTTTTTAGTTTCGTTGAAAAGTTCTAATGAACGGAAAAAAGAGGAATTTACACACCAGAAGTATCTTAAAAACTTAGGGGAAAAAAACGCAAATCCATTTGTGTCGAAAAGACTTCCATATGAACTTCTGCATTTTTGACAGTAGCGGGTGCCAAATTAAAAAAACTGAAGAAAAAAACAAGTGTAGGCGAAAAATCATCAAAATTAAGCTAAAACGTATGGCACCAAAAAGTTTAAGAAGGTTTGGCGATCCTCTGAAAGGATAGTTGGCTTTGGGAACCATCAAATTCTAAATTTTTTAAGTTTTTACGGACGAGAGCATTTTCAATTTCTACGAGTTTGTTTTTCTTATCTTCCAAGTGTAAAACTACCCCAAATCACTATTAACAAATAAATGAAACCCAAAACTAACAGAAATTACAATAGATAGCCTAGTCAAACTCAAAACGAGCAAAAATTAAAAGGAGTATGGCTGACAACAACATGTCTTGTTCAGACGAAAAAATAATTTGCACTTTACTTAAAAAAACAAAAACAAAAAAACGTGTATTGTCAGTTTGATACACATATTCTGATACCTATTCCTTATAGTCTTGACACTTCTTTATTTGTTAAAGTCAAAAAATTGAAAACATTTAAAATGTATTTTGTTTTCAGTAAAGTGCAAATTATGTTCTGGTCTTGAGGAGGTGTGGGTGTTTTCAGCCCTACTCATGCTAATTGTTGCTATTTTGAGTTTGAATAGGTTATTTATTGTAATTTTTGTTCGTTTTAGGTTCAATTCATTTATACATGGTGATTTGTGGCAGTTTTAGGCTTGGAAAATTATTTGAATTTATTCCTACTCATAACGAGGCTGTTTACTATTACGGCTTAACGAGGCTGTTTACTATTCTTTGGCAAACTTGTTTTGTGGAAAAAGTTTTTTATATTAATTTCCGTTCATTTTTTATTGACATTTTTTTTCACATAAAAAATATTTTATATCTTTTTAAATTTTTTCCATTATACTCCAGTACCAAAGTTCCTTCCCCCTAAGGAAATTTAAAAAATAAAACTGAAATAAAATCTCAAATTTGGAAAGCCTTATTCTCCACGGGGGTTTATTTTCCCGGGGATATTTACCGGGGGGGATTTTCCGCGGGCGGTAATTTTTCGCAGGGGGTATTTTCAGGGGGGTTATTTTCCGGGGGGGATATTTTTCGCGGGGGGTATTTTCCACGGGGGGTATTTTACGGGGGGGGGGTAAACGCCTAGAACCGTAAATTACGCCCTGGGACGTATAAGGTTTTTTTATAGAAAGAGTGGTCATACAAACTTCGGAGGGGGTTCATTGGATTGGTAACCAGACGCTCTGGTGCTTTTTATAAGAGTCAAATGATCGGAGGGCAGCTATACCCCCCCCTACAAACGCACATATGCGTCGTAATGTCGCAGAATGCATCTAATAGAAATTTTGAGATAGCCATTCTAATCAATATAGTATAGACATTATATAACAAGGCTTTTGGGGTTGAAACAAACCCCAGAGATTAGGGGCAAGGGTTGTAAGCCATGCCCAGGGGGTATTCAAGGTTTTTATGGAAGGGATGGTTGTTTGACTTTAGAAGAGGCTCAGTCTATCTCCCTGAAAAAGACTATGTCAATATAAAACGAACAGAAATTAATTAAAAAAACTTTTTCAACAAAATAAGTATTAAAAAAAAGTAAAGAAGTCCATTAAACCAAATTGAACAAAAACAGAATCCTATAATCTACCAAGAATGCAACTACCACAAATCAGTGTCAATAAATAAATGAAACCCAAAACAAACAGAAATTAAAATAGATAACAGATTCAAACTCAAGACGAGCAGAAATCAATATGAGTAGGGTTCTAAACCCCAAGCTTTCTAAAAGCCAGAATATAATTTGTACTTTACTGAAAAAAAAATCTTTAAATGTTTTCACTTTTATAACTTTAAGAAATCAAAAATCAAATCAGATTTTAAGGAATAGATATCAGCATATGTGTATTAAACTGACAATGCACCTTTTTTTTTCAGTAAATGCATTTCAATTTTTTTTAGTGACTTTTTTTTTTTTTTTTTTTTTTTTTTTTTTTTTTTTTTTTTTTTTTTTTTTTTTTAGGTGGACTAAATTTTCGCTTTTATATTAATAATTGAGAGGTGTCTGAATTAACAGACCCCTTTAGTCATCAGTTTTATAGACTATGAACAAGCACTTCATCCAGCTGATAGAAAAGCTTTACCGAAGGTCCTATCCTTGTATGGTACAATAAGTACATTAAAGTGATTAGTACTATGTAAGAGAAAAATCCTGCTGCAGTTAGGGTAGCAAATGAGTTTAGTAGCTGATATTGTATTGTATCAGGAGTTAAGCAGGGTTGCGTTCTATCCAGGGGCGTCGTTTGGAGGGGGGAGGGGGCAGTTGCCCTCCCCCCAATAATGTGGAGAAAAAATATTACACATCCCAAGCTCTTTGACCATCCAGATATGGACCCCTCTTGCCCCCCCCCCCCCCAATAAAAATGCTAGAGATTCGCCCCTGGTTCTATCCCCATTTATATGGACCATTTTGAAGGACTTTATCCTAAGGAACGTGGCAAAGGATATGGTAGCGCATGGAATCAAATGAGAAGGTAAAACTCTCCTAGACTTACATTATGCAGGTGATTTGAGTGTCCTAGATAAAATGCTAGCAAAATCAATGCTTTTTTTTGGAGGTTTTGAGAGTTTAGGGTGCAAGGATAGGTTTGAAAATTAACGTTAAGAAGAATAAATCTCTTAGACTGGGAATACGGGAAGATACCATAGCTTAAGTTTGGTAACAAGAAAATCAGTAAAGTGAATAGCTTCATTTACCAGGGTAGTATTATTAGTAAGGTAGTAGACGTAACGGAGATATAAAAAGTAGATAGCCAAGGCTCAGGTTGTTTTTTGCACAGTTGAAAAAAAAGTTTGGAAGAACAGGAACATAGGTCTGCGAACACTTCTGTTTTTTTCATTATTTTAATTAAACAGTTCGTGGTAACGAACTGTAAGTAAGGAGCGACCCGGCTCAATGGTAACCGAAACTCTAGAAAACGGAATTTTGATACCAATAGATACATCAAAAGAATCAAATTTTAATGCTGATTTCAAATATATAAGATTCATCAAGTTTAGTCCTACCCATCAAAAGTTACGCTCCAGAGAAAATTTGGCTGATTTTCGAAAAAAGGGGAAAAGACCCCCTAAAAGTTATAGAACCTTAATGAAAATTACACCATCATATTCAGCGTATCAGAAAACCCTACTGCAGAGGTTTCAAGTAGACCCCGAAGCCACGCCGAAAAGTCGGCGGCGCGCCGCCGAAAACAGAACGGTGGCGCGCCGCCGAGCTTGTATCAGCGCGCTGACGCCGCCGCTGATTCTGTCGGCGGCGGCGTCACTAATACGCCGCCGTTTTTTTTTTTCTCTCTCTCTTTTTTGGTTATCGATATCGACCTCCGGGCTTCAACCGTCATCCCGGCTAATCTGTTTCTTAAAGATAAATACTGCTCGCCATGTATATCGGTTCGTAGGAAGGAGAAGAAGAAATTTTTCTTGAAGCAAAAATTCTACCTTCCACTTTAAAATTCTGTTCATTTTTCTTTCTGATTTTTCGGATGGAAAGAGGTAGGTAAAAGAGCATTAGGCAATTCAGGATGTTATCATAGGCAGCGCATTCGAGCTGCCGAAGTAAAGAACAATGTTTGCACAATGTAGTATTTATTTTTTTTTGTTTTTTTTTTTCCATACCAGGGCAATTCGTATCGAAGGAGTTGTCGTAGAAACTTCAAAAAGGGCTCATTCGATTGGAAATTGGAATAGCTAGTGCCCCTTTTAATAGTCGAAAGTGATTGGATGGCAGCTAACACCCCTTCCACGCCCACCATTTCCCCAAACACATCCAATCAAAATTTTAAGATAGCCATTTTGTTCAGAGTAACTGATTTCCAGAGAGAAAATATGTTTTTGAGGAGGTTACTCCCCCACAACCCTTAGGGCAAGGGTTTTAAGTTATGCCCTGGGGGTATATAAGAACGATGTTGACACAATGTATTATTTATTAATTTTCTTTTAGACCAGGGCACTTCATATCGAAGAAGTTGTTGTAGAAACTTCGAAAGGGCCCATTCAATTAGAGATTGGAGTGGCTTGTGGCCTTTTTAATAGTCGAAAATGATTGGAAGGCAACTAACACCCCTTCCACGCCCACCATTTCCCAAAACACATCCAATCAAAATTTTGAGATAGCCATTTTGTTTAACGTAGTTGAAAGTTCTGGAAATTAGGTCTTAGAGGATGACAACCACCCTCACAGCCCTTAGGGTAAGGGTTGTAATTTATGCCCTGGGGGCATATACGGTGTTGATAGAAAGCGTTGTCGTAGAAACTCAAAAAGGGATCATTCGATTGGAAATCGAAAAGCCTAGTGCCCTTTTTAATAATCGCAAGTGATTGGAAGGCTTGACATTTTTATAGTAGAGATCGACGTGGGTATAATGTATCATTTTGTTGTTGTTGCTGTTGTTTAGACCAGGGCAATTCGTATCGAAGGAGTTGTCGTAGGAACTTCGAAAAGGGCTCAATCGATTGAAAATAGTAATGGCTGATGTCCTTTTTAATAGTCGAAAATGATTGAAGGGAAACTAATCCCCCTCCCACGCCCACCCTATCATTTGCCTTTATGTTTAAAAAGTAAATGTTGCTTTAAGATTAAATAAAAATGCACTTTGTTAATGCTAATTCCCAATAAGGCATCTCAGCAGTATCCCAAAAACGACTGAGGGTATTATGTTCAAACTTTCGGGGCTTCTTCTGCTCTTAAAATTTGACCAAATCAAAATAGCGTAAGTGTATCCAAGCTATCAAAGAAAGTAAACAAATTTTTTTGCGAATGTTATCAACTTTTTCATTTCAGATCAACTAGAGGAGGTATGAAACTAAATTAAACACTACTATTTGATTCCAGATTTTTAAAAGGGTCTATGTTGTTAAAAATTGCTGAAATTTTTTTTCCAGCATACAATTAGCAGGCCAAACTATAAATTCTTAGAAAAACGAAAAGATTTAAAGTATTATTTTCTTTTTCCCTGAAAAGATTATGTCAATATAAAACGAACAGAAATTAATTAAAAAAACTGTTTCCACAAAATAAGTTTTTCAAAGAAAAGTAAAGAATTCCATTAAACAAAAAAATGAGCAAAATTAAAATCAAATAATTTACCAAGCGGGAAACTACCACAAATCAGCATCGATAAATAAATGAAACCCAAAACGAACAGAAATTACAATAAATAACCGAGTCAAACTCAAAACGAGCAGAAATTAACATAAGTTGGGCTCAAAACCCCTATGCCTTCCCCAAGGCCAAAACATAATTTGCACTTTACTGAAAAAAAATACAAATGAATGTGCATTGTCAGTTTAATAAACATATACTGATATTTAGTAATTAAAATGTTAATATTATTTAATTTATTAAAGTTATAAAAGTAAAAACATTTATATTTTTTTAGTTTGATATTTTTATATAAATATAGTATTATATTTATTAACTTTGACTTGAAACGTCATAACTTGACCACTTCTTTCAGAAAAGAATTTTGGAGGGTTATTCCGTGTTGATAAGAAAAGAGGGTAAAGGTGCAGTTTAGTTCCTCCTGTAGTGTAGAGCGCAGGAGCCCTACGGTAAAGGTGCAGGTGTGTTCTTCCTTATAAAAACAACTTATTTCAGCAGATACAAAGAAGAAGCCCATTTGCCATTTGCGGCATTCTGTGGGACCCCAATGTCCAATGCTAGTATCAGATCCCGCGATCGGCAGTTTACGCTCGTAAAGTTCTGGCTGTACCGGCTACAAGTGCCCCTGCTAAACGGCTTTTTAGCACGACAGGACTGATAGTGACTGCAAAAAGATCAATGCCTTCAGGCAGAGTGAACAAACTCACTTTTGTTACATCAATTGTAACCGAAGTGATGTAACCGCTGATTTGAAATTGTTGGTGTTGTTAAGCCATGGTACCTGACTTGTATACAATGTTTTTTCGATGATGTTATTTGTTTTGTTTTTTTTTTCACTTCCTTTTCGTGTGTATTTGATGAACAGGAGATGTTTGAACTTCAGACTTTGAAAGTTATACACACATTAGCCCAAATCATTAACAAGAAGGAAATGTCTAAACAAGGGATTTTATAGGAACAATGCGATGTTAAACATAAACACAACATAGGTTTCCCTGGGTCTAGTGGCTAAAAATGAGAATTCTACTTGGTCTGATCGATGGTGAACATAAACACTTTCCGCACGGCCCAACAAATTCCTGTTTTGTCATATTGTTCTTGTATGTTTTTAGCCAACCATTTAAAAATCCTTACTAAAATTGAGGTTGAACGTGCTTGGTGAAGTGGAATTTTTATTATTATTTTTAATCCGAAAAATCGGCGCGCCGTGGCGCGCCGCCGGTCTAAAATCGGCGGCGCGCCGCCAAAAAAATTTAAAACGAACAGAAATTATTCCGTATATGAAAGGGGCTTTCCCCTCCTCAACGCCTCACTCTTTACGCTAAAGTTTGACTTTCTCACAACTCTATTTTTTTAAACAATAAAAAACTTTAGCGTAAAGAGCGAGGCGTTGAGGAGGGGACAGCCCCTTTCATATACGGAATAATTTCTGTTCGTTTTAAGTTTTAATGTCACTCCTTACTTTCAGTTAAAAAAAAAACTTGTTTTTTTATTTAATTAATCTAAAAGGTAAAGGTCTAGAATAGCTCCTTAGAAGGAGACATGCTAGAACAAAAAATTATCTTGGAATCACTTTCAAAATTTTTTTAATTAAAAATCTTCAGAATATTATCTATGAATTGTTTCCTTAATATATTTCCTTCTCAATAGCCTTAATTTTAGGCTTATACCGAAATAAATTTCAGTTAGTAATCACTGTTATTCTTGTTAATCAACCCAATGGAACAACAATATGGGGAAAATTGTCGTGTTCTATGGCCAAATAGGTTGAAAAGGAAAGAAATATTTTTGTATGAGTTTCAGAAAGCGTTTCCAAGAATTCCAACCAAAAATTGTCAAAGAGACATGCAAAAAAGAATCTAAACTATAATTACTTCCTTCGAAGTGTTTTCTACCTATAAGATCTAATGCTCAACAGAAGGAAAAGAAGAAGCTAATGTGGGTCATTATCTAGCTTATTCAAAATAAAAGGGAAATGAAAGAACCGGAAAAACTTGGACCGGAAATGTATTTCAGATGGCTACTGTTACAAACTGACAGCAGAAAAACTTAGGCGGTACCGGAATAGTATTCTAGGCCATTGTTAACCAATAAAAAATAAATTAGGGACGCAATTCGTTCTTGATAAATGCTTTTATGGATACTAAAATCAGGAATAGACTTGACTTAATAGGAATTACAACTTCCTATGAAATAAGATGAATTATCTGCCAATAAACTAGACCGCTTGGACTGGTCTCTAGCGTAAACTTTTACAGCACATTAACAAGGAAAGGTCTTATGGAATATAGGGTGATAATTTGGTTATGTTTCGCGACTTACGAGTATTTTTATACGCCTTGTATTTTATGACATACGAGGTTTTACGAGTCTTTTTTTTTTATTTGCCAAGTAACTACGAGTATTTAGCTTTCATTGACAATGCATGCATCAATAAATGGAGAAAAATTAGCTCACGTACGAAAGCTAACTAAATCTTAAAGCTAAAGTTCAAAACAAAACAAAAGTACGGGTCGTTAAGTAAAGCTAAGTTGCCAACTAAAAGCTAACGAACAAAAGCTTTCGTACTTTTTGCTTTAATAAATCGTTCGACTGGTTTGTTAGAATTGTGAAAACAAAAGAAAACCTTCGTCCCATCTGTAAGTCACATCTTTCTAAGAAACCTTTAGAAAGACTTAGCAGACCTCGGCTATTGACTGAGTGATGATATTTGCTGATATATTTATTGATTTATTAATATATTTTTTGCCCATTAACTGGTGCCTGCGTAGTCACTGAAAGCTCTGTAGTTGCAAATCAAGGTAAATACTTGTAAAAACTAGAGCAAGTCATGATAATAATACCGAATTTTAGCCCTAAAGTGTAAAATTTTTCTTTAACATTGCTTGAAACTTTCGTAACAACTTTTTATACTTTTAACAAACCACTTCTTTCCTCTCTATTAGCGAAAGCTAATAAAAAAAAATGGAATCATTTCGCTCTTGACAAATGCTTGATAAACGCAGAATACCACTTCTTGTACCAAAAGACGTATAATCGTGACGAAAATTAGGTCATGAGGTTGAGATGAGCGCTGATGAGCGTTTCAAACTCCTATCAACATACATGTGCATTTTGTAATTCTCCCGGGAACAGTTGTCATGAACGTGGGTTTACTTGCTTGATTTTTGCCCAAGCGAATTGGAAGTAGTTTATTCTTGATAAATCCTCAATAATGGCATAATGCAAATTCTTGTACCGAAAACGTACAGTCATAAAGAAAATTAAGCCACGAGATTGACGTGAACATTGACGGACGGTTGAAGCTCCCATCAACAAATATATGCATTTTGAAATTTTACCAGGAACAATTTTCATGAATATGAGTTTATTCTTGTGATGTGTCATGTGTCCCTCCAGGGTGATAATACGGAGCCATTGGTCGTAAAAAGTCGGGAGAAGGTTCATTCAAATAGAAAACTTCTAATGTGTTTTTACACAACAAGTGCCGCATTGCATACGTTTGCAAAATATTTTAGGTAGGACTTCCTTGACAGGGAGGGGGAACCTACAGCCACAAATACTGCATGTTTCGGCCCAAATCCTTTAACTTGCCATGAGAGGCCATTCTGAGAAACTTGTAGGAAGAGCTAATCCACGACCTTCCTTGATTTCGGGGAGTATATTTGGACTAAGCGTGCAAATCGGTATTAAGGAATATTAGCACCCTCTTATTGCAATATGGTAAAAAGTTGAATTAAGAATAAAGAGCGAGAGCTTAATGGAGACGGAAGTCTCCCTAATATTTCTTAAAATCCTATTGTATTTTGTAAATTAAATATATCTAAAGTAGCCTTAATTCTAGAAGCACTGTAACAGAAAATTTAAACTTAAAGTCTTGGCCGCAATTTCATAGATTGAATTTTAATAGAGAATTAAGCGTAGAATGAAGGGTCGAGGAGGCGATAGCCCCTTTCAAACAGTTCGTGGTAACGAACTGTATAGTAAGAGCGACTCGTCTCAATAGTAACCGAAATTCTAAAAAACAGAATCTTAATATCAATAGATACATCAAAAGAATTGGAGTCTTGTGCTGATTTTAAATATTTAAGTTTCATCAAGTTTAGTCTTACTCATCAAAAGTTACGAGCCTGAGAGAAAAATTGCCCTATTTTCAAAAAAAGGAGAAAACACCCCCTAAAAGTCATAGAATCTTAATGAAAATCACACCATCAGTTTCAGCGTATCAGAGAACCTTACTGTAGAGGTTTCAAGCTCCTATCTTCAAAAATGTGGAATTTGGTATTTTTTGTCAAAAGAAATCATATTTAAAGACAACCCAGAGTATGATATAAAAAACAAATAGAAACTAGTTTAAAAGACATATCTTTTTCCAAAGAAAAAAATAGCAACATTAACACTTAACCTTGAGAGTGAGGGGGAGGGGGGTCATATACTAAAGTTTGACTTTTTTCTCAATGCTTCAAGATTGAATGCCCTGACACAAAAGCAAGAGGACAAAAAAAAATGTTTGCCACAATGCCTCATAAGCCCAAGGGCTTGTTTATTAGTATTTGCTTAAACAAAAGGGATCTTTAAAAATATTCTTTTGTTTGATTAAAAAAAAATTAATTCGAATTTAATAAGGTATTAAACTTGACAATTAAATGAAACATAGCAATAAATTATGCTTAAGTAAACGTTAAAACATTCACTACAGATGCATGCAAACACAAAATTAAAAAAATATTAAAGCTAAAATTAAATATAGTTATAACATAAAATTGTACTTAAATTTATATATAAACATTAAAAACATTTGAACTAATCATAACATTGTAATTTAATTTACAATTTTATTCTTTAAGTTTACAATACTTTCAAACAGTGAGACATATTTAAACATTAAAAAAAGAGCAAGTGCATTGAAAGGTAAGTGGTAAATATAACGCTTGCAATTGCCAAGATTCTGTATTTGTTACACTGGAAAATGCTCATAGGAAAGCACTTATCACACTTTAAGGTAAAGAATAGGGACGGGGTTAAAGGGACCAAAGCCCTCTCATATACAGGATAATTTGCTTTGCTTTATGTTTTATCACTCTTTACTCTAATTTCAAAAAATTATTTCTGTGTTTAATACAAGACTAAAGTGAAATTTCTATCTTTATTTACTCGCACTAGCAGAATATTTCAAGAAATCCGTTGGAAAATGCCAATATTTGCCAGTTGAAAATTCTAACTTATTGTCAGTTAATTTCATTTGACCAAGTTTTGCTCCCATGTGATTTTAGCTCGCCTACCGCTCAATGCTAGTAAATAATTTATCTAATAGAAACATAAGTTCGAAATAGAGGCTGGGTAGTAGCAAATGAAGTTCTGATAACCACAAAAATCTATATCTAGGAACAACAAGGGTTACGGCTATTAAAAACCGAACAACTGTCAAATTCAGAAAAAATTCTATCATCCTACAATTATGAAATCCCACAGTTAATCCTAAGGAAATCTGGGGATACAAATTACAGTGAACTTAATAAGAGAAATAAGATTATCTAAGAGAAATAAAATTATCATACTAAGACTAAAATTAGTAGACATATTTAAGCCACGTGAAAGGGTTTGACCACTTTGCAACCTGGCATACATCTCGGAGCACCACTCCTCCACGCTTGGCAAACCTCTACCACTCATGTCACACCAGGAGCGCCTCCGTCGCTCGTGCAACGTGTCAACTGGCGTCATAGTTTTTTAGAGTAGGTAACCCAATCCTACTTCTTTTCTTATTTTATAAGGTAAGATTTGCAAAAGGTGTGTTGTTAAGTATTTCATGATTATGACGAACAAATTTGAATCATAGACTTACACCTTGAAATATTCGAATTTTTATCCTGCGTTCATAATAGGTTATTGCAATCGACTGCATTTGCTTTTCAGTAACAATAACCAATTACAGTAGATTTCAATAAGCAATACCGAACGCGATGGCAATAACGAGCAATACCGATCTTTATAATCATAGGTTGGTGGTAAAACTTAGTTACATTTTTTTGTTTGCTTCTTTTTTTTGGTCGAAATAAAACAAAATTAATGTGGCTTTCGCTTCCAGCCAACTAAATTACATATCTGATTAAAGATATTATTATATCCAGAAGTGTAAAGTCAACTTCTTTGCTGCTTGACCGACTACCAGGCTCAGGAAAAGAGGGTTGACAATGTGATAGTAAAAATACATCCTGTATTTTCAATTTTGCTAATGATTCTACCCGATTTACCTACCTAGCCAGTCTAAAGGTGCAAACATTTCCTAAATCTAGGCTAAGACTCTACTCATTCCCTGCCACCTGGTGTATACTTTTAGCATCACCTTTCCACCACACCTTGCGACGCTCTGCTAAGTCACGTACCACCATGCTAAGCTATGTTCCACATCACATGAGCAAAATTAACCTTAACCTTAAAGATGGTGAAATCTAAATTTTTGTGCTAGGTCATAGGAAATTCCCAATGGATGATTAGAAAAAAAACTTTCTTCTGAAAACGAGCATGGGGATTTGTTTACAGTTTGTACTTTGCACTAGTTTACAGTTGATAAATATCGACTTCCTTCCCCATTTTTCCTCCAATATGCATAGCCTACATAAACTAGAACATTTCAGAGTAAAAGGCAAGCTTACTTTAGATGGAAGGGGACAACTTTCAATTATGAGGCTTATCACGGCAGGTCCCAGTTCAGAATCAGCAGGTACGACTTCAACAAGAGAATAGAGCACTAGAAACCATCCACTGGGAGTTGATGCAATCTGTTCCAAAATATGCATAGCATCCGACGAAACGTTACTAAAATATAGGTGTATCTCTTTATTAGAGTCAAGACAGAGAAGAGGACGGGGAGCCCAAGTTGCCCGGTGCTCAAAACTCATAAGGGCCCACTGCTAGATATTTTTTATAAGTAGAAAACTAGATGCCCTTATTATAATAATATACTTTAAAAATGTAATCGAATCACAAGAATACTACCCAAATTAATTTTTCGAAAATTTTATGACGTCATTTTTCTGCTCAAATAAAAAATTATAGACCAAAAGGGATCTGCTTTCGAAACTCAAAAGGGCCCACTGCTACATTTTTTTATACGAAAAAAATAGATCTCCTTATTATAATAATGTAATTTAAAAATGTAATCGAATCACAAGATTACTACCCGAATTAATGCTTCGAAAATTTTATGATGTCATTTTTCTACTCAATAAAAAATTAAGACGTAGATAATTTTAGAGACCACACTGCCTTTCCATGACGATAAATAAAAATTCAAATAGGGATAAAATCCGTTTAATAGACAGTGTTTCACAAACAGTGATAGAAATTCACAAAAATACCAGATATTTCGGTCACATATGGTCCATTTTTTGACGGTGTGCCAGGGTATTTCGGATTTGAGATTGAAGTATTTAGGTGATGGGAAAGTGTTCTTTCCTGGGATCCTTAAATCTTCATCTGGGGAGACGATTATAGCAGTGACTGAATTTATAAAAGAGGGTTTAAAAAGATGTAAATAATGGGTTTAAGGTTTTTGTTTGTTGTTAGTAGTTATACCATATATTTTAAGTGTGTGCTGGCTGTTGTCTTATATAATCATTTTAATGTTTGTGTATGGCCTAGCGGCTGAATAAATTATCTATCTATCTATCTATGCAGTGACTGTCATCAGTAGTAAAACTGATAAAACTTTATCAGTAGTTTCACTACTGATGACGATCACTGCAGATGTGACCGAAATATCTAGTATGTTTGTGAATTTCTATCACTGTTTGTGAAACACTGTCTATTAAAAGGATTTTATCCCTATTTGAACTTTTATTTATAAAAAATTAAAGACCTAAAGGGATCAGCTGTAGAAACATTTGAGAAACTCCATAGTATCCAATTCAAGACAATAATTACACAAGAAAGCCAGGGTAGTGTTGCGCAAAGGACCTCGTTTCCAATACTCGGGTTGTCCGTGTATGTATGTAGTGTCGATATTTCTTCTGCATTTGACTCAGTCATCCAGTCCGGCGTCTTCCAGACCCTGCTAGATGCCGGCGTGAACACCCATATAGTAACTATGTTATCCTATTGGTACTCTAATAGCTATATAAGAGTGAAACTCGGACTTGAAAGACTTAGTGCGCCAGTTGAACTAAATAGAGGGCTTCGACAAGGCTCAGTTCTAAGTCCGATATTATTTAACACTTTGACTTCTAAGGTTACAAAACAAATCTCTGGTGGGCTTAGCCTTGATCTTTGTGATCTGAGTCTAATAAGCTATGCCGATGATTTACTTATGTTGAGTTTTTCTCTGAGTCTATTGCAGGATAATTTAGATAAGCTTGTATCTGGCTATAGAGCTATTGGTCTGCAAGTTAATGGTAAGAAAACTGAATTTCTGGTTTTCAACTCAACGAAACGGGATGCACCAGAACCAACTGTTTCAGTAGATAGCGCTACTATTGCACCGTCTTCGTCGCTTAAATACTTAGGTCTTCTGTACGGTCGAGATAAGAAAGCAACTAGAATTCTTTGCCTTGACACCCTTAAGTCAAACCTACGAATTAGCTATGCTAAACTGGCCCCCCTGAAGTATTCATACAATCAGCAAATTCTGGCGAGGCTATATAGAGCGGTGGCACTCCCACATATTCTTTACCTGTCCCCTGTATGGGAATGGTTTACGGAAACAGAGCGACTAAAGGCTAGATCTGCGTTCTGCAAATATTTAAATTTTCTGTTACGAGTACCGCTGTTCGAGAGAAATACATTTCTCTTGGACAAGTATCTTATTCCAGAGCCTCGTGAAGTTGTGGTAACGCAGGAAACCAATGCTAGAAAAGGTGCACTGGAGCACCTTTACGATTTCCTTCCGTTGCACGTCATATACGAGCTGTGAATGTATATAGTGTATATAATCTAATCGTTTATTTTTGAAGTAATGTTTTTTTTTTGTTTTGTTTTTCCCTTACTCCGCCATGTTTTTGTTTTATTGGTGGGCTAAAATAAACTATCTATCTATCTAATATCCAAAGCCATATCGGAAGCCAATTTCATTGATTATATTGCAGGAGCAACACTTTGGCTTTGTCCGTTTTTTCCTAGTCCGCCTAAGTGTTAACCGTTTAACATCAACAATCAAACAGTTCGTGGTAACGAACTGTAAGTAAGGAGCGACCCGGCTCAATGGTAACCGAAACTCTAGAAAACGGGTTTTTGATACCAATAGATATATCAAAAGAATCAGATTTCAATGCTGATTTCAAATATATAACTTTCATCAAGTTTAGTGCTACCCATCAAAAGTTACGCGCCTGAGAAAATTTGGCTGATTTTCGAAAAAAGGGGGAAAGACCCCCTAAAAGTTATAGAACCTTAATGAAAATCACACCATCATATTCAGCGTATCAGAGAACCCTACTGTAGAGGTTTCAAGCTCCTATCTACAAAAATGTGGAATTTTCCATTTTTTGCCAGAAGAAAGATCACGGATGCGTGTTTATTTGTTTGTTTGTTTTTTTTTTTTTTTTTTTTCCCCAGGGGTGATCGTATCGACCCAGTGGTCCTAGAATATCGTGGGAGGGCTCATTGGAACGGAAATTAAAAGTTCTAGTGCCCTTTTTAAGTGACCAAAAAAAATGGAGGGCAACTAGGCCCCCTCCCACGCTCATTTTTTTCCCAAAGTCACCCGATCAAAATTTTGAGATAGCCATTTTGCTCAGCATGGTCGAAAATATGATAAATATGTCTTTTAGGATGACTTAATCCCTCGAAGCCCCCAGGGGGAGGGCTGAAAGTTATGAACTTTACTCAATGTTAACATATAGTATTGGTTATTGGGAAGTATACAGACTTTTTCAGAGGAGATTTTTTCTGTTAGGTGGGGGAAGGAGAGGGTCGGGGGCTATACGGAAGGATCTTTCCATGAAGGAAGTTTTCATGGGGGAAGGGAAATCGCCATGAAGGGGGCGCCGGACTTGCCAGCATTATTTATTGGTTATTGGGAAGTATACAACCATTTTCAGGAAGGATTTTTTCTGGAGGGGGGGGGGCTAGAGGAGGGGATTACTCTGGAGAATATTTCCGTGGAGGATGTTTCTTTGGGGTAAGGGACATTTCTATGAAGGGGGCGCCGGATTTCCAAGCATTATTTAAGAAGCGATCAGAAGTTAAATAAAAAAAAACAAGTTTTTTCAACTGAAATGTAAGAAGGAATATTAGAACTTAAAACGAACAGAAATTATAACGTATGTGAGGGGGTTCTCCCCCAAGTCAATACCTCGCTCTTTACGCTACGGTTTTTTTTTAGTGCTTTCAAAAGAGCTATCTATTCTAATTAAACGGCCTTTGTGATTCAGGGGTTTGTGAATCAAAATTTTTTTTAACTTTTAACGTAAAGAGCGTGGTATTGACTAAGGGGAGAACCCCTTCATATAAGTAATAACATATACGTAATAAAAAAAAACAATAAAAAAACAAGCGATACGGCTCAATAGTAATCGAAACTTTTAAAAACGAAATTTTGATGTCAATAAATGTATCAAAAGAATGTGTTTATAATGCTGATCCTAAATATATAAATTTTATTAAGTTTAGTATTACTCATCAAACGCTACGAGCCTGAGAAAATTTACTCGATTTTTTCAAGAGGGGGGAAACATCCCCTACAAGTGAAAGAATTTTAATGAAAATCACACCGTCAGATTCAGCGTATCAGAAAACCCTATTACATAGGTTTCAAGCTCATATCTGCAAAAATCTGCAACTTTGTATTTTTTGCCAGAAGAAAAATATACGAATATAGAAGTTAGTTACGTAAGTTAATTTGTAAAGACATCCATTTAGCAAAAGAAAAGTAAAATTTTTATGCAAATAAAAGCTGCATTAACTAAAAAACGATCAGAAATTAAATAAAAAAAACAAGTTTTTTAAACTGAAAGTAAGGAGCGACATTAAAACTTAAAACGAACAGAAATTATTCCGTATATGAAAGAGGCTGTCCCCTCCTCAACGCCTCGCTCTTTACGCTAAAGTTTGACTCTGTCTCACAGCTTTATTTTTTAAAACAATAAAAAACTTTAGCGTAAAGAGCGAGGCGTTGAGGAGGGGACAGCCTCTTTCATATACGGAATAATTTCTGTTCGTTTTAAGTTTTAATGTCGCTCCTTACTTTCAGTTTAAAAAACTTGTTTTTTTTATTTAATTTTTACAGAGAGTACTGATCTCATGCCAGACTGATAAATATTAAATTATATTTTGGAAAGCTGTATATAATTCTTTCCTGAGGCGACGGTGGCGTGATTCCAAAATTATTATACTAAAGAATAGCGGCAGTAAAATTGAACTAAAAATTTAGAAACAGATTTACAGTACAAATAAAGCTTCTTAAGATCGTACTGTAAGTTTTAACCCGTAAAAGTGTCAACGATTAAAAAGGATAAAGTTTCAACCCTTCTCATACCATGGTCATCTTCAGTGATGAGGGGTTAGCATCTTGTACCTATAACTGGTTTCCGGTGCATTTGAGGATACGAAACATTAGGTTCCATGTCTACTACAGAGAGATATGTGGAATTAAGAATAGGCCGAGGACGGTCATCTTCAAGAATGAGGGGTTAGGAGCGTCTGCAAATTAGTTTATATTTTATTTGGTCAAAAGAATTGGAAAAACAGAATTCAAAGACAAGTACAAAATGTTTAGTTAAAAATTGTTCGTTAGATGACTGTTCATACAGTTCGTGGTAACGAACTGTAAGTAAGGAGCGACCCGGCTCAATGGTAACCGAAACTCTAAAAACGGAATTTTGATACCAATAGATACATCTAAAGAATTAGATTTTAATTCTGGTTTCAAATATATACGTTTCATCAATTTTAATTTTACCCATCAAAAGTTACGCGCCTGAGGCTGATTTTCGAAAAAAGGGGGAAAACCCCACTTAAAGTTATAGAACCTTAATGAAAATCACACCATCATATTCAGCGTATCAGAGAACCCCTACTGTAGAGGTTTCAAGCTCCTATCTACAAAAATGTGGAATTCTCCATTTTTTGCCAGAAGAAAGATCACGGATGCGTGTTAATTTGTTGTTTTTTTTTTCCAGCGGTAATCGTATTGTCCCAGTGGTCCTAGAATATCGTAGGAGGCTCATTGGAACGGAAATTAAAATTTCTAGTGCCCTTTTCAAGTGACCAAAAAAATGGAGGGCAACTAGCCCCCCTCCCATGCTTATTTTTTTCTCAAAGTCACCCAATTAAAATTTTGAGATAGGGGCGCCGGATTTCCAAGCATTATTTAAAAAACGATCAGAAATTAAATTAAAAAAACAAGTTTTTTCAAATGAAAGTAAGAAGCAACATTAGAACTTAAAACGAACAGAAATTATTACGTATATGAGGGGGTTCTCCCCCAAGTCAATACCTCGCTCTTTAAGCTACAGTTTTTTTTTAGTGCTTTCAAAAGAGCTATCTATTCTAATTCAGCGGCCTTTGTGATTCAGGGGTTTGTGAATTAAAATTTTTTTTAACTTTTAACGTAAAGAGCGTGGTATTGACTAAGGGGAGAACCCCCTCATATACGTCATAACATATACGTAACAAAAAAAAAACAATATAAAAAACAAGCGATACGGCTGAATAGTAATCGAAACTTTTAAAAACGGAGTTTTGATGTCAATAAATGTATCAAAAGAATGGGCTTATAATTCTGATTCTAAATATATAAATTTTATTAAGTTTAGTATTACGCATCAAAGGCTACGAGCCTAAGAAAATTTACCTGATTTTTTAAAGAGGGGGAAACATCCCCAAAATCACACCGTTAGATTCAGCGTATCAGAAAACATTATTACATAGGTTTCAAGCTCATATCGGCAAAAATCTGCAACTTTGTATTTTTTGCCAGAAGAAAAATATACGAATATAGAAGTTCGTTACGTAAGTTAATTTGTAAATCACGTCAGAACCAAATTTAGAGACAACCATTTAGCAAAAGAGAAGTAAAATTTTTATGCAAATTTTGTTTACTTATTCAATGACGGTGAGCCAAAATAAAAGCTGCAGTAACTAAAAAACGATCAAAAATTAAATAAAAAACAAGTTTTTTAAACTGAAAGTAAGGAGCTACATTAAAACTTAAATCGAACAGAAATTATTCCGTATATGAAAGGGGCCGTCCCCTCCTCAACGCCTCGCTCTGTACGCTCAAGTTTGACTCTGTCTCACAACTTTATTTTTTAAAACAATAAAAAACTTTATAAGTGGCCACAGAATTCCTGTGATATTCTAAAATCACTTTTCTGTGAGTCGGCAGCGCGGTGGCGGAGTGCACCTGGCACTTTGATGATAAATACTATCAGTCCAGTTTTTGTTAAGAAAAAAAAACTCAGTGATACTTTATTGCGCCCCTAGGCCCGGGCCTAGTGGGTCTCTTGGTAAATCCGGGGCTGATGACAAGAAAGTCATGAAAGGACTAATAAACAAATATTACAAGAAGAAATTAGATGATAAACGTTACTGTTTTAATGTTGGAAACTTAAGGTTTAACGACTAACAGTGAGACAAACCAAGTTTTACATTTGGATGCGAATTCCTCATTCACATTGCAATTGTTTATAAAGCGCATGCGACAATTGTTCATAATATTTTGACTAGATTGGATTTTGGAAGACATGGACACGCTGAATTGAATCGGATGACTTGGAAGCCTACCCTTCTTTCAACCAAGGCTGAATTTAGTGGGGTTAGGGAGTTTGAACCCCCTCCCCCAAATGTTTGTCCTACTCATGCAAACGTAACAAAAATGAATATAAACAAATTTCTGATGCGTTTTTTAAAGTTTTTGTAGCCCCCCCCCCTGAAAAGAATCCTGGATACGAATTTCCTAGTTCAGCATTTGTTCGCTTTTAAAAATTTCTTTATAGCTCTGGTATGTCGGAAGAGGAGAGATATTTTGTGGGTCAGCCTTTTTCCACACATTGGAACAAAAACGACCAGTTTAATGTAGGTCGAGACGTTGGTAGTGTATATTAGAATTAGAGTCTTTTCCAGAGTCTTTTCCACGATATTCGAAATTATCAGTCTAAAAAAGAAGTTGGATTTAATTGGTTTATTTAATTTTGATAGTTGAATTACAAATTGTGGAAGAACAAAATATACAACCCTAGAATCCATCAAAATCCACAATCGAAAACCACAATCTTGCTTTTCTACTGATACTGCTGAAGCACCATTTTCGTGATCTAAATTGCCAGTTGAGTGACATAATTAAAAATCCAAATTGAGAATTCACAATCTACGGCTTACTGGTGGGAAATGTTACGATTTTTGTAGTTTTTTATTTTTTTAGAGAGAGAGAGAGAGAAGAGAGAGAGGAGAGAGAGAGAGAGAGAGAGAGAGAGAGAGAGAGAAATTTATTAAAACAACAGACGCAAAAAAACAAAATAACAACACGATAAAAAAAAAATACATAGCAAATACTACAGGTTTCAATTAACAACTCTAACCCTAGATACCTCGATCAGGTCTGTTTTAGGGTAAATTGTCATTATAATTTTATTTCTGAATTGCCATGTAAATCTGAAATCACCAAAATTCAAATGCCTGTCCCATGAAATTTTCAGCGTACTGGCATCAAACGTGGCCAAATGATTGAGAAGATGGTTTGTCAGGGTTCAAGCACTGTGTATAGCAACTAATGATATAAAAGCTTTTAACTACAGATATCTATGTTTCGATACTATACTTCACACTATAATCGGTAAGACCAGAGTATAAGGGGCAAGAGTGCGTCAGAATCCTATTGATTTGCAATGCAATTTCAGGCTCCCGATGTTTATATCAACGACCGATTACAAGGGGTGAGAAGGGGGGGGGTCTAAATTGGCTATCTCATTTTTTTTTATTGAATAAATACATGCGAACATCTCATTCGTATCGAAGTTCTTGGTAATTTGCAAGGTAAAATTGTGTATAATATTCGAATCTCATTGGGTCACCAGTTTACTCTACTTTCATCCAAGTGTCTGCCTGGAAGATAAGTAAAAAACATAAATTGAGAAATTTTTTTTTGACAAAACGCTAAATTCGCCAGACCAAGAATAAAGATCGAAGAGCTTTTATTATTCCTATAAGAGATTCAATGAGAAATCCTTTTAGAACTTGGCAACATCTTTAATAAGCTATATCAAAGAGACTTCTGTCTTTCCATAAAAGCTGTTGGAAAATTCTTTATTAATAGAAATGCATTCCATTCATCCTAAGTACGCTCTTTGCCACCATGAAATGAAGGAACTTGCCGTAAATGTGACGTAAATTACCTTGAACTTTGCTCCTTTGTTAAGGATAAAAACAGGGGATTTATAATTAGCTTTATAACACTGGGTCATGTCCGTCAGCTTGAACCTACGACAGCCCATGAAAGAGGAGGAGGGAATAAGAAGGGACACATTTTGGAATTAAAGATACGCTGAATCTTTTTATTTCTACTCTTTTTATGAAAAAGACCTGGCTATTTGCTTGATCATGATTTTACATTTAAAGGTTGTCATTGATTTTTTTTTAATTATATATATGCATATATATATATATATATATATATATATATATATATATATATATATATATATATATATATATTATATATATATATATATATATATATATATATATATATATATATATATATATATATATATATATTATGTTTAAGAGGTAATTACTTGGCAAAAAAAAAAAAAAAAAAAAAAAAAAAAAAAAAAAAAAAAAAAAAAAAACTGTCGTCCTAATCCAGCAATTGAGACAAATGTGCACTTGAACGAGGCTCTCACCTTACACATCCATCCAACTACCTAGGACCAATATATATATATATATATATATATATATATATATATATATATATATATATATATATATATATATATATATATATATATATATATATATATATATATATATATATATATATATATATATATATATAAATATATATATATATATATATATATTTATATATATATATATATATATATATATATATATATATATATATATATATATATATATATATATATATATATATATATATACATATATATATATATATATATATATATATATATATATATATATATATATATATATATATATATATATATATATATATATTATAATATATATATATATATATATATATATATATATATATTTATATTTATATATATATATATATATATATATTTATATTTATATATATATATATATATATATATATATATATATATATATATATATATATATATATATATATATATATATATAAATATAAATATATATATATATATATAAATATAAATATATATATATATATATATATATATATATATATATATATATATATATATATATATGTATATATATTTATGTATATATATATATATATATATATATATATATATATATATATATATATATATATATATATATATATATATATATATATATATATATATATATATATATATATATATATATATATATATATATATATATATATATATATATATAGAATTTTCGGGTATTTCCCCGAAAATCTATGCGTCACCCCGAAAACAATTTGGTTCCCCGAATCCCCGAAAATCATACAATCACGGTGCCACCCCGTGAGTTACCCCAAAAATATGATTCATAAAAAAATTGTAAATTATTGCCTATAGGGGGGGGATAGGGGGCTATCATTTTTAAATGATAATACCTCTTTTTTTTATTGAAAGCAGGGATGCCAAAAAGATAATTATTTTTTTCATTTAAAGTGGAGACGGAAGAAAATGATATCAAATTCCCTGGGAAACCATTGAAATATTTTGATAGACCCAGTGCCCCCCATTGGGACTTGTTCATTGTCTTGGGTATTTTGCGATTTTCATAAGCTACGGGCCTAATTTGGCTTTTGTGTGTGCTCCCTTTTAATTAGATTCTTTGGATTTTATTGAATGCCACGGCGAATCTATGACTAAGTTTTCCATAATTTGAGGTATACCTGAATGATTTCGAGCTTTTTGTTGTTGTCTTTGTACCCCTTTACTCATACCCTCAATTTTTTTTTTTTTTTCAAGGAACACTAAGCTGTTTAACGTTATTTTGCGTTTTTGTTTGTACCATATAGTGACCTAGTTAATTATTCAGTAAATTATTTTTTTAATGTAAAACTGAGACGGTATCCTATCTATGTGGTATTCAGAGGGTGGGTAGGGAGGTATTAAATTTAATTGATAATATCTCGAAATTTTTTTATTGAAAGCAGGGATGACAAAAACTTATTTTTTTTAAATTTAAAGCAGATACGGCATCCTATCAAGGTGGTATCTAGAGAAGGGGGGGGGTAGGAAACTATCATATTTAAATGATAATGCCTCAATTTTTTTTTAAAGCAGGGATGCCAATAAGTTAATTATTTTTTGTTATTTAAAGCAGAGACGGTATCCTATCAAGATCGTATCTAGAGGGGGGGGGCATAGGGAGTTATTATATTTAAGTGATAGTACCTTTATTTTTTTATTGAAAGCAGGGATGCCAAAAAGTTGAAAAGTTGACAAAAATTAACAAGATTTTCGTGAGTTAAACTTGATACAGCACTTGTATAGTTTTATCGTCCAAAGGGAAAGGGACACATGCATCCAACCCGTTTTTTTCTTATTGATGAAACGAGTTTACTTTGAAAACATTCATTCATAAGTACCAGGCAAATTCACACTAAAACGAATTGGTGTGGCGAAAGCGATATCGACATCCCCATCTAATGTTGCGCTCGAGTGACAATGGCGCCCTTGGTCCAGTGCACAAGTTACATTAAAAGGCCAGGTCATAATAAAAGCTTTCAACTTGGGAGGTTCAAGGAGGAGTCTTTGACAGTCTTATGACCTCAGGGAACTAGATGTTGCAACGTTCTTACGTATATACAGTGGTTTAAAAAATTCGATCACCCCACAAATGATGACCAAAAATATGCACGAATATAACAAATGTAACAACATTTGGAGCATTAGAACACTTTTTTCAAAGCTTTGAAGAAAAGCACACAGGCTAAATATCCCTAATTAAGCTTGAAAGCTATCAAACAGTTCGTGGTAACGAACTGTAAGTAAGGAGCGACCCGGCTCAATGGTAACCGAAACTCTAAAAAACGGAATTTTGATACCAACAGATACATCAAAAGAATCAGATTTTATTTCTGATTTGCAATAAATAAGTTTCATCAAGTTTAATCTTACCCATCAAAAGTTACGCGCCAGAGAAAATTTGGCTGATTTTCGAAAAAAGGGGGAAAGACCCCCTAAAAGTTATAGAACCTTAATGAAAATCACACCATCATATTCAGCGTATCAGAGAACCCTACTGTAGAGGTTTCAAGCTCCTATCTACAAAAATGTGGGATTTTCCATTTTTGCCAGAAGAAAGATCACAGATGCATGTTTATTTTTTTTTTCTTTTCTTTCTTTTTCCCAGGGGTGATCGTATTGACCCAGTGGTCCTAGAATATCGTGGGAGGGCTCATTGGAACGGAAATTAAAAGTTCTAGTGCCCTTTTAAGTGACCAAAAACAATGGAGGGCAACTAGGCCCCCTCCCGCGCTCATTTTTTCTCCCAAAGTCACCCGATCAAAATTTTGAGATAGCTATTTTGTTCAGCATGGTCGAAAACATTATAACTATGTCTTTTAGGATGACTTAATCCCTCATAGCCCCCAGGGGGAGGGCTGAAAGTTATGAACTTTACCCAATGTTAACATCACAGTTTATATAATTAGCAGTATGATCTTTCCCTATCTCACCCATTATAGAAACCCGGACCGAGGTGCGATTGCTCCAGAGAATGTATAAACCGGTATAAACATAAGCGGCATTAGATCTTTTCACGGGTAGATAAAGAATAATCACCTACGGAACAAGTACTGACAAAACCACTTGGCCGGCTCACCAATAAGTGGACAATAAGTGCAGAAATAAGTGGAGGAGCTTTTTGTTCGCACCGAGAATGAAGAGCCAGAAATCATCTGCGGTAAACTTACTGGATAATTATATAAACTGTGGTTAACATATAGTATCTGTTATTGGGAAGTATACAGACGTTTTCAGGGGGAATTTTTTCTGGTAGTGGGGGTGGGGGTGGGTCGGGGGTTATATGGGAGGATCTTTTCATGAAGGAAGTTTTCATGGGAGAAGGGACATTGCTATGAAGAGGGCGCCGGATTTCCCATCATTATTTAAAAAAAAAAATCAGAAATTAAAATTAAAAAAACAAGTTTTTCAACTGAAAGTAAGGAGCAACATCAAAACTTAAAACGAACAAAAATATTAGCTATATGATTGGGTTCACGTTCTAGTCAATGCCTCGCTCTTTAAGCCAAAGATTTTTTGTACTTTCATAAGAGCTATTTATTCTAATTAACGGCCTTTGTGATTAAGGGGTCATTTTTAAAGAATTGGAACAAAATTAGAACTTTAGCTTAAAGAGCAAGGTATTGACTTGGGGGCAAACCCCCTAATATACGTATTAAAAATATATGAATATAGAAGTTCGTTACGTAAGTTAATTCGTAAGTTACGTATATTTATTACTAATAAAAACGTTCGTGAATAAAATTCAACAAGTTTTGAGAAAGCCATTTAACCAAATAAAAGTAAAATTAATATGCAAATTTTGTTTTAATTATTCATGCACGGTGAGCCAAAATCAAAACCTGCATAAAATCAAAAACGTTCATAAATGAAATAAAAAAACAAGTTTTTTTTAATTGAAAGTAAGGAACGACGTTAAAACTTAAAACGAACAGAAATTATTCCGTATATGAAAGGGGCTGTCCCCTCCTCAACGCCTCGCTCTTTACGCTAAAGTTTGACTTTCTCACAACTCAATTTTTTTTAAACAATAAAATTTTGTTTTAATTGCAAAATTTTTTAATTAACTTTAACGAAAATCACACCATCAGATTCAGCTTATCAAAGAACATTATTAAAGAAGCTTCAAACTCCTATCTGCAAAAATGTAGAATTTTGCATTTTTAATTAACTTTAACGAAAATTACACCATCACATTCAGCTTATCAGAGAACCCTAATAAAGAAGTTTCACGCTCCTATCTGCAAAAAGGTGGAAATTTGCATTTTTTGCTCGAAAAAAGATCACGATGCGTGTTTTTTTTTCAGGGGTGATCGTTTCGACCCAGTGGTCATAGAATATTGTGAGAGGGCTCATTCAAACGGAACTTAAAAGTTCTAGTGCCCTTTTTAAGTGACCAAAAAACTGGAGGGCAGCTAGACCCACTTCCACTCTCATTTTGTTTTACCAAAGTCACTTGATTGAAATTTTGAGATAGCCATTTGGTTCAGCCTACTCGAAAAATGTAAAAACTATGTCAGTAAGGATGACTTAACCCCCAGAGTCCCAAGTGGAAGGGCTGCAAGTTTCGAACTTTGCCCATTGTTTACATATAGTATAGGTTATTGCGAAGTATACAGATATTTTCCGGGAGGATTTTTTCTGGTAGGGGGGGGGGTCTGGGGGAGGGGTTCACGTGGGAGGATCTTTCCATAGAGGAATTTTTCATGGGGAAGGGAATTTTTCACGAAGGGGGTGCCGGATTTCCCAGCATTATTTCAAAAACGATCAGAAATTAAATAAAAAAAACAAGTTTTTTAAACTGAAAGTAAGGAGCAACATTAAAACTTAAAACGAACAGAAATTATTCCGTATATGAAAGGGGCTGTCTCCTCCTCAATGCCTCGCTCTTTACGCTAAAGTTTGACTTTCTCACGATTCTATTTTTTTTAAACAATGAAAAACTTTAGCGTAAAGAGCGAGGCGCTGAGGAGGGGACAGCCCCTTTCATATACGGAATAATTTCTGTTCATTTTAAGTTTTAATGTCGCTCCTTACTTTCAGTTTAAAACACTTGTTTTTTTTATTTAATTTTAAAAAGAAACTCTTTGGAGATTACCATTGATATGACCATAGCAGAAGCTTTGAGCCTGGGTGGGGATCAAAGAGGAGTCTTTGAGTATTTTGACCACAGGTGACTTATTGTTGCGACTTTCTTAAATTTGGTAATTTTTGTGAGCATTTGGAACTCAAAGCTTAAACTCAATAACCGATACTAAGTCTCCTAACATTTTGCTTGGATTCAAAGTGACGAACTAGGAAGAAAATCTTAACATCTTCTTGGAGCTACTTCATTCTGCATATTATTTTATTTAATTAAATTTAAAACAGATGAGCTTTTTTTTCTTACCTAAGAAAATAGTTGGCACTTCATTTTTCTTCATACCGAATAAACCATTAAGTGTCTTTTATTTCAGTAAGTGTTCTCATGTGAAGTGTTCATCATGTACTTTTCAATTTGATAAATTTACTCCTTTAGGTTCAGTTTAAAATTTACTTGATATTAGGTATTTATGAGTCTATAATTTGGAATGAATCCTCAAAAGAAAAAATGAATAATATTCAAAAGAGCAGCCAAAAGCAATAAAAAAAGCAGAAGTTCAGCCTTAGCCTACATGACATATTCTATAAAGAAGCCAAAAAAACTTTAAAATGTATTTTTTTCTAATTATTATTAAAAACCAGTTTTTAATGCAAGGAAGGCTTTTTAGGAATCCAAAAGAGCAAAAAAAAAAAAAAAAAAAACAATATCAGAGTCGCCCATTTCAACTGTTTTAAAGGTAACAAAACAGCTAAAGGCAAAGGGCATTATGAAAAAATTAAGCTTCTAAGTTCAAACTTATATTTAAAGTTTTTGCCCAGATAACTGACGAATTTTGTGATACGGTATTTGAAGATTTGTATGCAGTAATGCTCGATGAAAAAACACTACTAATTTTGATAATTATTTATGTTAAGAATACATAGCTAATAGATACTTCAACTAATACTTCAACTAAGGGTTCTGAAACGCCACAGCCATTTCGTTTCTACCAGATTTCTTCTTCTCTTGATGAATAATGAAGAAGACCAGTTTCCAGCCAGCGATTTGTCAAGTTTTGAACTCTGAATAGGCTTGAATCTGTTGTAAATTTAAGCTGTGATTTGGGAAAGACTGATGAAAACATTAACGTTTGCGGTCAACATTGATCGCACCGGCGGCGCACCGCCGACACCTTATCGGCGGCGTGGCGCGGCGCGCTGTTTTTGGCCCCGCCGCCGCCGGTCTTCCCTCATCGGCGCGGCGCCGGGGTCTATATATATATATATATATATATATATATATATATATATATATATATATATAATATATATATATATATATATATATATATATATATATATATATAATATATATATATATATATATATATATATATATATATATATATATATATATATATATATATATATATATATATATACATATATATATATATATATATATATATATATATATATATATATATATATATATATATATATATATATATATATATATATATATAATATATATATATATTTATATCTATATATATATTTTTTATATATATATATATATATATATATATATATATATATATATATTATATATATATATATATATATATATATATATATAATATATATATATATATATATATATATATATATATATATATATAAATATATATATATATAGATATAGATATATATATATATATATATATATATATATATATATATATATATATATATATATATATATATATATAATATATATATATATATATATATATATATATATACATATATATATATATATATATATATATATATATATATATATATATATATATATATATATATATATATTTATATCTATATATATATTTATTTATATATATATATATATATATATATATATATATAATATATATATATATATATATATATATATATATATATATATATATATATATATATATATATATATATATATATATATATATGGCTTAGAAGATCTTTGGCTTAATATTAAAAAGAAATATATTTTGGAATTTATTTGCTACTGGTATAGATTAGGCATACAGGAGGCTTGTGCGAAGCGAATTCTACCTATGCTGAATTGGCCAGAAGTCCCCCCCCCCCTTCAAAAAACAGCAGCTTTGAAATCAAACGTAATTTCAAACCCAATCATCCCATACCCCCTCCAAGAGACATACATAGTGTTATCTATGTGCGAGGATATTTCCACGGAGGAAGTTTTTATGGGGGGGGGGAGGGACATTGCTATGAAGGGGGAACCGGATTTCCCAGCATTATTTATAAAACGATCAGAAATTAATAAAAAAAAAAGTTTTTCAACTGAAAGTAAGGAGCAACATCAAATTTTAGAACGAACAGAAATTATTATGTACATGAATGGGTTCACCCCCTAGTCAATACCTCGCTCTTTAAGCCAAAGATTGACTGTGAGTTTGACTTTTTCTCACAACTCTATTTTTTTAACAATAAAAAACTTTAGCGTAAAGAGCGAGACGCTGAGATGGGGACAGCCCCTTTCATATACGGAATAATTTCTGTTCGTTTTAAGTTTTAATGTCGCTCCTTACTTTCAGTTAAAAAAATAACTTGTTTTTTTTTTATTTAATACTATCCTAGGGCTAACATAAACCGTTGGAAGAAATGTTTTGCGAGGGGAAACGACACAATTCTGAAGACACTAAAGCCTCGTTTTCAGGCCTCCCCCATCCACCATGGAGTTCGACACGGGTTGTGCAGATTATAGTTTTGACTGCCGCGTTCAACACGGGCGAATCATTTCTCAGAACCAGTGTTCAACCATGCTGTTCTGGCGCGTTACAATTTTGAGGAACCCTGTTCAACACACTTGGAACACGTATGATGAAAACGCTTTAAAGTTTTGCTGGGTTGAACACGGAGAACCTGAAAACGATTTTTGTCGAGCTCTTTCAAAACACGCTTCAAACCCGGTGCCTGAAAACACAACTCAATTACTAGGCAAATTATTAAAAAAAAAAATCGTAAAAATCTTTGAGACTCCTACTGTGCACGGGGCAAAATGATCTCCCTTACGCTACCCAAGTACCACACTGAGGGTTGGACATCTGGGATGAACCATACTCCCTAGAGATTGGTGGCGCCAGCTTTTAAAAACTATAGCTAATTGCACTCTCGGCTACCGGGATATAAGATGGTAGTAAATTATTTTTTCAATACAATTTTGGCTATATCTAAACCGATTTGCATACCACTTCAAAATGATTCATCCTATTTCTGTCATCTAAATATCTATTATTTCATTCAAGCACGTACTCAGGCACCCTCTCCCCTCCCAAAAGTCTGAACCAGGTATGTGGCTTATATATATAGCACTGCAGCAGTCCTGTCACGTAACGTATTTTTATTTCGTGGCGAATACAAATTGAAATACAAAACTAAGCAAGTAAATTAAATAGAAAATATAAGGAATGACGTGATAAATAGTAGAAACTGAGCTTTTACAAACTGCCAGATCGGCTTCGATCCTTCAGAAGGCCCAAATAACACCCCGGTTCCTAATTCCAGCCAAATTTTACTCGTACCTGATCAGCCCTTCTGATTAATGCGGATAAAGAAAATGAATTCCTTCTAATGGACGCTAATGAGCATCATGCGGATCTTCCTCGAAGGGGTAGAATGGAGCATGGACTCCCAACCTATAATCGTAGCTATAGCTAATAGGTAGTTTGTTTTTAAAGGAATATCGCTATCCTGCCTAGTGACTAGGCTCACGATAGGGGATTTTGACTTCCCCTCCCCCAAAAAGGTGGGATCAGATACAAACACTAAAAAGGCACAACAACGAGCACACGTCTTTTTACCTACCAGGTTTGGCTACGGAATCGGATATCTCCTTCTGATAGACGCGCTCACAACAAGCTACTGGGGGGGGGGTCCACAATCCTGTTCCAGACAGAGTTGAAACCTATTTCGGGTTCCAAAAGGCATAAACAAGACAGTAACTGTTACTTCTCTCTCGTTTTTGGTTAAGATGCCAGAACCCCTTTTGACAGAAATTCTGATAGGTATTTCTTTCCCATAACATATAGGAGCCTCCCTCTCGTGGTTAGATTGGCACTTGACTCCCAAAAGGCACACATAAGGACAGTAGCTGATATTTTTTTTATCAAGTTTGGTTCAGATTCAACAGCATCTCCGGGTCAAGTGCCGATGACAAGAATTTATAGACAACCCCTCCTTCTATACAGATCAGACGGGTTAGACCCGAAAAATACTTACCGAAAAATGAGTGAGGAAATATACGATTCTAGTAAACACATCCTGATTACAAGATTTTAGCCCCCCCCCTCCCTTAACCAATCCCTATAGAGGCAAGATTGGAAACAAACCTTAAAAAGGCACAAAAAAAAAGAAACTATAAATGAAATCTGAACAAGAACTTTGTAATTCCAAACTAATTCTGATTTACATCTGACTATCTTTTCTGGTAAATACCCCGATGGAAGGAATTCTGGCCCAAACAAAATATTTTTTGTATGTTAGGAATTCCTGGGCCTGGGGAGTTGTAGTTTTAAGTTTCAAGCCCTTCAGAAAAAAAACAGTTTTCTGGCCCTTTTTTGGCTCCATTGCCGGGGAAACTACTATTTTCTATTTTTCTTGCGCAGAGGGGTGCGCTTGGTGCAAGCACATGAGGAAATATGTTTCGAGCTGATCGACGAAAAGTTGTTTACCTCATTTCCGGACCCCTTAAGACATTTCCCTTGTCAAACACTTTCTGATCCTCTTTGCCCAAGGAACGACCCTTAAAGTTTCAAGCCTATCGGATAGCCAAGATAACGCAAACTTGACTTATAAGCCCTATCTCTAAATAGTATACAGTTTGCACGATCTAGGGTACATGGCCCTAGGGCTGCTTTGTCCGTTTCATCCTTGGAGGCGTATTTATTGGACTTTTCGACTATTTTAAGAAAATGTCTGTCTGAAAATTTTGATACAATGCCGATGTATGTGGGGGGGGGGGGTTGTGTGGTAACGTGGATGTTTGGGGGGCAACAAAGGGCATGAAAGGGAGCTAGTTGTCATCCAATCACTTTCAATCCTTAAAAAGGGCACAAAAACTTTAAATTTTCAGTCGAAGTTAATCTTTCAATCGAATCATTGCACTTCTAAGTTTGTACGACCCACCCTTACAGAGAAATTGGAAGAGGGAAAAACACTTGATTCGCGTCACCAGGACAGCGTGAAGCGTTGCAGTAACCTTTGTTTGATCGGTTTCATCGGCACTGCCAACGAAAGTATTTTGGGACAAACACTTTCATTTCCTCTCTTCGATACCGATTAAAAGCCGTGATTTCTTACCCCTTAAACTTCAAAAATGGTTTGACACAAGAAGAATTTTCTGTCAAAAAAAACACACAAAAAATATGATGACCTCAAATTTTACTGGTAGGAGGAGGGTGTTAGAGGGTCTGAAAATGAACGTAAATGATTTTTGGCTCTGATTGTTTCAATAATTACACCCAAGAGTCACTGGGACAAGGGGACATGTATGTGCAAAATAAATTTAGATTGGGGGCATACCTCTCCTCCAAGAAAAGGGGCCTGAAAACAGGTCAAAAATATTTTTTCCCCCGATTGGCTTAAAACTCTTATTTCCTTGGGCCAAGGGGGCAAGTCCAAATGAACAACAAGAATGAAAAAATATTGGTTTTCATGGAAATGGGGCCCAAAAAGAGCCACAAAAGATATATTTAATTTCTATATTTAATTTCTTTTTATATTTTATATTTAAATATTTAATTTAATTTAATAATATTTAATTTAGCTTTTATATTTAATTTCTGACAGTTGTTCAATTATGCCTTATAATCCCCTTCACTCTTCTCCGAGTAAAATTTCCTCTGAAATTTTCTTCCGGAAGCTTTCCTTCCTGCGGAATATTCTCCCTGTCAAAAATCCATCCCACCAAAAAAAGAAAATCCGTAAATTTCCAAATCACAAATAATATTTGTGAACAATGAAAAAATTGCATACCTATCACCCTTTTCCCCCGGGATTACGGGGGTTCGTGTCATCTCGAAAGGCATAGTTGTTAGACATTTCAACTATGCTGAATCAAATGCCTATCTCGAAATTTTGATCGGATGTCTTTGGGTAAATAGGAGCTAGTTGCCATTCGAAATTTTTGCCCACTTAAACAGGGAACTAGAGCTTTTCCGTTCAAGTGAGCCCTCTCCCGATGTCTTAAGACCATTGGTTCGACACTATCACCCTCAGAAAAATAAAAAATCAGATAAACACGCATCCAGGATCTTTCTTCATGGTCTCCCAAAGGGATGACGCATTTCCTTTTTCAAAAGTCTGGTAAATTTTCACAGGCTTGTAGTTTTTGACTGCTAACACTAACTTAATGAATTTTATAGCCTATATTTGGAATCAGCACAAAAAACCGATTCTTTCGATGTATTAATTATTATCAGTATTCCGTTTTCTAGAGTTTCGCTTACTCTTGACCCTAGTCGTTTCTTACTTACACTTTGTAACCAGGGACTGTTTGAAAATCGCCAGTTTATGAAACCTAACATCAGGTACGAACACAGAAAATTATTTCCGGGAGAGCTATGAGTTTGGCAAAATTCCAAAAAAAAACAGGACAATCAAACGGAAAAAAATATGAGAGATATTGGAAGAAACTGAATATTCCATGAAGTTCCGGGATTGAATTACCTTCCCAAAAAGTTTATGGACAATAAATGAGAATGACAATATTTTACACATTTAATCTATAGATGCCATTTTTTAACATTTTGAACTCATCCTACGATCCTAACATAATCCAAACCTGAATGAATTATTTCAGGCCATAAGCCTTTTGTCTTTACTAAAATGAAAAAAAATAATTCTGTCTTCTTCCTCTAAGCCTTTTTGAAAAAAAAAAATAAAAAAATAAATCAGCACAGCTTTGATTCATTTCAAATTCCTCGCTTTCACTTTTATTTAAACGAAGAAGGTAATTTTCCAATTTTCAGTCTGAAAAGGAAAAAGGACCTAAACCATTTCTTTCTCTTTGAACGGATATAGAGCTAGACAAATCACATTTGCAACTAAAGTAGCTTTTACACCGTGCATGAACAAGTACATGGGGGAAAAGTATAAACTAAAATTGACACAATAAGCTGAAATTAACACAGTAGACTGAAATTCCGAAACGAGAAAACTAAAATTCAGAAGTATAGAAAGAAGTAACCAGGATGATACAACAAATCTAAAAAGAAAATGGTTTCAAATGTTGCTGATGCTTGGAGGTTGAATTTAGGCCCACGTGTCTTTTAAAGTTCTATTAACCGTTTTTTTCTGTTGAATATCTGATGCTTCATTTTCTGTTGTTAATCAGCTTTCTTGAAAGGGAAAATAAACAACGGCAACTCCTTGCTCTATCAAAATGACACAAGACTCCAGGATTCTGGAAAAAACGGAAAACTAATCCCTTACCTGTTACAAGCTCAGCGACCGTTGTAACAGCCTATATTGTTCGACATTTTCTGTCATTAGTCAAATATCTTGTAAAAAAGCAGAGGCCGACAGCAATTCCTGCTCGTTCAACAATACTAAAGTAGTGCATTATTCGAGTCACAGCAGAAAACTGATCAACAAACTTTAGTACAGCCCATAACAATTGATGCTTCATTTTCTTTTACTCATGGGATATCTTATAAGACAGCAAAAACAACAACAGTTCACGCTCAACCAGAAACATTCAAAGAATTTATGTTAAGAACTCCGAATTTCAGGAAAATTACACTGCGGAGGCTCAGATTGTATCCCGTGGTTTATAGCTTCGTCTTATAGAAGTCTCCGTTTCAATATTGTTGAAACTTTACTCACTTCCAGCCCCACATTGCCCTTCCTGGCTGAAGGGCCTTGAGACGGAAATCAGCACCACCGGTTTGTGCTTCAAGAGTCTAGTGCCGTATCCTTTACCTATCTTTACCTTTACTCTACTCATCTTTTGGTTTGATGACTTAATACTTCTTTTTTTTCAAGAAATATCTTTCTTTATTTTATTTTTTTTAATGTTAACCAACATATAACCTGCCGTTCTGCAGGGTGACTTTCCATCATAGAGCGCCATTTACATGGGGAGGAGGGGGGGGGAATCAAAATCATTCAACAAAATACTTCCAAAACCCTTTTGCTCCAAAACCCCTCTGTTTACCTTAGATTCCCTTTCTCATAATTTACTCAGTAATTATCTCAAATTCACCCAAATGAAAAACCTTGTCTGTCTATCATTTTACACAACAATATCCTTAACAATTAGACAAGATTTTTCATTCCCATCCCCACACTACCCTTTCTAATCATTCAAAAATTCTAAGAAAACATAAGCAAAAACTATGAAAGTGAATGAAAACCCCACAAAAAATAATCCCAAAACTTATTTAAAACCTTTTTAAACACCCATTAAAGACATAATTGCGAGTTATTTACGAAAAAAAAAATCATATAAACCAGCCAATGGTCACCACTTTCTTTCGAATAAAACACCATCTTAATCTTCAATTTCTCAAATTTATTTCCCCATATATAGCTTTAAATTATCTTCTCTAGTATTTGTCAATAAAAACTAGCTTACCTTTTGCATGTTGCTGCGATCTCAGAAGAAAGAAAATTCAAGGAAAATTCCCCTCTATGGAAAATTCTCCCTTCACAAAAATTTCGCCATGGACCCCCCCCCCCCTCCCGGAAAATTTCCCTCCCCCATGTGGATCAATACTCAATCGCATTTCTAATTTTTTAAGTATTTGAAAATTTCCCTCTGTGGAACTTCCCTTACGGACAATTCTCCCCCGGAAAACCCCCTCCCCCATGTGGATTCCTCCCCTAGAAACATTCCCATCCCTACAGAATATTCCCCTTGGAAAATTTGCCCCACATGTAAAATAACGATAGTATTTTTATATTCGAAAAGTATTTGGAGAACTAGGTTGAATATCAAATTAACGAGACTGTTGAATACCAGATTTTGAGAAATTACTGAAAAAGAAATGTTATAATTTGGGAAGTGTGTTAGATGACAGAGTTCATAATAAAATAAGCTGTTAACTGAATATCTAGAAAATGTGAATAATATGACCGGAGGGACTGTCAATTATTTGTGTTTAGGGATATCTAATTGTAGTTAGCGAGAAAAGTATTAAGAGGGTCTAGGGGGAGGTGTGAAGCAAATTTTATACTTAAATATAGCGAAAGAGTGTACTCAGCAACTTCTTAAAGTTTGTTGGCTATCGGAGGTTCAGTTTAGTAATACATACAAATACAAGATACACACAGACATACATTCAGTTTTATACACTTATGGATGTCTTTCTTTAAAAGGAAATTTCAAATTATTTTTTTCCGCAGATACCATTTTTGAACGAACTACCTTTGCAAATAGAGATATCAAACGAAGTCTATTTAGTATTTTGCACCTTCTGATTATAACTCTTAATATTTTGTCAATTTTTACAGTTTTTTTTTAACTGTCATGAATATCTTTCTTTATAAGGAATTAATTAAAAAACTTTTTCCACAAAATAAGTTTTTCAAAGAAAAGTAAAGAACTCCATTAAACCAAAAATGAGCAAAAATAAAATCAAATAATCTACCAAGCGTGAAGCTACCACAAATCAGCATCAATAAATAAATGAAACCCAAAACGAACAGAAATTCAGTGGCGCCAATTCACGAAAATGTAGGGGGGGGGGGGCAAGGATTTTTTTCGATTTTTTTTTAATTAAGATGCAAAAAAAAGAACAACATTTAGCAAACATACCTAAAACAGGGGGTAGCGGCGAGGTCGCTGCTTGGCAAAATCGTCGACTAATCTATCCAAATCCAGTTTCTTTACCTCCTCTTTTTCAACGGCCATTATCATGAGATCACTGAGTCTGTCGTTTCCCATCGTCGATCGCAGATAGTCTTTCACACGCCCTAATGCGGAGAAGAATCGTTCATTACTGGGAATGGTCACAGGCAAAGTAGCAACTAGCTTGATCAGTTTTAGCACTGCAGAATAGGCAACTGGGAGGTCGGATAAGATTTCGATAGCTCGAAGAAGATCCATTTTTGAAATATCACTTTTTGACAGATGCAGCTTTGCAAGAGAAAGTTGGGATTCTATGGCATGGTCATCCACATTGAGAATGTCTTGATAATGACACATAGCTCTTTCCACTTTCGAAAGTTCGAGAAAATTGGAACTTGAGGGGTCGAAGGCAGATAAAGCGTCGAGCAGAGGCATATTCTGCATGAAACATTGGTCCATCTTACTCGTGAAACGATCTATTACCTCAAAGTACAGAAGTTTACCGCAGTCTGATTCAACTGGCTGACTGATATTGCGTTTACCGGTTGTTGAGTTTGAAAGAAAGTCTTTGAGACGAATGGAAATGGCTTGACTTCTCTTGCTTCGAGCACTGGTTTTAGATTGTGGAGATTTCGATTCCTGGATATCGTTTAAAGCCAAGAATTCAGATATGTTTTTGCTTAAGTTGTTCCATTCGTTATCATTTCTCAGCTTTTGGAGTGTCTCATATGTCCCAGAAATCAGTGCAAGTGCCTTATAAATCAACAAACTTCCGGATTGAAGTTGCTCTGATAAACAATTTACAATAACTAATACTTTTTCCATTATGTGTAAAGTTGAAACAAAAGAGGCAGAGTTGATTTTGTCCAGTAGTCCTTTTGCTTCACACGCTGCCTCGCCGTTGGAACTATCAGAGACTGCAGCAAGCACAGCAACAATACAATGAAATCTGGCCTTCACCTTCGAAATAGAGCGGACTGCGTAAAACCAGCGAGTCTGGACGGTCATCTCTAGCTCCAAGACTTTTTGCCCGCTAATACGCTGGGATTCCACAAATAGCTCGTGACGAGTATTGCTGCATGATATAAATGCGTAAAGTCTTTGCACCACAGAGAAAAATTCAAAAAGTTCGCTGATATTTTTTAGGCAGTCAGTCAAAACCAAGTTTAATCTGTGGGCGTGACAGTGTACATAAACTGCATGAGGCACCTTCTCCCTAAACTTTGCTTGAACTCCGTTAAATTCCCCACTCATAACGGATGCGCCATCATAACATTGGGCAATACACAGCATCGAATCTACACCAAGCTTTTCTATAGTTTCACAAATCGAGGTGGATAAGCTCTCGGCGTCTAATTTGTGCATGTGATAGCAGCCGATTGGTCGCTCCACTACTTTTCCATTTGATATGTACCTGAGTAGGATCGCTAATTGTTCTTTTCTAGAAACGTCTTTTGTCTCGTCGACAAGAATAGCAAAGTAATTAGCTGATTTTACTTCTGAAATAATATCTTGGCGCAAGGCATTTCCTATCAGTGCAACTGCGTCATTTTGGTACTGATGACTGCAATAGTGACCATATCGGCGCTGTAACTTGGCCATCAGCTTTTCGTCGCCTTTAGACATTTCCTCCATCAATTCAACCAAATTAACCCGGTTGGCAGATGTTTCTGATTCGTCATGACCCCTCAAAGCAAGACCCTGGCGGCCAAGAAAGCAAATAGCGCGAAAAATGTACTTCACATGATCTCTATTTTCCTGAACCTCTTGAGATCTGGATTGAATTAAGGCATTCGCTATAGATTTCGAAGTATCAGTACTCATTATCTTAAATTCCGTCCATGCTGACATACAATGCCTATGTCTTTCAGAACCATCATGTTGCTTTAATAGAGCAGAACTGTCTTTCCACTAGCAAAATCCTGACTCAATGAAAGCCCTTTTTCCAGCAGTTTCTCCAGCCCTTAGAGTCCCCATAGAAAAATGGCGGCAAGCAAAACAAAACACGGAATTCAAGTTTTTTGAGTATTCAATCCATTCATAAGTCTTATAGTGATGTGCACTGAATTTCCTTCCGTTAGAAGTGGAAGCCGGATATCTCTCAAGAATAGGTTGAGCTGGTTTGTCGTGACGCGTCCTAGAGATATCTGAGAGAGTTTCTTGACTGCTAATGGAACCCGCAAGGGGTTCAGCGATGCAGGCCGAACTTTCATGTTGATCTGAGCCATTTATTGTTCCGCTTGTTTCCGAAATTCTGTCACAGGTGGAGGAATTTATCTCAAATAACCCGAGACTTTGGGCGCTGACACTATTGCCAGTTTCTTGCACTAAAGTTTCTTTATTTTTCTTCCGCATTTTCACCGAAAAAAAATCCAAAGTTTGTTGTCGCTTTTTACTCATAGTTTGATTACGATGTAAACCTTGCTTTCTGCTGATAAAGTGTTTACTTTGATAAGCGTAGCCGAATCATTCAGAGTTATGGGTTCTCGTGGAGGAGGCAAAAGAGTCTCTTTCACTATAAACTATGTGTTTTATTGTACTAAGTTTATGTACAGTAGTTTAAGATAGATGCAGTTAAACGAGTAGTAGACAAGGACTTCACTCAGACACGGCAAGAGAAGAACTGAAGAAACACGTAGAAACTCACTTAGAAATCACTCCCATACTCCAAGGTGAAACTACCCCGCTTAGAAACCCCATAAACCAATCACTTACATTTCCTGTTCACGACAGTCCCATACACTCCACTGGGACTAGTCATCCCATAAACTATTCAACAACGTCAAGAATCTGCTGACCAAAACCCCCTTGAAACCCTAGAACACATTTCCTTTCCCAGCTACTAAAAAAGGCAATATACAAAACTCATAGTTTACAACGAATTCTTCACAAGAACAATAACGAAACGGGTAATGACCACATGAAGCTTAGTTTTTAACACAGTTTATAGACAGTAAGCTTATCGCAGATCATTTCTGGTCTTCGTTCTCGGTGCGAACAAAAAGCTCCTCCCACTTATTTCTGCATTAGCGGATTAGTCTGTTTTCGTCAATCACTGAGAAATGGTTACCAAGTGCATTATTCGTAATTGCGAAAGCAGAAAAAAACTTGGTGAGCCAGCCAAGTGGTTTGCAAGTGTCCCATCTCACAGGTATGAATTAATTTATATACAAATTATGACTTAATCTATTATTTACATACAGTGGACTCAAATGATCGGCCTATGTAGGATTTTATAAAAAAGGGGGCGGGGGTGTTGATGAAATTTGTGAAAATAAGGAATTTTTTCTTCTTCTAATAACTGGTGGAGTAGGTGTGATGGTTTCAGGGGCGGATCCAGGATTTTTTAGGGGGGGGCGGAAAATAGGTTGATCCGACAAACTTACGTTAGGAGCAAGTTTAATTAATGCAAACTTGCGTTAATTAGGTAAATTACGCTACTTTAGACTACTATAGGGGGGCACCCCTCGCCCCCCCCTCTGGATCCGCCACTGGATGGTTTATCATTTTTTTTTTCACGTCGTGATGTTTATTTTCTACGATATTTATTTTCTAGATAAGACTAGTTTCGTTTTCAATCAATGTTTTCGTATGAAATGGGCAGACCTTTCCTGAACTTTAAACAATAAACACCTCTTGTTTGAAAATCTTTGCACTTTGTGAATTTAGATAGCGATAAGGGTTCCTGATTGAGAACAATTTTAGGACTTGAGTTCTAATTATTGGTTGTTGTGGTAAATAATCAAATGTCATCGCTTTATGGCATTGTTCAAATAAAACTTATTTTTTACTTGATTATCGTCGTAAATTTATTCTTTGTCTTTCTTTCCATTCTTAAACCAATGTTATATTTACCTTTTGCATTATTACAGCCCACTATATATACATCCATATAAATTTATATGCAGTTACCGCCATACCAATTATTCTCCTTTCCTTTTTTATTCTTTAATAATAATTTCTGGTCGTTTTGAGTTTGAATTATTGTAGGCTTCTATTTCTACTGATCTTAAGTTTAATATGGCCTTTACTTTTCTTTAAAAAAAACTTTCTTTTTCGTAAAGTTTTCGTAGCATATATATATATATATATATATATATATATATATATATATATATATATATATATATATATATATATATATATATATATATATATATATATATATATATATTATATATATATATATATATATTATATATATATATATATATATATATAATATATATATATATATATATATATATATATATATATATATATATATATATATATATATATAATATATATATATATATATATATATATATATATATATATATTATATATATATATATATATATATATATATATATATATATATATATATATATATATATATAATATATATATATATATATATATATTTATATCGGCGCGTACAAACAGCTCCTCTCATTTGATCTGCCATCAGCGGTCCAATTACCCTGGAACACGTATTTTGGCAGAAAACTTCCTCAAAATGCCTTTAAAACCAACTTGAGACTTCGAAACCTATTTTTAATTCCTAAAAACATCTAATAATAACATTACACTACTAACTACCGATTTTCATGTATGTATTGGAATAAATTAATTTAAAATTAGTTTCTTCAAAATTAGTGTTCCAACGTTGAAGCCAAGTTTCGCGTCCAAAAGAAATCTGACTTGTCTACCCGTGAAAAGATCTGACTTCGCTTATGTTTATATCTGCTAAAACGTTCTCCGGAGCACTCGCACCCCGGTCCGGGTTTTTTATAATGGGTGAGATAGAGAATGATCATACTGGATATTTATATGAACTGTGGTTTTTAATGAACCCTACTCAGAAATAAAATAGTGTAGACGCGCTCGCTCTTAGACATTTCAAAACAAGATTATATAATTAGGGCACCAGTTTGTTGGTCGTATTTATTGGACCAGTTGCTGGTTTAATATAGCACATAGCTAAAATAGAAAATAGCTGTGAAATATAAATAAGAAGGTAATTTTCAAAGTCTAGGGGGGGCATGCCCCCCCCTAATTGGCGCCCTTGCAGAAATTACAATAAATAACCGAGTCAAACTCAAAACGAGCAGAAATTGACATGAGTAGGGCTCAAAACCCCTATGCCTTCCAAATGCAAGAACATAATTTGCATTTTACTGAAAAAATATAAATGTTTTTACTTTTATAACTTTAATAAATCAAATAATATTAACATTTTGATTAATAAATATCAGTATATGTATATTAAACTGATAATGCACATTCATTTGTATAAAATCAACTACACTGAACAAACTGGCTATCTCAAAATTTTGATTGGATGTGTTGGGGAAATGGTCGGAGTGGAAGGGGTGTTAGTTGCCTTCCAATCACTTTCGACTATTAAAAAGGGCACAAGCCACTCCAATTTCCAATCGAATGAGCCCTTTTCGAAGTTTCTATGACAACTCCTTCGATTCGAAGTGCCCTGGTCTAATTAAAAAAAAAAAAAAAAACATTGTGCCAACATCGTTCTTTACTTAGGCAGCACGATTGCGCTGCCTAAGAATCAATCGATATCTTTTTGTGATAGTCTTCTAACGACGAAAGATCATTCTATTTTTCTATGCTACGCGTAAAGTTACTCATATGCAATCTGATTTATTCAATATTGTTAACAACAACTTTTATTTATATATTTTACCGAACCCTGGAGTTTTCTTTTTCCGCACCTTTGACATCAATGCAATTCTGCACAACATTAACACAAGTCAGTAGCATATTAGTGAGCAATCCTTTCCCTGATTTCATATGGAGTAAAATTAAACAAATGGCAAACGAACATTCATTGTAGTCAAATCTAAGGGTGAACAGCTGAATCGCTTATACTGACCAATTCCATAAAAATTTCAGTCGAAATCCCGCATTCAGAGTCATGCCGTAACGAATGACGACTGCCCATATACCCCCGTTCCACAGTCCATTAATGGTATGACCGCTGAGAAGACTCTACCACGTCATCGAGTAAACGATGGCATTACACAACTTAGGACAACAAAATGATATGCTCACGTGCAAAAAATAAGGTGTAAGCGCAGGTAAAGACGTACACAACTATATATGAGAATAATTTATTTTTACTTACAAGTAAACAGGAAATAAAGTTTAAAATGAGCAACAATGGAACATGTTACAAAGGCCACTACCTCCATCTCCGATGCTTAACTCACTAAATATAATACAAAAATCCAAAATGTTGGTTTGTATTCCAGTATTCCAAGCGTCAGTAGGCTGTTCAAATGATTTTAATTACAAACCACATGAAAATTTTCACGTCAAGAACTGAGCTTGATGGGCTGGCAGGTGCCTCTCCTCTTTCATAATATGTTGTAATTTTTGCTTGTTTTAGTTTTGTTAGTTCTTCACGTATAAAAGACACATTAATACACTAGGGGAAGGCTAAATGACCGAAAGGATAGGAAATTTTCTAAAAAGTAGAAAGGATTACATTAAATTTAAGAAAGTGTTAAGCGATCTTAGAAAAATAAAGAAGGTTAAAACAAACACAGAAAATCAATATAATGTATTAGATATGCATTATTATTTCTTTAGTATCTACGATTATTGTTACTGTTATTATTTTTTGTTCTACAAACGGAATTGGACATCTAAAATGCGGTAGAAATAACTACCACAAAGCTCAGATCAAGGCCATATCGTTTTTGTTTGGGGGGGGGGGGTCCAATACCCCCCCCCCTGGATAGGGCCTTGGCTCAGATCCACTTATTAAAGTTTCAATTTTACGACAGATATTATTTACCGAACTGTTATTAAGCACTTACTTGTCTGGCACTGTCTCAACAGTGTGAAGCTCTTCTAGAATACATTTCTTCACAGAAGGATAGAGCTTCTTCATCTTGCGAACGTCTGATGGAGGCAATATATGGAGCAGTGAAAGGTCTTCTTTACTTCTTACCACAGGACTATCTGGAGAAATCGCTGGACGAATTTCTTCCACTTGAGAGCAACATTGACCCATTTCTATGTTCTTTCTCAGGACGTTTCGATTGGTTTCAAATTTGATGTCTACAGAATAACTTTCGGCATAGTTTTTGTCCCTTCAGATTTTGAATCACCTGGAAAATTTTCTATTGCAGTTAGCCATACTCAAAATCCTTTTTTCGTTCAAGAAAGCAAAATGTAGTCATAGTAACAGGTCAAACCTTAAAAAAGGGGGGAGATAGGAAAACTTCTTTAAGCCATATTTTCCGAATATCGCGAGGTAAATTCTAATCCCTGCAGTCTCCCTATTCTTACCCTGTGCTGGTAAGATTATGCAAGAAAGTGTTCAACCCAACACTTAAAAAACTGAATAAAGAACAGTTACTCACAGGACTGCTGCTTACTAATATATCATGAGAGAGAGGCATTTGGTGGCTTGACAATGTGCACCTCCTGAGCTGAGAAACTGTGCCTAAGATAGTTTTACTAAGCAGCCTTCAAGGTGGTAAACGAAAGAGTGGAACTGTATGAAACTACAGATAGGACTCAAATTTTTGAGGATGTCAAGGGACTTGGCGAAACCAGAAGCTTCGAATAGGGTCGGATGGTAGAAAAGCGTTCCCAATGTGTCACTCTCAGGTGGTTTAGTCTGTAGAAGCAGTACAGAAAAATCTGACTCGCTTTATAAAATTTCAGGTTAGACAAAAACGTAAGATCTTTCATTGAAATCCAAATTTTAATTGAAAAAAAAATATATATTTTGAATATTTTTTTCTAATTCTGCTGGATAATGCTGCATGATCAGGGGTAATTGCAGTTCTTGATTCATATCAAGTACACGTAAATATAACCAAGGATCCGCTCCTGCCAGCTTTCTAAACTCTTTGGACAATGGCTTATCATTTGGGCGCAGTGGCAAGATTAGTAACACTATTCCAGAATCTGCGAATTATATTTTTTCGAGGAAATGTGTCTCTCGTGATTTTCCAGTACTTTAGAACTGCAATTTCCAGTTGACATGTGAATTTGGTCTAAAACACATTACAAACTTATAGAGCATATCTTCACCAAAACCTAATCAGAACGGGAAGCTTCATTAGCAAAGTTGCGTCGAGTTCCATTAGCCTGTAAGACTTTGGGACAGGACATTTTTTAGGAAAATGAGAGAGGAAAGTAGGCAGAAATAAGCGAATCTGACCTTGAAAAGCTTTGAATCCGAGCTTGGGAACAAAATCATAGCACAAGCATCTGAATTTACATTCAAATAAAAAATAAATATATTAATCTAATTATTGTGTTAGGTTAATCTATAATTTTTCAAAGATTAATAATTTCTCCATATTTTTAGGTATTTTCTGTGTTATTCCAAGACTTTCGTACAATTCAAAACGCGCATCTGATTTTTCATATTGTTACAGAGGAATAAAAATTAATTTTTCAAGATTTTAGTGGATTTTTTTTTTTTTTAAAGAGTTCTAAATTTGATATAGTCTACATCCTTCAATGGCAAATAAAATACGACTAATCTATGGACTAACAATCTGTCAATGGAATACGATCCACCTCTCATTTACCAATTTAAACCTTAAATTGGTGTAAAGCTTAGAAGAAATATAAAAGGAGACGACAACTTAGCACTTTCTGTTGTAATTTTTATCTACTAAACAAACATGTAAATAAATCAGCAGTCACGCATGTCTTGGGCTGTCAGGCTAAAACGTTCAAACAGTTTGTCGCAAGAACAAAAACATACCTAATAAGTCAAATCGTAGAACCAAACCTTTTGGTTTTCTGGTAATTTATTTGTGATGCCAGATGGCAGGAAATTTTTAACTTATTCATTTAATAATAAGTTCTACAAAAATTTCCATATGAAATTTCAAACTAAGAGCTAGGAAAAACTCTCCTATAATATACTAATCTCTTCTACTTTCCATTGGACTATTTATTTACTTATAAACACTATTTAAGTCATATCATAGAAAATGTACTTGGTAGAACAAGCACCTGCTAACGGGCTACTGCAGCTTAATCTTAAACCTAATGCAGCTTCACTATAATCCGACACTAACAGTGGTTTCTACACTTTACTTATGATCACCTCTATCATTAGAGGTTCAATCATAGGGAAACAGGGACTGTAGTTGTGAAAAATATTACGACTCAAAAACTAATCATTCTTTTTAATGGCTAAAAATTCCATACAAAAGAGCCCATCAAATATTTCAGTTCCTTCTAGGCTATACGCCCACAATTTGAAATGCAAATCAATATGTTAATGTGATGCGCAGCAAAATAATGTAATTGACAATAAGAAAACGAATCACAAACATAAACCATAGAATTAGAGCACACTTTTTAACTCGCAAGGACTGGATAATAATCTCTTTTTCTCTCTTTTATTGACGATTTTGACTATTATTTTAAGTACATTACTCATTTTCCATTATATGAAGTAAAGAACTGAAGAATAGTATTTATTTTCCTCATTTTATTCCAAACAAATCTAAGATTATGTAGATTGACGTCGGCAGCAACCGCATTTACTCAATCACATGACTAGTAATAATAAAATAAGTCAAAGAAAACTTTTAGATAAACTAGGATTTAGACGTTTTTTACATCTTTTTTATGGTGAAGACTTCCTGTTCCAAATTAGTTTGTCATCTTTGAATACGATTACAAAAAGATTCATCTACATCTAATCATGGAAAAACACTATCTCTTCTCTTTTTTTGTCTCATACGATAGATAGTTCATATTTAGAAATTCAGAACCATGTAATGCCCTTTCAACCATCATGTCTGCTATATGACTAGACAAACACTAAGACTTGGGGGAAGGGGGGGGGGCATAATATGTTCTATATATAGAGAACTTATAGTAAAAAGAACTCGATTATACAACCGAATTACCAAAATTTCTTTACATAATTCATGGCACCTAGTACGGTTTTGCACCTTTTGTGGCATCAGGGGTACCAAAAAGACTCACAAACTATTAAAAATAATTTAGATTTCCAACAAAATGTTATTGGAATTTTCACAGGCGTAATTTCGAGATTTATTTGATTTTACCCAAAAATGTAACTCTCACCGCGATTATATCGATACATTGATAGTCCTTTATCTAATTTCATTGATATTTTCTATTCACCTGATGAACCTTCAAAATGCCCGATATTTTGCTGGGCGCCCAGCAAGTTATGCCGCAATTATATACAAACCTAAGCAGCCTCCCCTTAGACAATCAACAGTTCGCTTTGATAGGATAGTCCTCTTATGGGCGTATTTCAAAATGGGCATACACAACGCAGAGTAAAGCTGTTTCTCAAGTGCTTTTTCCTCGATGTTCCTCCTCTAGGTGATAATATTTGAAAAAAAACTACGTTTTCTAAAGAGTTAAAGAGGCTGAGTCACAAGTTCGAACCTTAAAACGTGCAGGGATAAGGAGGTACAGTTGGGGGGCTGCCGCCCCCAAACCCCCCACTTTTGCAGCCTCTTTTGTTAATATTTTTACTTTGGGGGTCTGCCGCCCCCCTCAACCCCCGCTTTTTCCCTTGCAAAGAAATACTTTGCAGCACGAACGAAGTCTGCTTGAATTTTTTACCGTGAGAACATCCTATTGCATCTCTGTACGTTTTAAGGCTCGAACTTGTGACTCAGCCTCTTTAACTCTTTAGAAAACGTAGTTTATTTCAAATAATTTCTGCAAGTTTTTGTACAGTTTATTACTTATTATTGCTTGACTAACTGTTAGCTGATCGTGTCAGGAGTTAAAGTTGGGGGGCTTCCACCCCCAAAACCCCCCGCTTTTGAAGATTCTTGTGTTAAGGCTTTTAATTCCTGAATACTCAAATCAAATGCACAGTAAGATTTTCTTTTTTCAACTTTTCTTCGAGCATGCGGGTATACGGCATGTTATCAAAGCAGTGGAGACTTACCTGTAAGCTGAAGGCCGGCTTTGATATTCTTCTGGAGACGCCTGTTGAGCCGAAGGATTTAATAGACTGGATTTAAAAAAGAAACTGAGTTTCATCTTTAATCTTTAAATTTAAGAGATACTACTTTAAATTCAATACATAAAAAATTTACACTGACGGGGAATCGAACCCGGGTCTTCCGCATGACAGACAGGAATAGTGACCACTGTACTATCAGAGACTTTTCTAGTTATTTTTATTGGCTCGCCAACAGAAAAAACCCAACCGTTTTTTTTGTCAAAGTCTCTGCAATCTATTTTCGACGCAAGCAAATACAAAGTAAGATTTTCGTTTTTCAACAAAAAAAAAACTTCGGGGAAAGAGCTGGAATTTTTGGAAGCTTGCAGTCGGTCTTGTCAGGTTAAGAGGACTATTTTTATCTAATTTAATAATGAAATACTATGCTTTTAGGAATTTCAAAAATTAACATGGGCTCGTATGGGAAAACGAGGTTTTTCGTAAATGTAAATTTGGGGATAATTTTTCGGTCTGAAAATATCAAAAGGCGCTAACAGGTCGAATCCCGCTTCAAATGAGTCCTCATTCACCCAGATCCGTTGCAAAACGGTGGCCTGTAGGCGTGGCTGATAAAAAAAAATTGATGAACATTAAGAAAACATTTGGAAAAACAAGGAAGGAGTGATCGGATTGAGCTGAAATTTTGAGGATAAGCTTCCAGGCCCTAGGAAAGCTTATCCTCTAAATTTCAGCCCGATCGGACAACTTTAAAGGGGGCTTTGGTAGGAGGGTCGAAACTTCCGGCCCACTTTCCTCCTTGAAAAACGAGGTTTTTCGTAAATGTAAATTCGGGGGATAATTTTTTCGGTCTGAAAATATCAAAAGGCCCTAACAGGTCGAATTCCACTTCGAATGAGTCCTCATTCACCCGGATCCGTTGCCAACTCTGGCCTGTAGGCGTGGCTGATAAAAAAAATAACTTGATGAACATTAAGTGGCTATATTTGGTTTTTGGAAAACAGAGTGATCGGATTGAGCTGAAATTTTGAGGATAAGCTCCCTGGCCCTAGGAAAGCTTATCCTCTAAATTTCAGCCCGATCGGACAACGTTAAAGGGGGCTGTGATGGGAGGTTCGAAACTTCCGGCCCACTTTCCCCCATGAAGATAAAGTCGGATGGGGGTGAAATTTTGCATGTTTCTTAGTATGAGCTTAAGGTACAAAATGCGATCACCGCCGTCTCTCTGCGACCAATAGGACCGGAAATCGCTTAACATTGTGGTGGGTCGCCTCTTTAAAGAGGCACAAGTGTGCCTCCTTGATCAAGAGCAAGCATTTTGAGTGCGTCTTTGTCTTGTCATCTTGACAAATATTGGCACGAAAGACTAATCGCCAAAGAAGGTGAGTAGCTGTGGTTGTAGAACACTTTCATTGGAATCATATTGTGCCTTGCAAAATTTTGAAAGTGAAGGGTTCTTGGACAAGAAATATGAATATTAGCCCTAGCTTCTTTTGTTTACAGGCATAATAGTCAAATTTCATCAAGACAGCTACCGAGGATTAAGAGTTATTTCTATCTAATTAGATGGCTAGTAATTCAGGCCTAGATTAAGACCAACAGATAATAATAGTTTAAACTTTTTTTTTACAAATAAACGAGAAACCCATTGTTCTGAAAAAAGTAGCATGGGAAATTGGAGTTTTCATTTTTTCCAATAGAATTAGACTTTGAACTAAATAGCGAATCTAAACTAACACGATTTTGGAAAAGAACATTAAGCAAGGAATCGGAGAACAAAAAGAAGAACGAACTTTCAAATCTAATGCATGCAAATTGATTTGTTTTTCTCCTTTCTGGGAGACATAGAAGTGGTTTTATTCGTCTTCTTCTAATTTTCAACAGCCAAGCTCAATGAAAGCAAGATAATTTCGTTCTAAAAATATGTTTGACAGTACCCTCAAAGAAGCTTGAATGCTCAATTAAAAGATGAATAATGCTTAATAAAAAGGCTTGTTTAAAACGATGCAAGAGTATCGTTATCCCCCTTTGGCATAGGAATAAAAAGCAAGTTGCGGTTTTCCTAGCCTAAATAAACTAACTATTCGAATTGATTATCTTCCATTTTAGCAAAATAAGCAAGAATGAGTTGTGGGCCTTTCAAATTTCTGTCATAAAATTAATTTATAAAAAGTTTATTCCACAAAATGAGCTTTTCAAAGAAAAAAACTACATTAAACGAAAAATGAGCAAAAGTAAAGTCAAACATTGTCCAAGCGTAGAACTACCACAAATCACAATAAATAAATAAATGAAACCCAGAACGAATTTAAATTACAATAAATAGCCGAGTCAAACCTAGAACTAGCAGAAACTACGATAAGTAGGGCTGACACCCCCCATGCCTTCTGAAGACCAGAGAATAATTTGCACTTTACTGAAAACAATCCTTATTTCGAGCCAAAAAAACAAAATACATTTATTATACCAAAAACAAAATACATTTGAAATGCTTTCACTTTTTTAACTCTAACAAATAAAAAATTATTAAGAATTTAAGGAATAGATAACAGTATGTTTATTAAAATGTTAATTCAAACTCATTTATTTTTTTGCTTTTTTTTCAGCTAAGTGCAAAATTATGTTCTGGTCTTCAGAAGGTATGGGGGGCGTCAGCCCTAATCATGTTAATTCCTGCTCGTTTTGAGTTTGACTCAGTTATTTATTGTAGTTTGTGTTCGTTTTGGGTTTTATTTATTTATGGATTGTGATTTGCGATAGTTTTACGCTTTGAAACTTATTTGACTTTATTTCTATTAATTTTTGGTTTAATGGAGCACCTATTTTGTGGAAAAAGGTTTTTTAAATTAATTTCTGTTCGTTTTTTATTAACATTGTCTTTTTCATGGAAAAAAAAGAATATTTTAATTCTTTTCATTTTTTTTTTCTATAAGAATCCATAGACCGGCTTGCTATTTGTATGTCAGAGGAAATTTTTCAACGACTTTTCACAACATATGCCCTTTTCAAAACCTGGACACACATAGCATTGTCAAATTTAATAAGTTTCCCAATAGAATCTTGGATTGGTGGAGAGGGGGAATATTATCCAAATAAATGGATTTAAAATCCAAATAGCTTTTAACATACATATGGCTGAAACCATCCTCACCCCCCTGTTGTTACAACCTCAAATATAGACAAATACTGATCGACATTTTGTTATCAGAATCTTATTGCATTGTATTCTTATTTAAATTCTTTTTTGTTTCAATAAGTACATTTGAGCTCATTCATAAAAAAAATATTATTTTCTGTTAAAAAACTAAAAATAAAAATAAGACGTCAAGAATCAATGCAAACCCAATTGTTTCTGGTCGGGGTTTCCCTGGTGTCTGAGGGGTTTATCTGAGGTGGACTAAAATTTAAAAAGATCAACATACAAAAAAAAATATTTCGCGCAAAAAATCAACATAACCACGTTCATCTCCGAAGTTTATTTTCCTTGATAAACTCCTATGGGCCCACTCAGGCCAAACTTTATAATCTAATTAATCCTTTTGACCAATATTCCCTCAGAGTCTCTGTTAGATTCCTAAAGCTACTAATTTATACCTTTAGGCAATAGGAAATATTGCAGATATTTCCTATTGGCAACCTGGATTCACATAGTATCTTTTTATTTAGTTTGACACTAAGTGCATCCAGGTTGTCAAAAAGGCGTGTGTAAATATCTTAGGAACGGCTCAGGTTATTAACCTGGATGCATATAGTATCTTTTTATTTAGTTTGACACCCCCCTCAACATTCGAAGAAAGTTTCAACTTAATAACCTGAGTCGTTCCTAAGATATTTACATACGCCTTTTTGACAACCTGGATACACATAGTGACTTTTGATTTAGTCTAAAGCACCCCCTTACTACTCTTTGAATGCTTCAACGTAATATCCTGGGTGCACAAAGCATCTTTTTTTGTTCAACATCCCCCTCAATGTTCTTGAAAGGTTCAACTTAAAACGCTTAGTCGTTACTGAGATATTGCAGATACACATTTTTGACAACCTGGATGCAGGAAGTGTCGTTTGATTCATATCGACATCCCCCTCAACATTCGCTGAAGGTTTCAACTGTCATTCCGAAATTTTGCAGATACGCCATTTTGACGACATGGAACCACATGGTGTCTTCTGATTTAATTCAACATGTCCTGAAAGATTTAGCTTAACGTCCTTAGCTGTTCCTGATCTATTGCATATACGCCCTTTTGACAAACTCTATGTGCATAGTGTCTTTTGATTAGTCCAGCATTCCCTTAAACATTCCCTGAAAGTTTCAACTTGATACCTTTAGCTGTATGTAAACAATGGGCACCTTGTATAATTTACAGCCCTTGCCCAGAGCTCCCCCCCCCCTGGAGGGAAATTTTTTTGGATTTTCGGATTATTTAGAACAAAACAGATGTGTCAAATATTCAATTTGATATTGTTTATACTTTCCAAGACTGTTCAAGACACATATAGTCAAACAGTTCGTGGTAACTAATCAAACAGTTCGTGGTAACAAAGGAGCGACCCGGCTTAATAGTAACCGAAACTCTAAAAAACGGAATTTTAATATCAATAGATAAATCAAAAGAATCATATTTTTATGCTGATTTTAAATATTTAAATTTCATCAAGTTTAGTCTTAGTTATCAGAAGTTATGAGCCTTAGGAAATTTACCCTATTTTCGAAAAAAGGCGAAAACACCCCCTAAAAGTCATAGAATCTTAATGAAAATCACACCAGCAGCTTCACCGTATCAGAGAACTTTACTATAGAGGTTTCAAGCTCCTATCTGCAAAAATGTGGAATTTGGTAATTTTTTCCAGAAGAAGGATCACGGATGCGTGTTTATTTGATGGATCGTATCGACCCAGTGGTCCTAGAATATCACGAGGAAGGCTCATTCGAACGGAAATTAAAAGTTCTAGTGCCTTTTTTAACTAAAAAATAAAATAAACTTAATTATAGAATCACTTTTTACAAAAAAAAACTGCATTTCTTATGTCTTTTAATACTGCAGTCTTTTCTAAGATATTTGATTTTTGGAAGCAATTTGTTTTCAGATATGGCTTATGCAAATAAATATCTACGGTTAAGGGAGATAATAGCTAAAGAGGGCCTTGGGAGAGAGGGGCCGGTTGCCCTATAATCACAATCGATTATAAAGAGGACCACTAAAACTTTTAATTTCTGATCGATTGAGCTCTTTCCGAAGTTTCTACGACTACTCCTTCCGTACAAAAAGGACTGATTAAAAAAAAAAAGTAATAAATAATACACTGAAGCCATATTGCTTCGTACTTTAGCGGTGCTATTGCACTGCCTACGATATAGTACATAGAAAACAACGGGAAAATCTAATAATCATTAACGAAATGCTGGCAAAACGTTCAACTATTGGTCGAAAAAATTTACAACATAAATCTTCCTGCTATATACACATCCAGTGTTCCATTACTGAATCTTCACGCAAGTCTGTACATCCTTATCAGCATTAACACCCATAAGATGTCTCACAAACAGGCTTTATTGAGGTTTCCCAGGAGTCAAATTTCTAGAATAGCTTTCAGATAATCTTC